>CM042396.1:27937695-28105328 GCA_023634145.1 Thymallus thymallus
GCCCTTGTAGCTTATGTGTTTCAAGACAAGACGCCATTTTGTTGTCCCATATGTCAATGGAGGGTAGGACTATTTGAAGCTGGCATGGAATGCCTGATTCAGCGACAACAATGATGATACATGACTCCTCACTCACCAATTATTGTAACTTCAATTAAATCCCCAGAGTCATCGTTAATAGGTTTATAAGCATGGAGTTGTTAATAGCATATTGCAGTGGAAACAACAACAAATTGGACACGCTGCCAGTTGTCATGGTAAACAGCTGAGAAATGGGTTTGAAGAAATGCACCACTCTTAAATTCATAGACAGAGCTATGGATGCAAGTACTGACCATGCAGGAGATCCAAAGTACAGATATAGAATCTTAATTTGAGCCAGCTTGCTACGGCAAGAAAATAATCCTACAGGAAGAGTGAGCTATTATGTGGATTATAAGTAATGGAACATTTTTGTAGGTGTTGATATAATTTTTGTTAGAGCTTGTCAAGTCTGACATTTTAAAGTGGAAACGCCTTTTTTAACCCTTGAATACGCTACAAGTTTGTTTGCATTTCCTGCTGTGCAGGAACATTTTCAGCAAAAACTAGTGATCAAATTAAGATCCTACATCTGTATAGTTCTAACCTAAAGTAGCAGCATAAAAGAAAATGTCTGAGTGGAGTTCCCATTGTCACGGATCCCCACGGTACTGTTACTCATTCCGTGCACCCGTTCCGGAGGTCTACTTCACCGGCCTCTAGGTGTCAATTAACTGTTTCATTACGCACACCTGGTTCCCATTCACCCCTGATGAGTATTGTATATATATAACCCCTTTGTTCACCAAATTATTGTTACAATGTTCGTTGGTCCTGTGCTGTGTTGTTTCAGCCTTAGTGCTGTGTGTATTGTGCACTTTGTATTTCGGGTCTCGTCCCGTGGAGTGTTACGGGTCTCGTCCTGTGTATTTATTAGAAGTTTACCTCACTCTTTTGTTTGGGTTATATCCCTGTGTTTTTGTATACGTGTTTGTTTTGGGCTTCGTTCCCGTGCCTTTTCAGTGGCACATTGTATTTGTTGGGTGAGTAATTAAAAAACCCTTACGTATTCCTGCGCCTGTCTCCCGATCATTCAACAACGTGATACCCACATTCGTTTTACAACGGAAAAGGAAGATTTTTAATTAGCTGTAGGCTTATCCCTGAAAACTGGATACATCCAGTTGTTGGCATATATATAGCAATATTCTTCAAGAATCTATGGGTATATCATTAATTTAAAAGTCCAATTGCTGAATCAATCACAGATTGCCCCTTTAATAATAACCTGTTATGGATCCTCAAAGTTTCTCAAAGTGAAAGAGATCTCCCCTGTCTGTTTTAGAGAAAGGCTGATTGAGGAGGAGAGGCTCAAGGCTATTCTGACTGGCCATGGAGATCAGGGTGCTTAGGATTCAGACTAAAACTGTCTGACCTCATTTATACACTTCATTAACCCAAGAGCACAGTGAGCTGAGCTACAGTGAGTTCTGAGCATCCGCCATGCAGAAACGTATTTATCAAGTGTCATCGGTGACGTGCGGCTAGCCTCCTACTCCTACTTCCTTTATGGCTTTTGCTAATGTCCGACTGAGACTCGGTGTGAATATAAAGAAGCATGCAGAGGGAGATGGGTAGATATTGTTGAGAACATGTGACAAATCCTATTGCAGATATCACATGTTCTACATGTGTATCAAGTGGAATGTTTTGATTTCTTATGCATAGTAGTATAATGTATTGGATATAAAATTGTGTGACAGAAAAGAGAGAGCGAAAGAGAGGGTTAGAAATAAAGACTGACAGTGAGATTGTCTGAGGGTTGGCCTACAGGGTCTCACGGCCAACGGTGGTGATAGGTATGCAGGAGACCAGGGGATTTTCAATAGGTCCAGGATATATTAGATAATCTACAGTTGAAGTCAGAAGTTTAAATGAACTTAGGTTGAAGTCATTAAAACTCATTTTTCAACCACTCCACAGATTTCATGTTAACAAACTATAGTTTTGGCAAGTCGGGTAGGACATCTACTTTGTGCATGACACAAGTAATTCTTCCAACAATTGTTTACAGACAGAATATTAATAATATAATATAATTCACTATATCACAATTCCAGTACGTCAGAAGTTTACATACTGTAAACTAAGTTGACTGTGCCTTTAAGCAGCTTGGAAAATTCCAGAAAATTATGCCATGGCTTTAGAAGCTTCTGATAGACTAATTGACATAATTTGAGTCACCTGTACCTGTACTTGAGTCAATTTCAAGGCCTACCTTCAAACTCAGTGCCTCTTTGCTCGACATCATGGGAAAATCAAAAGAAATCAGCCAAGACCTCAGAAAGAAAATGTGTAGACCTCCACAAGTCTGGTTCATCCTTGGGAGCAATTTCCAAACGCATGAACGTACAACGTTCATCTGTACAAACAATAATACGCAAGTATGAACACTATGGGACCAGGTCGCTATCATACCGCTTCATCCAAGAATCAATCCCAGAACAACAGCAAAGGACATTGTGAAGATGCTGGAGGAAACAGGTGCAAAAGTATCTATATCCACAGTAAAACGAGTCCTATATCGACATAACCTGAAAGGCCGCTCAGCAAGGAAGAAGCCACTGTTCCAAAACCGCCATAAAAAGCTTGTGGAAGGCTGCCCGAAATGTTTGACCCAAGTTAAACAATTTGAAGGCAATGCTACCAAATACTAATTGAGTGTATGTAAACTTCTGACCAACTGGGAATGTGATGAAAGCTTAAATAAATCATTCTCTCTACTATTATTCTGACATTTCACATTCTTAAAATAAAGTGGCGATCCTATCTGACCTAAGACAGGGATTTTTACTAGGATTAATTGTGAAAAACTGAGTTTAAATGTATTTGACTAAGGTGTATGTAAACTTCCGACTTCAACTGTATATGGAATTGTTTTAAGAAGGTCATACCAAGGATTGTTTAGCTATTTGAATATAAGACCCCTTGAATATATAAAACAATTATTTGATTAACATTTTTGGAGGGGTTTACTGCTAATAGCCCATACGAACACATTGAATAACAGATTCACTACATCGAACAACAGATAGTCACCCAAAAAATATAAAAGTGCCCAGCACTAAAGCTGCGAGCAAACAGGCTATTGCCATAATGTACATTTTACGTAGTCTTCACTATGCATGCCCTACATCACAATAAAAAATTATCACAGTACACATTATCAATTATCAGCTTTAGATATCACACTGTTAAACAAAACCTCTCATTCTTTAAAGTGATTTTGCTATAATCCGTTTTTAGTAAATTACATTGATGTTTCATTATGTTGTCTTAGTTGTAGGCTCGTAGATCATATTGTTTTATCTTGGATGTTTGGATATAGACTTGGATAAAACAAATGTGCACAACTTCCATACAAAGTAAAGTTAGAAAATCCTGCAAATGGATGATGATGTTTGGAGAAACCCAAAGGCTACAGTGATTATGATGAGTGATGATTATGAGGAGGAGGAAGATGGAAAATCTATTTGAGGGCCTCTCTCTTTTTAGAGTCTCTCTTTTCCAAATCGAATGGGAAGGCAGGTGAGTGGGTTCCCATCAGATTGCCAATGGTCACTTTTGCGAGAAGGGGCTTAAATCATTATAGGTTTGTAATCTATAATTTATATTAAAACAATTATTACATAAAATCAGACCCTATTTCCCGTGCACTGGAAAGCAACTCCAGGGCTCAGTAGAAGGAGGGGAGACACTTTTTAAGGTCTAAATATACCATGATAATGGTGAGCCTGCCAGATTGATGGAATAACATACCATGTGGAGACACAGAAGTCCTCTAACCTAAAAGGGCCAACACTAACTCCCCTCTCTGACTGAGGTCCATACATGTTAGAGTTCCATTAGGTTGGAGTTCCTCCAATGGATTTTAGTTTTTTTAAACTACATTATTCAATAGAGATGTATTTTTGATGGAAGATAATTTCATCTAGACATTTGATTAACTATATATGTTGCCTAGAGGTGGTAATATTTTTGAATCCGTTATTAAAGTGCCTTCGGTAAGTATTCAGATCCCATTACTTTTCCCCCAAAAAAATTTAATTGTAAAAATTATTAAATTCAATTTTTTTCCTCATCAATCTACACACAATACCCCATAATGAAGAAGTAAATGAGAAAGGTAGACAGAGGGAAATGTGTCATGAATCTATTAGAATCCAACTGGGGGAATTCATACACTGAGGAAAGAATGCAAGACCAGTGCTTGACATGGGCCGGCGCTGTTTGGAGCGCCATACCTGCACCTTTTGTGGAGTTGCATACCGGTTTCGATGCCAGATCTGACTTCTGAATCTGACTGACCGTCGCGCCAACTGCGTCACACTAATAAACGTTTTCGATGCTGATTCGCTGTTTCTCTCTCTCAACGTCCTACCTCCTAACCTTACTGCATTTTGCACTACATTTTGCACTCTGTATATAGATTTTCTATTGTGTTTTTGACTATGTTTGTTTACTGTGTAACTCTGTGTTGTTTTTGTCGCACTGCTTTGCTTTGTCTTGGCCAGGTCGCAGTTGCAAATGAGAACTTGTTCTCACCTGACCTACCTGGTTAAATAAAGGTGAAATAAAATTAAAAAATAAATAAACAACTCCGCCGCAGAGCTACTGTTGCTAAGACTAACAGGTGCGTGCAAGCAGTTACCAGGAAAAGGGGAGACGGATCGGACAAGCAAGGTGCTGAAACGAAAGGTAGCAATATGATGGCTAATATGTAGCTAGCTAGCTACAGTATCTTACATAGCTGGCTATGGTGAGAGGCAACCGTGTGTTTTGCTAACTGGCTAGCAACCCATTTTACTGTATAATTTAGCTTGATCAACAAGTGATGTGTCTTTGTCAAATTTTAATAGGAGTTAAGTATATAGCTAGTCCACTCAAGTCTGCTTGCTTACAAACAAGCTTACACAGTCATTCTTGTCTTTAAAAAAATCAGTCACTGGAGTTCAAGAAACAGGTTCTAATTTACATACAGTAAATAATGTACAACTAGGTTTCCTTGAATATTGTTTCCAACATAAAATTGCCTGAAGAGCAAGTGCATTACTGTATTGTAATTATTTTTACAGAATACATTATTCACTTATGACTAGTGGCTGCAAACAAAGTAGCACTGGTTATTTGACAGAACAGTTTTAGCAGTATAGCAACAACTTTAGTACAGTTAGTTTTATTTAATTGGTTCAGGGTATTACGGACACCATGACGCATCTGTGAAAATGCAATGAAGTCAAAAGAAAAGAGTTCCAGTATTGGATATTTATTTCACAGATAAAACAGGAACACGGGCACATGAGGTTGGAATGGAGGGGTTGGAATGGAGGGGTTGGAATTGAGGGGTTTGAATGGAGGGGTTTGTGAATGGAGGGGTTTGAATGGAGGGGTTGGGATGGAGGGGTTGGAATGGAGGGGTTTGTGAATGGAGGGGTTGGAATTGAGGGGTTTGAATGGAGGGGTTTGTGAATGGAGGGGTTTGAATGGAGGGGTTGGGATGGAGGGGTTTGAATGGAGGGGTTGGAATGGAGGGGTTGGAATGGAGGGGTTTGTGAATGGAGGAGTTGGGATGGAGGGGTTGGAATGGAGGGGTTGGTAGTTTAAAGGTTTGTGGTATCAAAAGTACATGAATGATAAAGTAGTGGCAAATATAGTGACTAATATGTAGGAAGAGTGTCAGAACTGAGCATAACTAAAATAGGGGACCCAAAGTGGCCAAAGTAGGAATGAAGACGATCCTAAAAAAGCCCTCTCTGGACTACCAACCAACCACTTGAGCCCAATGTTCAATGAAAAGAGTATAGCATTGTACTGTATTTACAGACAGTCTGAACTATTTATATTCTAGGTTTGATAGTCTGGAGTTTAGTACTGAGAAGGATGAGCTGCTGTGTGAACTCTTATCATTAGCACAAGAGGACATATAAAAAGAGGCAATAAGCAGTTGCTACATACATTTTTGGACTTATAAATTCTTATTTAAATTTTTTATTTAGCCTTTATTTTAACAGGGAAGACATAATGAAACCTAGGTCTCTTAAACAAATGTGCCCTGTACAACATAAATATACTGTCAGGCTCTGGCCATAGAGAAACCTATTTGCTTCTCTATGTAGCCATGGTCAGAGTCTGAGAGTTCTATTCTTTCTGTTTCTGGTGGTAGTTTGTGTGGGATCCCTAATTAGAGGCAGCTGTAGCGCATCGTCTCTAATTAGGGATCCTACATAGGTTTGTATGTTTCACAATGGGTTGTGGGTCATTGTATATGTTGTGTATTTTGGTATATATTTCGAATTCACGGAGATCAGTAAGTGTGCTTTTGTTACGTTTAAAATCGTGTTTTGTTTTAAACGTGGCGTTTGTATATCGTGTTTTGTTTTGTGTGTGTAGTTCGGACAGATATCATTGAATAGTCAGTAAATGAAATAAATATGTCGAACTACTATCCCTGCACTGCGTTTTGGTCTCTCGATGCACCCAACCGTGACAGACCTTGGGCTATGTATGCACCCGGTCGTGACATATACACATTATACCCAAACTTTCCATCAAGCCAGTTTGTCAAATTTCTGCCCTGCTAGAGCTACCCATTTCAACTGTAAGTGTTGTTATTGTGAAGTGGAAACATCTAGGAGCAACAACGGCTCAGCCGTGAAGTGGTAGGCCCCACAAGCTCACAGAATGGGACCGGCGAGTTCTGAAGCACGTAGCACGTAAAGATCATCTGTCCTCAGTTGAAACACTCACTACCGAGTTCCAAACTGCCTCTGGAAGCAACATCAGCACAATAACAATTAGTCGGGAGCACCATGAAATGGGTTTCCATGGCTGAGCAGCCGCACACAAGTCTAAGATCACCATGCACAATGTCAAGCGTCGGCTGGAGTGGTGTAAAGCTCACAGCCATTGGACTATGGAGCAGTGGAGAAGCGTTCTCTGGAGTGATGAATCACGCTTCACCATCTGGAAGTCCGACGGACTAATCTGGGTTTGGCAGATGACAGGAGAACGCGACCTGCCCGAATCATAGTGCTAACTGTAAAGTTTGGTGGAGGAGGAATAATGATCTGTGGCTGTTTTTCATGGTTCGAGCTTAGCCCCTTAGTTCCAGTGAAGGGAAATCTTCACGCTACAGCATACAATGACATTCTAGACGATTCTGTGCTTCCAACTTTGTGGAAACTGTTTGGGGAAGGCCCTTTCCTGGTTCAGCATGATAATGTCCCCATCCACATACTTTTGGTCATGTAGTGAATACAGTGCATTCGGAAAGTATTCAAAGCCCTTGACTTTTTCCACATTTTGTTACGTTACAGCCTTATACTAACACTTTTCATCATCAATCTTCACACAATACCACATAATGCCAAGTGAAAACAGAAATACCTTATTTACATAAATATTCAGCTCATAATTGAGCTCAGGTGCATCCTGTTTTTTAAACGGCAACTCTATATCACTCCAAATGCATAAGAACATATGCTGGAACACATTTGATTGGAGAACCATCTAATGATATGTTCCCATTGATTCTTGAAGAATACAACTTTTAAATGCCCCATGAGCTCAGTTCAACTGTCATACCCATCAGAATCCAAAATATAAGCTTGTTTTACTCCAATGTTTGTAAACAAAGTAAAAGTAAACAAACACTTTATAGCCTCAAAACATCATGGATGGTCAGTCCTTGCATCCATAGCTCTGTCTATGAATTTGAGTGTGGTAACATTTTTCCAGCCCCATCCCTCAGCTTTTTAAGAGTTTTGACCGCATATGAACCCAGTCCAAAACCTATTCTGTGGATCTTATCTTTTTTGTCAATGAGACCGCAATGGGTAAGATTTAACCGTGAGTGTAGCACAAAGAAATATGTACATCTCAACTGGATCACCACAGTTCTCAGTATTCTCTCCAATGTCCTATGTACACTATATACGGACGACTGTAGGAGCAGCTGAGATAACGTATATCAAATACTCAGATGACACTGTTGTTCTTGATACATGGAATTCTAGGGGACAAGGGTAGATGTATGGGAGGAAAAGAGAGAAAGGGGGGATCTGTGAGTAGAGGGTTGTAAGTGGGTTTGTCTGCTTGCTTGCCTGTCAGTCAGTCAGTCACATGTTTGGGCTGTTAAGATTGAAACATGCTATTTGATCTCTTAATCTTTATCCATACTACAGTCCAGAGTCCTTCAACTGGTATCCTCTATTTTCCCAATGTGAGGAATCTACATCTATAGGATCACATAACTTGCTATATCTTTATGCTGACTGTTCAAGATAACTTTCCTCAAGCCTATCAATATTCACTCTAAACTCTACAGTGCTATATTGAAATCAGTAAGAACATACAAGCATATGATGGTCAAAGAGCAATCATGTCTGCTGCTTGTTACAACCAAAACATGTCCCTGACCCCCCACTCATGTACAGTATTTTACTGCCCTGCTAGATATTGACCGTACGCTTGTTAATTTGTTCTCACTCTAACTCCGGAGGGAGGATTGAAATGAGAAAGTTAGACAGAGGGAAATCTATCATAAATCTATTTGAATCCAATTGGAGGAATTCATATGCAGAGGAAAGAATGCAAGACCAGTTCTTGACTTGGGCCGGTGCTGTCTGGAGCACAATACCGGCACTTCAAACGTAGTAATTATGTAAATGTTCCTGTTTATGTTTATGATTGTCCTGAAAGGGATGGGCCGATATACGATAGCTAGACACTAACCAATATTTTGATTCACCAATATTATCAGCCAACATGTGAAGTTCGCAAAGAGCACTTGGATGTTCCACAGCGCTACTGTGAAAATATTCTGTGGACAGATTAAACTAAAGTTGAGTTGTTTGGAAGGAACACACAACACTATGTGTGGAGAAAAAAAGGCACAGCACACCGACATCAAAACCTCATCCCAACTGTAAAGTATGGTGGAGGGAGCGTCATGGTTTGGGGCTGCTTTGCTGCCTCAGGGCCTGGACAGCTTGCTATCATCGACAGAAAAATGATTTTGTCCGCCAATTGAAGCTCAACAGAAGTTTGGTGATGCAACAGGACAACGAATCAAAACACAAAAGTAAATCAACAACAGCTTCAATAGAAGAAAATACCCGTTCTGGAGTGGCCCAGTCAGAGTCCTGACCTCAACCCGATTGAGATGATGTGGCATGACCTCAAGAGAGCGGTTCACACTTGACATCCCAAGAATATTGCTGAACTGAAACAGTTTTGTAAAGAGAATGATCCAAAATTCCTTCTGACCGTGCAGGTCTGATCCGCAACTACAGAAAACGTTTGGTTGAGGTTATTGCTGCCAAAGGAGGGTCAAGCAGTTATTAAATCCAAGGGTTCACATACTTTTTCCACCCTGCACTGTGAATGTTTACACGGTGTGTTCAATAAAGACATGAAAACATATAACTGTTTGTGTGTTATTAGTTTAAGGAGACTGTGCTTGTCTGTTGCTGTGACTTAGATGAAGATCAGATCAAATTTGACCTATTTATGCAGAAATCCAGGTCATTTCTAAGGGTTCACATACTTTTTCTTGCCACTGTAGATAAGCAGACTTATCTACCCAGGAGCTCTCAGATGGAGGGTTGACCACATGTTGACAACATGTGACCAACAGTGCAGTTATATTTTGTGTGGGGTTAAGTGCCTTGATCAAGGGCACAACGACAGGAGGTAGTAGGCCTACATGGAATCAGACACAGCAGCCTTCCAGTATCAATAATGGTTACTTTTTCATGTAGGCTATAATAAAAGTCATGAAATGTTGGTTAAGTAAAGGAGAAGGAGAAGCCATGAACCCTTAAGTGTATAATCAGATGGTGAACATTGTCTAATGGACCGACTTTGAAAAAGACAGCTCCTGCACTTCATTCGTTCCAACAAATGTAATTCTATATCAATGATTGAATATTAGGCGAACTCTGAAAACATGTTAAGGATAAGAACAGGCTTAAAAATTATACATTTTCTTGTGTTATATTTGGATTTGTTATTTATTTGTACCCCCTTTTTCTCCCCAATTTCGTGATATCCAATTGCGATCTTGTCTCATCGCTGCAACTCCCCAACGGGCTTGGGAGAGGTGAAGGTCAAGTCATGTGTCCTCCGAAACATGACCCGCCAAATGATGCTTCTTTACACCCGCCCACTTAATCCGGAAGCCAGCTGCACCAATGTGTCGGAGGAAACACTGTTCAACTGACGACCGAGTTCAGCCTGCAGGCCCCCGGCCCGCCACAAGGTGTCACTAGAGTGCGATGCGCTAAGTAAAGCCGGCCAAACCCGGATGACGCTGGGTCAATTGTGCGCCGTCCTATGGGATTTCCGGTCACAGGCGGTTGTGAGATCGAACCCGGGTCTGTAGTGACGCCTCAAGAAATGCAGTGCCTTAGACTGCTGCGCCACTCGAGAGGCCCCGAGAACAGACTTTTATAGATTGCAATACTGTATTTTGACAGAAAGAAATACCATCTTTGATAATTTGTATTTCACAAATATAGGCCATATTTATACAATGTTCATACTGTCACAGTGTCTGTAATACAACAATTGTATTATCTCTATGAACTTTTAATAGATAACATACACTACATGACCAAAAGTATGTGGACACCTGCTCGTCGAACATCTCATTCCAAAATCATGGTCATTAATATGGAGTTGGTCCCCCCTTTGCTGCTATGACAGCCTCCACTCTTCTGGGAAGGCTTTCCACTAGATGTTGGAACATTGCTGTGGGGGACTTGCTTCCATTCAGCCACAAGTGCATTAGTGAGGTCTGGCACTGATGTTGGGCAATTAGTCCTGGCTCGCAGTTCCAATTCATCCCAAAGGTGTTCGATGGGTTGAGGTCAGGGCTCTGTGCAGGCCAGTCAAGTTCTTTCACACCGATCTTTACAAACCATTTCTGTATGGATCTCGCTTCGTGCACGGGGGTATTGTCATGCTGAAACAGGAACGGGCCTTCCCCAAAACAGTTGCTTCCAGAGGCAGTTTGGAACTCGGTAGTGAGTGTTGCAACTGAGAACAGATGATTTTTACGCGCTACACTCTTCAGCACTCTGCGGTCCTGTTCTGTGAGCATGTGGGGCCTACCACTTCGCGGCTGAGCTGTTGTAGACGTTTCCACTTCACAATTTCTAACAGGGCACAAATTTGACTTGTTGGAAAGGTGGCATCCTATGGCAGTACCACATTGAAAGTCACTGAGCTCTTCATTAAGGCCATTTTACTGCCAATGTTTGTCTATAGAGATTGCATGGCAGTGTGCTCGATTTTATACACCTGTCAGCAACGGGTGTGGCTGAAATAGTCGAATCCACTAATTTGAAGGGGTGTGTTTACATCCCCTTTGGGGAATGCCCAATTCTGAATTGAACAAGTCCTCAGTGCCATGTTTATGACAGAAGAAAGAACCTGCTAAACTATAATGAAGTGCATTTGAATGCTAGTCAGATGTCCATGGGGACACTGTGGAGACATGAAACCTCAGCAGAAAGCAGGTCAGTTGGAGTGTTTGTGTGATTGAAAATGACAGCTCCCTTTTTAAATATATGACGTCTTGTTTTATGTAAGACATATGTCAGCAGTGACTCTAGGGCTTGATGTATGATAGGAGTGCCATATAGAATTGAAGTAAGGTGTTTTTTATTGTATTTAAAAGTTTGGCATTCGAAAAGTTTTGACTTGAATGTTGGCTGTATGGTTTATATCAGGGGAGGTGTGCCCCTTTCTGTCCAACGAGTCAATTTCTGGAAAGATATTCTGTAAGTAAAAAAACTATGCTCTTATTAGGCTTACTAAGAGTTAGTTTTTTATGTAATTTGCTCTTTATTAATGATTAATATGCCATTATTATAGCCAACAATGAGGTTATTAAGGATTGGCCAGTAATACATGACTTACAATGTTTGAATAACAAATCACTTAATTAAGGCCTAATATATGGCTTATAAGACATTAAAAAAAGACATAAAATGTATACTCAACTACAACTACACACCTCACTATAGGTAGCAGTTAAGAGCATTAAGCTGACTGGGAGACAAATCTGTCGATATGCCCTTGAATAAGGCAAGGTAAGCGTGTCTGCTAAATAACTCAAATGTAAACGTTTTATAAACTTCAAATTGTTGGCTAGTATGTGTTCCTTAAAATAAAGTGTTACCAAAGGTGTATCTGTAAGTGCATCATAATTGGCGCTAAAGCTTTTATTACTATGTGGGAACTCTCACTCCCCATCAGAAACCTTTAGTATTTTATTAATGAGTCCGTTAATGCAAATCCCCTACAAATGGTTAATGTCAGCAGTCAAGTTTTCAAGATGTCGGTACAGAGCAAAAATTGTGACGATGATGTTTTTTGAGTGAACTATCCCTGACAGACAGGCTTGTGAATCATTAAGTTGCACTCAGAGTGCCTGAAACTTTTTCCATCTTCTTCGTATAGAATCTCCAATTAAGCTCCATCTTTTCCAAATTTTCCCTCATTACTGTCATATTGGATAACCACATCAACTGTATACTGTATGAAGCAATCATATATAATAATCTTGTTTTGATTGATATGCTGTGTGCTGAGCTTATGCAGCAGTCAAATATGATTTGTTTTCTTTCAAATACTGCACTTGATTGAGCTTTATTAAGCTTAATAGATGAGATTGGGTCTTAGAAATAAAACAGGATAAACCATGGTGACAATATGTTTTTTCCCCATAGCAATTATCACGCACTGTCAATTCAAGTGTGAGTGAAATGTTTGAAACCAATTATATTAATATCAAAGAGCTTTTAATATCGAAAAGCCATATTATTTCATAAGCCTTATCTAAAGTGTTGGTTGGATGATGGCAGATGTGAAACAACATGCTACTTGTAAACAACCTCCTCTCCTGCCAGTAATGACGGTAACCTGGCGGCACCACCACCAGCACTATGTCCTCTGCTTGTGCATCTGGTTGATAGCATTGTTTCTCCCTGCTAAGTGGGAGACGGGCACCAGACAAGGCATGTAGGGGAGATGGACTGGAAGAGTTTTCCTAGAAGTCAGATGTATTCCTTCCTCTAGCACCTAGGCAGGCAGTCAGGCATTCACATACACACACACACACACACTCACACACACACACACTGATAATCCAGGAGGAGTCATAGATCAAATGGCTGGAGGAAAGAACATCAGCGATGGGACTTCATCATTCCTTTCTCTGTGTGTGGGAACGTGAGCGAAATTAGACATCTCAGTCGAACGTGTCCGAACACTGTTGTAAACAACCTCCTCTCCACATTTCACACACAACGTGACATTCAGTGAACCGGCCAAGCTTTGCAATCTGTTAAACAACTTGGCTTTGTCCTCCCGGCTCAGTGGAAGTGGGTATAATCGCCAGTAGGCAACAGCGAGCCAAGAAGGGGTGTTGTTATGAAACTGGCCTGGCCTCTAACAAACCAATCGCATCTAATGAATGTGATGTACAAAGTGTTGATCATTAAGAGACTTCACACTGTGGGGGCGTTAACTTCTAGCTAAAGAGGTCAGGAGAGAAAGAGAGGGTTAGGGTGAGCGAGAGAGAGGGGGAGAGGGAGAGAGAGAGAGAGAGAGAGAGAGAGAGAGAGAGGTGGGCTGGCTGAGGGAAAAGGGGAATAAATGAATCAATAAAGATGGTTTCCTTGTTGTTCTCTGGTCAGGCCACCCAAGGTAATCACAACATTTCACATGGAAAAATGGCTCTACAATAGGTTTAAGGTAGTGTTTAATCTAACATAAATGTGTCATTGTAGCCTTATGTACCAATGGGGATGAAAATGGTTAAGTAAGTAACACATGTATATTAAGCATGACATAACAGCACACAGACATACCCTAGCTTGATGCATTAGGGAAGAGAAGAGTGATAAAATCTATCAAAGAGTTTGAGCGCAAGAAAATAACAGTCAGAGCAGCCAATCAGACGTAATCAAGCTGTCATGAACATCTGAACAGCTGTCAGTGAACCTGTGGATCAAGGTTGATAGTTCTACCTGTTTACCATCCTTCCAGTAAGTGTGATTGTCATGCAGCCTTGAGCACTGCCCACTGGGCACAGACATCAATTCAACGTCCATTCCACGTTGGTTCAACATAATTTCACTGAAATGACTTGGAAACAACGTTGATTCAACCAGTGTGTGCCCAGTGGGAGACCATCCATATACACATACAGTATATCAATGTCTTTAGTGTAGAGAAGAACTTTGAACATCTCAGTAGACTCACTCTGCTCATCGTAGTGCATAATGCTTCTATGCTATAGGTAAATGTACAGAATGTAAGAATGGCCTATAGCTATAACCTATGGACAAAATAGGGATGTCATAAGTTGTATACTGTAGCTATTAGAAGGATGCCTCTCTGTTGGAGGTTCAGCGTTCTAAATGGCAGGCTGAAGTTATTATCTTTACCCACATTCTTATTAGTTGGTAATGCTTTAAAGCTTTGTGAATTTCAGCAAATGTCACGCTAATTCCAACCATGACATTTAATCTTGTCTTTTTTAATAATAATGATAAAAAAAAGGGGTGGGTGTACAGGTCACTGACAAAATAAAGGAAACATTTAAGTAAATGAGGGATACAAAGTATATTGAAAGCAGGTGCTCCCACACAGGTGTGGTTCCTGAGTTAATTAAGCAATTAACATCCCATCATGCTTAGGGTCATGTATAAAAATGCCCAGTTGCTCATTATTTTGGCTACCATGGCTAGAAGAAGAGATCTCAGATAATTTGAAAGAGGGGTCTCAAAAGAGAATATGGGGTTTTAAGGGGTCTGTGTGTGTCTCAGTCACCAGATCTCAACCCAATTGAACACTGATGGGAGATTCTGGAGCAACGCCTGAGACAGTGTTTTCCATTACCATCAACAAAACACCAAATTATGGAATTTATTGTGGAAGAATGGTGTTCCATCCTTCCACTGTTCTGTTCCATAGCTTCCATCCATCCACTGTTCTGTCCCATAGCTTCCATCTATCCACTGTTCTGTCCCATAGCTTCCATCCATCCACTGTTCTGTTCCATAGCTTCCATCCATCCACTGTTCTGTCCCATAGCTTCCATCCATCCACTGTTCTGTCCTATATCTTCCATCCATCCACTGTTCTGTCCCATAGCTTCCATCCATCCACTGTTCTGTTCCATAGCTTCCATCCATCCACTGTTCTGTCCCATAGCTTCCATCCATCCACTGTTCTGTTCCATAGCTTCCATCCATCCACTGTTCTGTTCCATAGCTTCCATCCATCCACTGTTCTGTCCCATAGCTTCCATCCATCCACTGTTCTGTCCTATATCTTCCATCCATCCACTGTTCTGTCCCATAGCTTCCATCCATCCACTGTTCTGTCCCATAGCTTCCATCCATCCACTGTTCTGTCCTATAGCTTCCATCCATCCACTGTTCTGTCCCATAGCTTCCTTCCATCCATCCACTGTTCTGTCCCATAGCTTCCATCCATCCACTGTTCTGTCCTATAGCTTCCATCCATCCACTGTTCTGTCCCATAGCTTCCTTCCATCCATCCACTGTTCTGTCCCATAGCTTCCTTCCATCCATCCACTGTTCTGTCCTAAAGCTTCCATCCATTCACTGTTCTGTCCCATTGGAGAGAGAAACTGGTGAATAAGAGATAGTATATGGTATATGATGTCTGAATATCCAACATACTGTAGGTAGTGTGACTTGTACCATGCTCTTCGCTTTGAGAGATGATAGAAGACAGAAAAAACATTCACTGTGTACCCACCTCACGCTACTGATATGATTTAACATGACTGAGCTAAATGTGAGCAGGTGTCAGAGAGAATCCCTGTCCCGGCGACGCCGACGGTGTATTACATCAAGTGTCTCACCACCCATAAGTCTCATCAGACGAGGCAAGTTTTCTGGAAACATTTGACAAATGTGTCAACTCAGAGGGTTGTCAGTGTCAATAGATGGACAATGCCTCTGGGTCCTCACAAGTCCAGATCAGTGGGACAAGACAGAGAATGATAATATGACCCACTATGAGCCACAACAGAGTGGACACAACCAGAACTTCATAGAGGCTATGAAATTGCATAATTTCTTCACAGACCCATCAAATTCATCTGTAAGGAATGTGGAGGTACTCATCCTGAAAAGGCCAAAACGAGTGACAATGGCATTCTAGTCAACACTTATAGTATGTACTTTATAGAGATGGTGAAATTACCTAATTTAGCAGCATTTCTGTTCGTATTTGACTGGAATGTGCATATATTAGTCGTCCTGTGGTCCTTATACATCTAACAAAATGAAGAGGCTGCATTGCATCCATCCTCTGTCGGTAAGTCACACAAAACAAATACATGTTGTTGATAAAATGAATCGTAGAAGTAATCCCTAATCCAGCTGCCCTGTTCCCATCCCCATCCGTCCTCCAGAGACATGGTATACACCCAAAATGGCACCCTATTCTCTATTCTGTACAGTCCACTACTTTTGAACAGAGCCCTTTGGGCCCTGGTCAAAACTAGTGCACTAAATAAGGAATTGGGTGCCATTTGGAACGCTGACATCGATGGCAGTCTCATGATGATGTACATGGGTAGACACACCCAGGGTGGGGATGGCAGTATTCCAGGTGGAGGACTGGCCCTCTGGGGCCCGGCAGCAGGTGTCTCACTTACCCAGATGAGTCAAGTGAGTGGATAAGCGCCAACACCTGTGTACTGATTGGAGAGCTGTCTCAGTGTGTGTATGGTGTGTGTGTGTGGTGTGGGGGAAGGGGGATGTCAGTGTGTGTTTGTGTGTGTCTGAGGAGAGACAGCATAGCACTGTACTCTCACTAGAGTTACTCTGGAGGAGGATAGCACTGTACTCTCACTAGAGTTACTCTGGAGGAGGATAGCACTGTACTCTCACTAGAGTTACTCTGGAGGAGGATAGTACTGTACTCTCGCTAGAGTTACTCTGGAGGAGAATAGCACTGTACTCTCACAAGAGTTACTCTGGAGGATAGCACTGTACTCTCCCAAAAGTTACTCTGGAGAATAGTACTGTACTCTCGCTAGAGTTACTCTGGAGGAGAATAGCACTGTACTCTCACAAGAGTTACTCTGGAGGATAGCACTGTACTCTCCCAAAAGTTACTCTGGAGGATAGTACTGTACTCTCGCTAGAGTTACTCTGGAGGAGAATAGCACTGTACTCTCGCTAGAGTTACTCTGGAGGATAGCACTGTACTCTCTCTAGAGTTACTCTGGAGGATATCACTGTACTCTCTCTAGAGTTACTCTGGAGGATATCACTGTACTCTCTCTAGAGTTACTCTGGAGGATATCACTGTACTCTCTCTAGAGTTACTCTGGAGGAGCGATTGTATCAAACAAAAGGGATATTCATAACACATTAATAACCCATACATAGCCCATTCATAAGCAGTACATAGAAATTTCATAATGAATTGTATTTCTAGAAAAGACACCACATACGGTTCAAGAAGAGCCATGTGGAAATAGAAATTAGCTAAAAAGAATTTTCTCTTTCATGTAATGTCAAGACCAGAAGTGTTACACTATAACTATACACATGGATGTATTCTGGAATATCTGGTATAGGCCTAGCTACACTGAGGCTGATGCTGTGTGTCCATTTATCTGGAGGCCTCTAAATGCAAGGTTACTGCAAGCACCCAGATAGCATCAGCCCAAGGGTGCTTAGGGTCTGTGCTGACCAACTGTGTGGAATACTCCAGTGACCCTTCAACCTTAGCCTGAGCCTGGAAAGGGTCCCTGTGCTGTGGAAAACATCCTGCCTGGTCCCAGCGCCCAAGAAAGCACACCCCACTGCCCTGAATGACTTCAGACCTGTAGTGCTAACATCCCACATCATGAAGACCCCAGAAAGGTTAGTCCTCGCTCACCTCAGAGCCCTGGTGTGTACATCACTGGACCCCCTGTAGTTCGCATATCAGTGCAACATCGGGGTGTATGATGCAATCATCTACCTTCTGCTGAGGGCCTACTCTCACCTGGACAACGCAGGTTGCACTGTGAGGGTTATGTTTTTTGACTACTCCAGTGCCTTCAACACCATTCAGCCCCTGCTACTGGGTGAGAAGATGTAGAGGATGAAAGTAGAACCAAGGCCCAACTGACTGCAGTCCCTATACAGGGGATGGATGTGGAAATGGTTGTGTCATACAAGTTCCTGGGAGTCCATATGGACAACAGGCTGGAATGGGCTGGTAACACTGGGGCTCTGTACAAAAAGGGCCAGAGCCGACTCTACTTTCTGAGGTGGCTCAGTAAACTACTGCATACCTTCTACCAGTCTACCAATCATCTTTTTTGCAGTGGTGTGCTGGGGCGCCAACATAAAGACTGGTGATGCTTCTCGGGTAAATAAGCTGATCAAGAAGGCTATCTCTGTTCTGGGGATTAGCTTTGACACTCTAGAGGAGGTGGAGGAGAGAAGGATCCTGGCCAAACTCCTGGCCATCATAGACGACGTCACCCACGTAGTTATTCACTCAGGAATGCATATTAGTATCCTGTCAGTTGTATCTTTTTTCATTGCTTTTAGTATATTGAATGTGCAATACGTGCATTTGTCTGTCAATAAACCCTGCACTAAGGACTGTATTTTAAGGGAATTACTATTATTACCCTAAATTATATCATACACACATTTAGCTATTTAAGTATCTCTTCCTGTCATTTATTCACTTACCTGTACATTTAACTGTATATTTACCTGTACAGTTAATTTAACCATGCAAAATATTCACTTACCTGTTCATTTAACCAGACTGTATATTAAGTAAACTATTATTACCCTCACTTATATCATACGCACTTTTAGCTATTTAAGTATTTCTCTGCCATCGACCTGTATAGTATAGTTAACCATGCAAATACTCCTTATTTATCTATATCAACTTGCAGTATTTGTATCATAAAATAAAGAAAAAATCACCTAACACTCTATAACAATGTATTGTGTACATATTCAGCCATCCACCCATACTATGCAATGTATTTTTATAGCTTTTTTGCACTCCAGACTTTTTATACTTTTTCATACTGCTGCTCTATGTATCATGTATCATGTATCGTTCTGGCATTTTGCACCTGCCCTGTGTTTTTTCATAGCTGCTTGACAAAGAAATCTATCTATCTATCTATCTATCTATCTATCTATCTATCTATCTATCTATCTATCTATCTATCTATCTATCTATCTATCTATCTATCTATCTATCTATCTATCTATCTATCTATCTATCTATCTATCTATCTATCTATCTATCTATCTATCTATCTATCTATCTATCTATCTATCTATCTATCTATCTATCTATCTATCTATCTATCTATCTATCTATCTATCTAGTTTTGGCAAGTTGGTTAGGATTTGTTACTTTGCACATGACACAAGTCATTCTTCCAACAATTGTTTACAGGCAGATTATTTCACTTACAATTCACTATATCACAATTCCAGTGGGTCAGAAGTTTAATATACTAAGTTGACTGTGCCTTTAAACAGCTGGGAAATTGGCTTTAGAAGCTTCTAATAGGCTAATTGACATAATTTGAGTCAATTGGAGGTGTACCTGTGGATGTATTTCAAGGCCTACCTATAAAGGGAATAGGATGCCTTTTGTGTCACGGATCCCCCTGGTACTGCTGCTCCATCCGTGCATCAGCTCCAGAGGTTTACGTCACCGGATTTCACTGAACCGTCTCATCACGCACACCTGGTTCCCATTCCCCCTGATTAGATTGTTATAAGTGTGCCCTTTGTTTCACCATTGAGTTGTTGATTATTGTTACAATGTCCGTTGGTCGTGTGAGTACCTGTGCTTTGTTATTTTGCCTTTCGCTGCCACGTTGTTGTGCATGTATGATTACGGGTCTCGTCCTGTGTTGTATCATTATGCACTTGTGTTTTCGTGTCTCGTCCCGTGTATTTATTACAGGTCTCGCTCTGTGTATTTATTCGAGGTACTCCTCGCCTTTTTGTTTGGATTTCAACCCTGTGTTTTGTATACGTGCTTAATTTGGGTAATAATAAAAAACCCTATTACGCATTCCTGCGCCTGTCTCCCGATCCTTTCATTCAACGTGACATTTTGGGAGACACGCTACATTTAATTCTCTACCACTCCTAATCCTGCACTTGAAACATCTTTGACAAGAGCATTCACTACAGTGTCAAATACATTTATTTATGAATTTCAACAGCAGCAGCCCAGAGTCAGACAAGCAGAATCAAACAATATGCAAAATAGTACATTGAAACATGAGGCAAGATCATCCTGTTTTGGTTGTCATGAAATAGTTACTTTGTATATAATTTGTACATAACATTTGACACTAAATTAACTCTGTACAGACACAAAAATTGTGATTATGAAAACGGCACATGGTTTAATAGATTCCTTATATTTTTCCAGTACTGCCATAAACTATTTTACAACAGGACATTAGCAACCTTAATGATGTCAAAAAATATATGAGTCATTCCCTTTTTATGCATTTTTCTCTCTATGCTCTATTCTGAACTTGAATTTAAGCATGAGAATAGTACGCTATTCACCTGCTATTCACCTGCTATTCACCTGCTATTCACCTGCTATTCACCTGCTATTCACCTGCTATTCACCTGCTATTCGTTTCAGGTGGAGATCAAATATATGAAGGTGTGGCGCAGGTGTGTCTAGAGATACGCCGTATTCTGACCTTGACTTAATTCCCTAATAATTCGACCACCTTTAAGCGCGAGGAAACCATGAATAAGATCGAGTGAACCTACCAGTTCCAAGTGGAAAAAGCATCTGCTTAAAATTTTCCTATAGAAATAACACCATTCTCCAGGTATCAAACAATTAAGGAATAGATAGTCCCAAAAATATATTGAAAGGAAGTTTGTTTTGAAGTGTCTGTCCTATATCTGAGAGATATAAGAAAGATCAGGAAACATTTGTTATTTTTTTTCACATGTATTTAACACTTTATTTCTGGCACTGAACTGTCTCCCTATACTGTATACTTCCATACATCTTTTCAACTGGCACCGGGCCGACCTTCAGACGAGTCTTGTGAGGCCTTGTGGGTGTCCTACAGAAAAACGACCGACATGTACGTGTGCGTGAGAGTCTCACCAAACTGCTTGGACGCTACAGACTGAAGTTGGCAGATCGACTGTACCAAATTCAGACGAGTCCCAAGACGCTTGTGGGGGTCGTAGAGCAAAACGGAGAACACCATCATGTTCGTGAGAGTCTCATCTTTCCACAATAGTTTGTATCCCAAACCGTTCGGATGCTACAGATGATTTTATGAGAAGATGGATTTTAGGGATGTCTCATGGTCTGACAAACACCGCTCTAGCTTTGTCACCTTTCACCACAGATGTGGAAGTGCGAAATAGGCTGATGTGGTGAATTGAGACGCATCCAATGCAAAAAAAAAAAGATATCTCTAGCTTAAATTTATGGGGATTTTTTTAGATTAACGCAATGGCACGGACATCGACATTAGGGTTTTTTAAAGGGATGGCTTAAGAGAAATGTACTGAAGACCCTATTGAATAAAAATCTGTTGGCCAGCAAGTGGGAGGGTTTTCAGCAGTTGAATTACATTTATTAAGCGCATACAAGGAAACCACGCGTGCAAAGCCTGTCAAGTACCTGCATAAGGTAAGTCTGAATAACAGCTACTGAGAAGTGCAGAGGAAAGGCGTGTGCAGGGCCCGGCCCTAGCTATTTTGGATTTGGTTTTCGGGCCCCCTACCTCAAAGGGGTAAAACTTTTGGTGGTTCCCCTCTTGATGGTAGAAAGATTTTTGTTGTACATTTCCTGTAATTCTCTCCATTTTGCCATAGAGAAAAATTGTCATAGAGAAAATGTTGTGGTTTTAAAACAAATTGGGGGGGTTGGGGGCCCATTAGCGGCTGGGGGCCCTAAGCGACCCCTTATATCGCTTATGCCCAGGGCCGGCCCTGGGCGTGTGTAAGAAAGGCTTAATTTCCTAATTCGGAATCGGGCCCATGGTCTCTTACTTTATCGATTGCTCAGCCTAATTACGCAGATCATGAGTGCATGAGCAACACTTTATTTACAATTCAGTTGAAAAATGAATAAAAGAGACAAAATATGGCAGCTATGAGATAATGTAATCGATACTAATCACCCATCTGAAAAATAGAGCCTTAATCAAGCCACACAGCCTTTTTGTCTGTCTGTCTGTCTGACACACACACGACAGGAGGGGTGAAACTGACAGACTGGAGGTTGCTGTTGCTCACACACACACACAGACATGACACACACACACACTGCAGGTGAGGTATTGCAGCTAGATGATATATTCACCAAAACCTCTATCCTAGGCGGCTCCAGCTTCCATGGTGGTTTCTCAACACACATCCCTCCACCTGGAGACTCCATAAACATAGACATGACTAGCCATAGAGATTGCTCAGCCTCAGAAAATGTCTCTCTTCAGTAGAAATCACTGCCCTTTAAAGGATAAACCAGAGCTTTAGGCTTTGGCCAAATGCCATCCACAGTATCATTGACACCTGTCAGTCTGTACTCTGTGCCAGCGGCATGCGACAAATGTGTATACGGTTGAAAAATACTGTAGAGCTCTTCTGAAATTTTACAACGTCTTCTTCTGAGCACCTCACTTGAAAAAAATAAAATTAAGTTTCTAATGCTTTTCTTCCATAGTCAAGGCATTGGTAAGACCCTGGCACCTTCAAACCTCCACCTCCATTTTATCTGAAGCGATGACACGTGACCCCACAGTAGCTGTTATATTTAAAGACACCATTGATGATTTGTATTGGTGTTGGTGATAGTGTTGGTAGTGTTGGTGTAGGTGTTGGTGTTGGTATTTGTGTTGATGTTTATACTGGTGTTGGTGGTAGTGTTGGTGTTGGTGTTGGTGTTGGTATTGGTGTTGGTGGTGGTATTGGTGTTGGTGATGATGTTTATACTGGTGTTGGTGTTGGGATTGGCGTTGGTGTTGGTGTATGTGTTGGTGGTGGTGTTGGTATTGTTGGTGGTGTTGTTGGTGCTGGTAGTGGTGTTGGTGTTGGTGTTGATGTTTATACTGGTGTTGGGTTGGTGTTGGTGATGGTGTTGGTATTGGTGATGAATGGTGATGAAAAATTTGGATTCTAAGCTGTACCACAGGTAAACACAAAGCATGAAAATTCTACATGGCAATTTTATTCTACATAACAACTCCAAACCCAAATCAAATCCCCTACTTGTGCCTGATTGCATTGGGATCAACAATAACAAGTCCATGATTGAAAGGTAACGCTTGAACTGGTGGGCTCTGAACCTGCAGGGCAAGAACTGCTCTTGGTGACTGTGGAGAATGAAGAGGAGGTTATGGAAAAATAATAGTAATTGAGTTATCAAACCTTCAATTGCATTTGGAACATATTGACCAGATATTTTGGAAAATAAAAATGTAATCTATACTTTCTGTCCTATTTAGTGTACCTGTGTGATTCTAATGCTCTTGGGTGTAGGAAGTATAGTTATTGAAGTGTATAGATCTGTGGGCCCATATAATCAAGCCACAAGTCTAACACAGACTCAGTATCCTTACCAGGCGACATAGCATCCACGGACAATCTAGCTCTGGAGGGCTCTCTTGTTCTCATTAAATCAAGTATGCTCTGCTGGCTATAGGGGAATCACAATAAAATATATTTCCCACATAACAGATGGTGAAAATACTCTGAGTTTCTATGGAGGCATGTGTATCATTTTGGTGCAATTATCTTGGCTTCTGTTCCGCCATTGAAGCATGTAACATATTCCGCCTTTAAAGCCAGGCATACGCTAGACAGCATCTGTGTTCAGAAAGTGGAGCCCCTGAAGTCTGGCTTTCAGTTCTAAATGCAGTATTTCTCATATTGGTTATATTCGAAAGTAAATATTTGTCCTTTCTTGTATTATGATAATAGAATCATACTGAGTTGTTTATCAAGTGTGACTGGAAGTTTATGGCTGACTAGGTTCTCTTTGCAGAGGTCACTGATGAGCCTGATGTGCTGGGTCATTTCTACAGAAGTGTGTTTGGGCAAGTAGCAGGGTCTTCGTCATCACACAGCCAGTCTGCTATCTGCCATGTCAAACCATTGAACACAGAAAGGAGATGTAATTTCTTCAAATAAATGCTCTGTTTAATGATAATCAGTCAAATGCAATACTGTCGAGCTGCTTTCTGAAGGAGATAGATGCAGACATAAGAACAACAGAACAAGACATGGAGATGCATGTATCAGAATGGCAGAGTGGTAGTATAAAATCTGTGCTATGCTGAAATTTGGATGGATGTTAATTAACTTTTAATGTTAATTAACTTTTAATGCATAAGTGATGCATAACATGTAAGCATCGTTCAATAGAATATATTTCAGAATGTCCAGAATTGGTGATAACTTTAAAACTGAATATGTAACTGAACATGTATTATACTGAAGTTTGATTTCCATTCACATTGAAATGGCTGTTACTGTAAAAACAGATTTACATTATCACCCTTATTTAGTACCTCATCTACAGGTCTTAACATTGGCTGTTACTGTAAAAACAGATATACATTATCACACGTATTAAGTACCTCATCTCCAGGTCTTAACATTCATCAAATGGCTGTTACTGTAAAAACAGATGTACATTATCACACTTATTAAGTTCCTCATCTCCAGGTCTTAACATTCATCTTATTAAGTACCTCATCTCCAGGTCTTAACATTCATCTTATTAAGTACCTCATCTCCAGGTCTTAACATTCATCTTATTAAGTACCTCATCTCCAGGTCTTAACATTCATCTTATTAAGTACCTCATCTCCAGGTCTTAACATTCATCTTATTAAGTACCTCATCTCCAGGTCTTAACATTCATCTTATTAAGTACCTCATCTCCAGGTCTTAACATTCATCTTATTAAGTACCTCATCTCCAGGTCTTAACATTCATCTTATTAAGTACCTCATCTCCAGGTCTTAACATTCATCTTATTAAGTACCTCATCTCCAGGTCTTAACATTCATCTTATTAAGTTCCTCATCTCCAGGTCTTAACATTCATCTTATTAAGTACCTCATCTCCAGGTCTTAACATTCATCTTATTAAGTACCTCATCTCCAGGTCTTAACATTCATCTTATTAAGTACCTCATCTCCAGGTCTTAACATTCATCTGCTGAGTTAATTTCCTCATTTTACCTGGCTCATGAAGATTATAACGTGAACAAACTGCTACCACTTTTCTCAAAATACTTTTTAGATAACCATTTGATTCTTTCACACTGCAGAGATTGAGTCGTGTGGTAACTATTGACAACCAACTATCATATCAGGAAACATTCCCGCACGAATCACCAGAGAACAGTAAACAGACAAGGAATGCCTTGCTGCCTTACCATTACACAATTATACTATATGACCATGTTTGGTCCAGCTTTAAATTACTTTCAGCTTATAAAGGCTTCATAAAGCCTTCATAATGCCTTCATAAGCACTGTTTATGAAGGCCTTATGAAGACTTTATAAGCTGCATGTCTTCACAAGTAATGTTGTTCTAGTATCAAAGCATATATAGATAGATAGATAGATAGATAGATAGATAGATAGATAGATAGATAGATAGATAGATAGATAGATAGATAGATAGATAGATAGATAGATAGATAGATAGATAGATAGATAGATAGATAGATAGATAGATAGATAGATAGATAGATAGATAGATAGATAGATAGATAGATAGATAGATAGATAGATAGATAGATAGATAGATAGATAGATAGATAGATAGATAGATAGATAGATAGATACTTTATTGATCGCAGAGGGGGACATTTCTTAAATTTCTTTTTAGATTTTTTAGGCCTATTTTAACAATGAAAAAGCTTTGCATAAATTAAATTAAATGATCCTTGTGATATTTTTATCTACAAGGATATCAAGGATATACCATGACATTTGAAATTCTTAATTTAATAAAACTACAAACTTTTAGCTACTGCTGGGCATTTAGCCCTCCGGTCTGCCCTGACACCGGTATGCAGGCGCTCAGTTAACTGAGTTTCCACAAGACCTGACACAGATCAATGCAAAACACTCACCAGAAAAGCAGCCTGTTATCGGTTTACCTCTGCCATGTGCATTTGCATCGTTCTGATTGGTCTGAGTCAAGAGTAATTTATTTTATTTTTTTATTTTTTTTCGACAGAGACCTACCGGCAATTATCCAGACTTCCTCCGCACAAACTATGATTCACTGACCACTAACAAGGACAGTGGTGTCAAGATGTCTTATGTGTCAAGACGTGTGGCAAAGTCTTGATACAGTCAAAATTGCCTGGACACATTCGGACACTCATTGACATATGCTGTGTCCGAATATGTGTCAAGATGTGTCCGATCTTGATACAGGGGTATTTTGAGCTGAGTAGGTGTCAGGATCTGTCTCCTAGGTCTACTGTGAGCCATTTGACCATGAAGAAGACCAGGGGGAATAAGTTAGAATTCACACAATGATGTCTATGTATTGGAAGGGTACCTACATAAGGACTCACTACTCTCTCAATGAGTACATATCCAATTTGCACTTCTTGGCATAAGACATTATTCAATTTGTATTCACTGCTTATGAATGTGTTATGTATGAGTTATGAATGTGTTATGTATGAGTTATGAATGTGTTATGAAGTCCTTATGTAGGTACCCTTCAAAGAAAGTGTTACTTATCATATCAGAACACTTCTCTGTCTGTATTCAACAGAGTGCTGTGACATTCATCACTACACTCCATATTAGCAAATCAGAAATGATAAATCTTCTTGACATTAAAACCATAAGTCCTTTGCTTTTGAAGTCTGCCTTATTTGTAACATTTGGAAAAATGCACCGGTAAGCGGGTTTACTGTGTGATCAGGTGACTAATTCGGAACAGTTAAATAGCACCATGTTCAGTATTTCCCCAGCTGTAATACGTCTAATTCACATGGAGTCATGACCGTGCCATGTCGATGTCCACACTTCCTTAGTGTGTTAGCGGCGGGGGCTAGGGAAGTGTCATGGCTACGGGGGCTATGGTGGTGGACCGCTCTGTTGGCTCCCTATGGGGGAGTAATCTGTGTCACACTCCTTGATCTCAGTGACCACACACATACACACAGACAGACACACACACACACACACACACACACACACACACACACACACACACACACACACACACACACACACACACACACACACACACACACATCTCCAAGTGACCACACTCTGACCACATTCTGCTGTGCTCCAGTGATGAATGCCCCCAATTGGGTAATTGGTGGAAATAAAGTAACACTCCGCCATTCTGTTGAACTTTGACTGCAGAGCCTGTGGGTAAGAGTTTGATCGTGGTGATTGTACTTTACATACCACTGAACTCTACTGGGGGAGTGGTTGTATGGATTTGTGTTGGTTCTCTCCGCACGCTATTTTGTATTTCCTGTGTCCATTGATCTGTGATATGATGATTAGATTACCATTAATTAGTGGTAGTGATGTGGAATGTTAGAGGAAGAGATGGAGAGATGTGGGTTGTGCCTTCTCCTCTGACTCTGAGACAGAACCACCAGAACTTCCAGAGCAACATTTCTACTTTGTTGACAGTCTAATGAATAGCTGGGTTGACAAACCTTGTGGCGCTGTGTCTTATTAGAAGATGAAATGGATGTGATGCTGCTGTGACTGTGAGGCAGTGGTGGTGAAAGCCACAGATGAAAAAAAACATCTCATGGGCTTAAACTGAACAATGTCTCCTGCTTTTGGGGAATTTGAGCCCCGGAGCACTGAGAAGTAGCAAAGCTTAAATGAATCCTGCTGAGGAGGAGAAGAATCCATTCCTTGTGTTAAGGTGCTAGATTTTAACTTTTTACTTTTGACAGGGAAGCATGGCTATGAAACAGAACAGTTGTATTTGCACTTGGTGGCTACCCCATCTCTACTTTTCCAGTGTTCTATCATTAATAAGAGAAGAGGATGGAGGAAACTTTCCAAGTGTTCTATCATTAATAAGAGAACAGGATGGAGGAAACTTTCCCAGTGTTCAATCATTAATAAGAGAAAAGGATGGAGGAAACTTTCCCAGTGTTCTATCACTAATAAGAGAACAGGATGGAGGAAACTTTCCCAGTGTTCAATCATTAATAAGAGAAATGGATGGAGGAAACTTTCCCAGTGTTCTATCATTAATAAGAGAAAAGAATGGAGGAAACTTTCCCAGTGTTCAATCATTAATAAGAGAAAAGGATGGAGGAAACTTTCCCAGTGTTCAATCATTAATAAGAGAAATGGATGGAGGAAACTTTCCCAGTGCATCAGAGCGCCCTAGCCACTATCCTCCTGTGATCCAACATTTTTTAATACATTTTCTTCATGTGAATTATTTATTCATTTTTTCTTAATGTTTTATTGTATGTGCACTGTAGTGACCATTAGGATTAGTGAATATGAACAATTTAACATTACAGTAAATGGGAACAGAGGTTTAGAAAACATAGTTAGCGCACCCTGATGTCCACTACGGAGGACATTTATTAACAATCTCATATTTGGCTCTTATTTAATATGATTTTTTTTTACACTACTCTGAAAACGAATTGCAAAAATCATTGAAGCTAGAGGTTCCTATCTCCCTCAATAACTTTAAGCATCAGTTGTCAAAGCTGCTTATCGATCACTGCACCTGTATATAGCCCTTCTGTAAATAGCCCACACTACTACCTCATCCCCATATTTATATTTATTTTTGTTATTTTCACAAACCTTGCACTCCAGTATCTCTATTTGCACATCATAATTTGCACATCCTTCATTCCTGTGTTAATGATGATAATCTGTAGTTTATCTCACCACTATGGTCTATTTATTGTCCTACCTCCTAACCTTACTGCATTTTTGCACTACATTTTGCACTCTGTATATAGATTTTCTATTGTGTTTTTGACTATGTTTGTTTACTGTGTAACTCTGTGTTGTTTTTGTCGCACTGCTTTGCTTTGTCTTGGCCAGGTCGCAGTTGCAAATGAGAACTTGTTCTCAACTGACCTACCTGGTTAAATAAAGGTGAAATAAAAAAAAAAACTGTTCCTGAGATATTTACCTTTTAGAAACAATTTGAATATCAAACTCACAAAAATGTGCTAATTGTGATAAATAAATCAATACAAATATCAAGGTGACATTGAAAAGCCCAGAATGTCCTCTCAAAAGTGAAACAGGACCTAACGCAGTGGCATGATTGGCCTTAGAGATACAGGCCAAAAATGTATGTTCATTAGCGATGAAAAAAATGTATTCCTGGGTCTTAGGAGGCTACAGCCCCTCCACCTGGACCACAGATGTCCCCCTAGAAGAGACAGCTGAGGACAGGCTTCAGTTGACAGCCCATCTCTCTGGGTAGCTACTGTACCAGCTCTGGTGCTGTTGGAGGCCCAGAGGGAGAGATGTCACAAAAACTTTTACAGATGTTTCTTGGCAAGCCTTTTTAAAACTGTCACAATGTTTTTGTTCTGTTTCAATCAAGAATACTGGCAATAAGACACTGTTGTATAATACAATATATTGTCAAATGTTCCACAACTTCCTCACGTTAGCATTCTTTACATCTACTGATGTAATCATATTTCACCTTGAGTTAGAGAAGCATCAAAACATTTCACCTTTCAAAGTTTAGTTCTAATCATGTGACTGTGCCTTGTTCCCAGCGGCTTAAAACACAGTCGCCAAAAACATACATGTCCTCCAGTCCCAGTGTCTCTCTGTCATCACTTATTAAGACATTCATTTGACTAATTTATGTATTGGTGCCATCTGCCCTTCTTACACCGAGACAGAGAGACACTGAGGGAGACATTCCAGAGACAGTCACTCACTCTGATTTCATCCCTCTGCCCATGACAAGCCACCAATCAACTGACGGGAAGGTTAGATCCCGGAACCATGAAACATCATAAACATGCCAGCATCAGTATTCCTGAAAAGGTCCCATTACCTTTCCACCGCCTGCTCCCTGACCACCTCCTCCTCCTCCTCCTCCTCCTCCTCATCCTAATCCCAAACCTATGTGACAGTTTGTCATTTCACATCTACTAACGTGAAATGTGAATGTTTGCCAGCTAGTCAGTCACTTGTCCAACTATCCAGACTCACAAACAGAACAGTTGTTAAAGGGCATCTATCTCTCCCAACCACAAAAACCCCTCAAACTCCGTTATGCAAACATTATACAGACATACATTCAGTGTACAGATGCTCTACAAAACATACATTTCTCAAATGCTCAGAATTCTGTCATGCTTTGCATTTTGCTCTCTGTCATCACTTATTAAGACATTAATTTGACTAATTTATGTATTGGTGTCATCTGCCCTTCTTACATTGAGACACGGAGGGAGACATTCCAGAGACAGTCACTCACTCTGATTTCATCCCTCTGCCCATGACAAGCCACCAATCAACTGACGGGATGTTTAGATCCCGGAACCATGAAACATCATAAACATGCCAGCATCAGTATTCCTGAAAAGGTCAGGAATGTTACCCTGTTCCCATCACCTTTCCACCGCCTGATCACCTGACCTAGCAGATGCTCTCATCCAGAGCAGCTTACAGTTAGTTAGTGAATACACATTCATACTGGTCCTCTGTGGGAATATGAACCCACAACCCTGGCGTTGTAATTGCCATGCGCTACCATCTGAGCTACACCTCCTTTATCCCTGAACCTAATAACATATTAGGAATATCCTCCTCTGATCGGGTTTTCGGTAGCAATGGTTTTCCCACACACTCTTAGAAGTAAAGGTGCTATCTAGAACCTAAAAGGGTTCTTCGGCTGTCCTCATAGGAGAACCCTTTGAAGAACCCTTTTTGGTTCCAGGTAGAACCTTTTTGAGTTCCATGTAGAGCCCTTTACACAGAAGGTTCTACATGGAACCCAAAATAGTTCTTCCTGGGACCAAAAAGGGTTCTTCAAAGGGTTCTCCTATAGGGACAGCCGAAGAACCCTTTTTTCGAAGAGTGCAGCGAAGAAATAATATATAGCATAGGGAGTTTTAAAGTTATCACACAATAGTTTATGGCATTACGCCTCACACTGTCACACACACAAGCACACATGCACACCCACCAAGACACACACTTACCACACACACACTGAGTGAGAGATGTTGCTACTATACTCCCACTCTCATCTTGTTTTCATCGACCTTCTCAGTCTTTGTTAAATCAACACACAGTGCCAGGGGCTGCCTGTGTTTCACAGTACTACTGTTAAGTGGGAGACAGGGGAAGACCAGGGGCCTACATGCCTGTCCTTGGTCACTCCCAAGCTCTCATATTTATCCCAACTGGCACCCTGTTCCCTATATAGTGCACTACTTTTGACCGGGGCCCATGTGGCTCTGGTCAAAAGTAGTGCACTATGTAGGGATAGGCTGCCAGTTGGGACGCAATTTACCAGCGAAGAGAGGACCAACGAAGATCTGCAATGTTGGGGGATCTCACACAAGCAATGAGACAGAATTCAGTGTCAAACTCCAATCCCCACATTAGGCAAACTTTCTTTTCATTTAGAGGAAATTACTAAGTAATGCAATTCATTCAGGGCTGTGTGAAGGGCAACATTACATTCGGCTTTAGAGTGGATATATACTGAATATCAACTTAATACTTCATTAAATGCATACATTGTTATTACTGGGGTACTACATTTGCATTTGCAATAACAAAAATAAACACTGAAATTAAATAAGAAAGGATTACTAGACTATTATGCTAATAAAACTGTATTAGCATTCTAATGTTTACACAGATATATTCACAAAGGGTGAAGGTAAAGATGATGATGAAACATATTTGTTATTATTAATTCCCAGACAGTCCATGGCCCCATTTATACCTGGTTCTAATATGCATCTGTTTTCCTGATTTTTGTCCACATTCTGATTGTGGCCACATTTGTTGACATTTGACTAAATTACGCATTTCGATCTGATTGTGATTAGATCTTCCTAAACACCTCAGGAGATTGTCGAAGACGCATCTTGTATGGATAGCCTTCAAGTGTAAATGAATCCTGACAACGAAATCCTATACATTTGGCCAACTTCACAGTCTTTCCACCCTCTCATAAAAATCACACCGGCCAGTTGAAGAAGTAATTATGGACAAAGATACCTCTACAATTCCTCCAGAATTAAGATCATGGTCGTCATTAGAAACTAAGTGCCTTCTGTAATGCTAGTATATCAGTCAATCAACCCTCAATGAGTGAAAGAGACTCCATCACTGGATTATCACTAATCAAGGATTTGGTGGAAACCAAACCACGGTCTCCCAGCATGTCACATTGTTTTACCCTTTATTCAGGCCAATACGAAGTAAGAATCCGAGTCCTGGAATATAACGCAATGCTTTCAGATTTTATGATGTTATATTCTGTGAATCTTTGGGCATTTTCCAGACAAATTGCTACCAATAAAGTGCAGAATATGTCCAAACTGATGCGTAAAGGCGCATCTGCAAGCATAAGTGAGGCCACTCCAATATGAGGTATACTACGAAGGACTCTTTAGGCTACTTTTAGATTTACATTTTATTCCTTTATAAAGCCATAGTATTTATTCCTTTATAAAGCCATAGCATGTATTCCTTTATAAAGCCATAGTATTTATTCCTTTATAAAGCCATAGTATTTATTCCTTTATAAAGCCATAGTATTTATTTATTTATAAAGCCATAGTATTTATTCCTTTATAAAGCCATAGTATTTATTCATTTATAAAGCCATAGTATTTATTCCTTTATAAAGCCATAGCATTTATTCCTTTATTAAGCCATAGTATTTCATCCTTTAAAAAGCCATAGTATTTGTTCCTTTTTAAAGCCATAGCATTTATTCATTTATAAAGCCATAGTATGTATTCCTTTATAAAGCCATAGTATTTATTCCTTTATGAAGCCTTAGTATTTATTCCTTTTTATACAACGGGTGGGTCTAATCCTGAATGCGGATTGGTTAAAATCGCATTCCAGCTGGTGTCTATTCCACAAGTTACCACCGGCTAAATGTATGACGTTAAAATGCCTATTTACTCTGTTCCATCTGACTGTGCAATACACTGTCTCAGCCCAGCCAAGCTATTTATAAACTTGATCTCCACTTCTAGACATTATCTCCCATTTATTTAAGACTAACATTTAGTTTTCAACAGCAGAGATTTATATAAACCTTGCTGTCTGTCTCTCCGACATTTGCAACATTGTTTCAACATTCAAATTCGATCTCCAGCTGTCCCATAGTAATGAACGTGTAAGGGTCGGGAGTTGGGGCGAGACAGACAGGCAGGCAGCGTTTCTCAGCCAATTGAAATCATTAATAATTTTTATGGATATGTACAAAGAATGTAAATTGAAAAAAGGTAAAACAGCTAGTTCAGCTAGTTTGCAGTCTTTCCAGCTTCGGTGTGAAGTGATTGTAAGCACATTTTCTATGCCAGGTGAAATTGCGCCACATTAGCTCACTGTTAAGGATTTATCCAAATAATTGTCACTAGAAAAACAGGTTAAACAAATGCAGCTACTTTGCTGTTATTTTGACGTGACTGTAAGTTAGCCGTAGTTGGCTAGCTAGCAAGGAAGGGATAAGAACGTTGCCAGCCAGTATGGTAATGGAACATTTAGAACGAACGACTGGGTCGCATCCATAGTTACAGAGAAAAAAGACTGAACAACTGGGTCGCGTCCATAGATACAGAACAGGGCTGCTGACCTTTGCTGGAGGTACCGAGCTGCGGACCTTCGCTGTAGTCTCCGTGCTACGGACCTTCGCTGGAGGTTCTGGGTTGCTGACCTTCACTGGAGGTTCTGGGTTGCGGACCTTCGCTGGAGGCTCCGTACTGCGGACCTTCGCTGGAGGTTCTGGGTTGTTGACCTTCACTGGAGGTCTCGGATTGCTGACCTTCACTGGAGGTTCTAGGTTGCTGACCTTCACTGGAGGTTCCGGATTGCTGACCTTCGCTGTAGGCTCCGGGCTGCGGACCTTCGCTGGAGGTTCCGGGTTGCTGACCTTCGCTGGAGGTCGAGTGCGTGGAGCAGGCACGGGCCGTACCGGACTGGGGGAACGCACCACTGGGCTGGTGCAAGGTGCAGGCACGGGCCGTACCGGGCTGTAGGAACGCACCACTGGTCTGGTGCGAGGAGCTGGGACTGGCTGTACCTGGCTGGGAACACGCACCGTTGGGCTGGTGCGTTGAGCTGGCACGGGTCGCACCGGGCTGTTGGTGCGCACCGATGGTGTGGTGCGCTGAGTCGGTCTCCTCCGTCTCCGACTCTGGACCGGCGCTGGAGGCACCGGACTGGGAACTGGCGCTGGAGTACGACTGTACTTGTCGTCCCTTCTCCACCGCCAATCCCCATCCTGTGAGGGTTCCTCCGGGAACCCCCACGAGTGAGGGAACAGAAGCACATCGTCGTCGTCTTCCTCCAACTCCTCTCTGTACTCCTGCTCCCATGGCTGTAGGGGCTCCTCCTGGAACCCCCACGAGTGCAGTGGTCGGGGCTCTTCTCCTTCGATCCCCGACCACCCCCATAGCCCCCCACCCAAAATCCGTTTGGGGGGTTTTCTGGGCTCCAGGCTGGTCCTTAGCCTTTTTGGCCCGACGACTCTTTCCCCGACGACAGCTCCTTTGCTCCGGACTCCAGCCTTCCTCCACCGAACGATAATGGGAGTGTTCCTCCTCAGTAATTTTCCCCATACCGAGGAGGATATCTCCCAATGTAATTCCCCGTTGCGTCCCAGGGTGGTGGATCATTCTGTCACATTTTGTAGTAATGGGACGGTAAATGGAGCGTTGGTGAAGTGTCATCCTTGTTTATTTTAAATGAGGTGTTCTCACAAAGCATTAAATAAACAGGAGAGTATTTATTTCTTTATAAAGCCGTAGTATTTATTTCTTTATAAAGCCGTAGTATTTATTTCTTTATAAAGCCGTAGCATTTATTTTTTTATAAATCCGTAGTATTTATTCCTTTATAAAGCCATAGTATTTATTTCTTTATAAAGGCATAGTATTTATTCCTTTATAAAGCTGTAGTATTTATTTATTTATAAAGCAATAGTATTTATTTCTTTATAAAGCCGTAGTATTTATTTATTTATAAAGCCGTAGTATTTATTTCTTTATAAGACCAAGACTGTGTTAGTAAATGAGCCAATGAGTAGGCATTAGCTCAGGGAGCTAACACAAGTCTCCAGGTCTCAGGCAAGATTACTCATCATGCGAGAGTTCTCAGGGGAGAACGACTGCCCCCTCTTATTGAAACCATGAAGTTAAGGCCGACCGGGGTACTGCAGGGTGTTGTTTCCAGAAATCAGGATCGCCGTTATAGTGAATGGGAAAATGGCAATCTTCGTGGTCAATATTAGTGTAAATAAAAACATGTTTAGAAGACTACCATGGTGACACTAATTGCTACTATTACACCAGATGTATTTCCTTGAATCGTTTATTTAAAATGGGTCCCTGGGTCGCTCGTCTTTTCAGTTCACTGCAGCTAGCGACTGGAACGAGCTGCAACAAACACTCAAACTGGACAGTTTTATTTCAATCTCTTCATTCAAAGACTCAATCATGGATACTCTTACTGACAGTTGTGGCTGCTTTGTGTGATGTATTGTCATCTCTTCCTTCTTGCCCTTTGTGCTGTTGTCTGGGCCCAGTAATGTTTGTACCATGTTTTATGCTGCTACCATGTTGTGTTGCTACCATGCTGTGTTTTCATGTGTTGTTGCCTTGCTATGTTGTTGTCTTAGGTCTCTCTTTTGGTAGTGTTGTTTTTGGTAGTGTTGTTTTGTCTCTCTTGTCGTGATGTATGTTTGGTCCTACATTTATATTTTATTTATTTTTTATTTTTAATCCCAGCTCCCATCCTCGCAGGAGGTCTTTTGCCTTTTAGTAGGCCGTCATTGTAAATAAGAATTTGTTCTTAACTGACTTGCCTAGTTAAATAAAGGTTATATAAAATAAAATAAATAAAAAATCGCACACAGAAGAAGATAATTGAGTTTCTACTGGCAGCCTGTAGTACCGTGGTCGGCCTTCAACTTGACATACACAATGAGAGGGGGCAGCATTGAGTTAACACATGTTTAGCAGATGTTAATGCGTGTGTAGCGAAATATTGTGCTTCTAGTTCTGACAGTGCAGTATATCTAACAGTAATATATAACAGTTACACAACATATACCCAATACACACAAATCTAAGTAAGGAATGAATTCTGTAAGCTAGCCCGCAATGTCACTTCCTGGAGTAGCTCAAACTGCGCACGTTATGTCTCCATGAGACGCCATCTTAGCAAGCTAAAACCAACTTCCTGAGCTTCAAATGAGCCATTGAGTCTTCACATAGGAATGAATGGTGTGACGTCATTGATGAATTTGTTCATTCTTATACAGTCAATTATCCATTATCATGTTTTTTTTTACACTCTCCCTCCACCTATTCATTTGAGGGGGAAAAACAGGCGCAGCTGTTGCTTTTCAACTACCCATTCATTGAAATGTCACACGCATGTCATGTCATGCATCCATTTGCTCACAACCAGCTGTACTGTTGTCACACTATTGGCCTTTTGCAAGTCCATCCCTCCATCCCTCCCATCCCTCCATCCCTCCACCCCTCTCACACTGATGTCCGTCAGAGCCCCTCAGTCATGGTGCATTGGGGCCAAGGGGATTGTGTTGTCAGAGATTTGCGGGGCTTTAATGCCTGTGTTAGTGGAAAGGAAACCTCTGACTCGGTTCCTTTCCATGCTTCTCAGAGAAATGCTGTTCACAATCTGTCTGACAAGAAAGATATGCCTTTCTTTGAATGTGTGGATTTACTGTTGCTGTCACTTTACTTGTTGCTGTCACTTTACTTGTTGCTGTCCCTTTATTTGTTGCTGTCACTTTACTTGTTGCTGTCCCTTTACTTGTTGCTGTCCCTTTACATGTTGCTGTCCCTTTATTTGTTGCTGTCACTTTACTTGTTGCTATCACTTTACTTGTTGCTGTCACTTTACTTGTTGCTGTCCCTTTACTTGTTGCTGTCCCTTTATTTGTTGCTGTCACTTTACTTGTTGTTGTCCCTTTACTTGTTGCTGTCACTTTACTTGTTGTTGTCCCTTTACTTGTTGCTGTCACTTTACTTGTTGCTGTCCCTTTATTTGTTGCTGTCACTTTACTTGTTGTTGTCCCTTTACTTGTTGCTGTCACTTTACTTGTTGCTGTCACTTTACTTGTTGGTGTCCCTTTACTTGTTGGTGTCCCTTTACTTGTTGCTGTCCCTTTACTTGTTGTTGTCCCTTTACTTGTTGCTCTCATTTATACAATGAGTGTACAAAACATTATGAACACTGGCTCTTAGACTGAGGTGAAGAGCTATGATCCCTTATTGACGTCACTTGTTAAATCCACTGCATTCAGTGTAGATCAAGGGCAGGAGACAGGTTAAATAAGGATTTTTAAGCCTTGAGACAATTGAAACATGGATTTTGTATGTGTGCCATTTAGAGGGTGAATGGGCAAGACAAAAAATTAAGTTCAGGGTACAGTAGTAGGTGCCAGGCACACCTGTTTGTGTCAAGAACTGCAGCGCTGCAGGGTTTTTCATGCTCAACAGTTTCAAGCCAACTTGACCTAACTGTGGGAAGCATTGGAGTCAACATGGGCCAGCCTCCCTGTTGAACGCTTTCGACAACTTGTAGAGTCCATGTCCCGACAAATTGAGTCTGTTCCAAGGGCAAGGTGCAACTCAATATTAGGAAGGTGTTCTTAATGTTTTGTATACCCATATATTTAATATAGGATAATATATTGTATAGTGCATGAATGAAATTCAGGTCTATGCAGCATCTTATTGAATAAATAGATAAGAATAACGGGTATGGAGGTGAACATACTTGGGTACCATAGTTGTTATGGATGGGATATCTTGACATTAATCACTCAATAATTAATTAATCTCTTTTTTAATTGTTGAAGAAGCAGACTACAGGGGAAGATGAAAGAAGACAGCAAGCGATGAATGGACAGCAAGCAATTAGGTTAGTGAACAGAGCAGAAGTATCTGCCTGAAGGCCAGACTCAACTGTTTCAAATTTGACAATCAATTACTTCTTGTTTGGCCACGCCAAATTATTGGATGTCTCAACTAAGAATATTAATTCACGAAGCAAACAAAGATTGTTTAGATTTGGCTTCCCAAGCCTAATTGTAAATACTGTACATGCTATTTTGATGTTCAAACTTAGTAAATTACGTTTCTTTACAGGTATATGGGATGTACAATTGCCTCAGTGCTCAGAAACTAATCTGGTTGTTTATAAACAAGTGTTGCTTTCAGTAACCAGTTTAGCATCTTTGCATGGTGGTGTCATCTTCCACATATATTACATCAGCCGTTGGCATTGAAACAATGCACAGTGAATTCACATCGCATTCCATCTGCTTACCTCAGCCCTGTAATTGCATGAACAAAGGGAACACCGGTGCCACAATAAAACACTGGTAATTAGGTTTTTAAATCTCATGTTTTAAGAGCATGCGCTCTCGTTATTCAAACAGCCATACATGCTGTGCCTCCTCAGCGTTTGATTGTAAGTATTTCCCTCTCCAGTTCCTAACTGCAGAGAGCCATCTGTAATATATCTCCCACGGCTTCGTTGGTTTGATGGTGGCATGATGTGCTCTGTGGGAAAACAGCACATCAACTGCCATCCACCAACAAACCCTTAACTCTCCCACCCAGTCTTTCATGATTGATATAATTACACAATTAGCCCAGAGGTACAGACAGACAGACAGACAGACAGACAGACAGACAGACAGACAGACAGACAGACAGACAGACAGACAGACAGACAGACAGACAGACAGACAGACAGACAGACAGACAGACAGACTATACTTTTGTCAGCAGTGTGTGTCCGAGGTTAACATGTCGACTATGTCTCGTCTCACAATAAAGTCTGCCTATAGCTAAAAGTGGAGAGAAAAATAAAGAAAAGAAAAGTGGATGTTTAGCAGCTACACAGTATAAAAAACACTTTTTCATTTCAGTAGCTGTGCCTTTTCTTTCCTCAGAGCCCCTTGTTCCTTGTTGTACCAGTTCTCTCTCCTCTGAGAATATACCCACATTTCCAAGGAACAAGACTTAAAGTATGTTTTTCAAATCAATCTCCCTAAAGCACCTTTCAAGATATAGTTCTTGTAATTACATTCTCACATCTAGTTATAATTAACCGTAACTTCTATCTTGACTTCATTACCATTATTATAGAAATAGAAACAATTATGTACTGTACATAGTTATTGCATTAATAACTCCTGTAATGATAATAATGAGACATGGATAAAGTAGCTAGGTATACCTGTCTTAGCTAATGGAAGGCCATACTGCTATAGAATTCACCCCTATTGAATACTGCATTGATTCCTCATTTCAATACTTTCTATAGCTTGTCTGCTCTTTTGAAAAAAAAAACTGATTTCCTTTGTTTCCATAGTTCCGTAGAAGCCCATTGGCCTGTGATCAGATTTCCATGGCTGTCATCCAATGGCGTGCCAGCGAGGTCCAGCAGGATAATGGGCCTGTTCTGAGCTGGGGGAACAAATGGTGCCAATTAAAATATCCCATAATGTAATTAGAGCTTTGTGTTCAAATCAAAAAAAGCAACAGTTAACACACACATCTGCCAGTCTCATCTATAAACCATGGAAAATCAAATAAAGGATTTTGTCTGAATTGTTGAAATTGCTTTTTGCAAGGTAATTGAACAACAATAGTTTTAATGGTGTTTTGGTCATGAAACTTCCCTGAGAGTATAGCACAACTATTGTTAAACGTTTACGCTATGAGTATTTGTGGCATATTTGTCTAAGCTGATGCCTTGTTGATCGCAGAAGACCTGACTTCGAACCCTGCTTCGTCACACGCTGTTAGAGTTCAGTTCACACAACCAATTAATTAACCTGTCTTTTGTCTTGAGCCTGAAATATGACATGATCCCTTCAAGATTAAGCTTCTCAGTCACTGTCTCTGTCTCGGGTTCCTTTCCTCTCTAGTCACAGCGCTGATACTGATATGACTTGTTGTATCAGAGGAAGCCTCAATGCCACTCAGGGACCAAAGTTGAACAAAGTCCAGTCAAATCGATCAGATCTTAACAACCAGTATCAATCACCACTACTCTACTCTGACAGTCACATTGTGTGTGTTGTATCCATCATGGCTAATTAGGCGTATCAATCTTACTTAACTGGCTATAACCTTCCCTATGGTATACAACAGGAGACTCATGGGGTAGTGAAGGGAGTTTATGATCATTACCTAAGGTCACTTGTTAGCACTGGTTTTGAAGTGGACAATCCAGAGACATTGGAGAGACATTGGACCCCTTGGGGTTAAATGCACTGTGAACAGGACAAGTGTGACCCACTGTAATGAGCTAGTAAACAGTTTGTCCCGGAATCTAACAACATCTTAGTCATACAGTGTGTTCATAAGGAATTAGGCCAATCAATGTTTATGGTGTCCAAACTAGAGATATTGAATCTCCTCTTCAGTTCAGTTTGCTCCTCAATTCATGCACCTTGGTTGGAGAGCGAGGTAGAAGCAGAGATCCCTTTGCGGGGTCCAAATTAGGATAGCCTCCAATTGTATTTATTCTATCTGCATGATGATGGCATATCTTGAGTGGCAGAAGTAGCTGGTGTAGCCTCGTGAAGTGATGTCACCGTCCCGAAATATCTTCCTGTGAAGAGATTTGTTTTCTTTTGATCTTACAAGCAATCGATTCTTCTCTAACAATATGTATGATAGACTTTGGAATATGGAATGCTGAGTGTACAATTCAGTGCAGTGTTTCTAGGGCCGGTCCTGACCTCCCTGGGGCCCTAAGCAAAATACTGCTAAGGGGCCCTCCTACCTGACCCGTGAGCCATGTAAACCATTTGCCATAGCCACACAGTCACACCTGACACCCCAGTGCTCCCACTACAATCCTCCCTCCTTTAAAACAGTTTGCTCCATCTGTCGGTCTAAGAATAAGTAGACCTATACGGAACAGAATGAGGTATAAACAAATAATTTTGATTTAATATAATATTTTCTTTAGAATCTTAAGAAAATATAGAAAATAATAAAATATAACACTGAGCTTTGGCTCTGCTGCCTGGTAATTAGTCCAGTCCTCACAATAATATACTATTAGCTTTGTATATACAATGTAAACATAAGCCTATAGGCTATGGCTGCAGCTATATGTCTCAAAATAGTTCAATAAAACCTATACAGCTTTGTGATTAACTTTGGTTCCCTCTACAGCCTGGGCATTTTCAGTATCAGCATGGGCACCAGTCTATCTGGACTGTCTGGAAGAAAATGAGAAAGTATCTCACACAGTTAGTTAAGCAGTCATTTACACAAATGCACTAAGTGTTACTAAGTGTGTAAACATTTGAATGTTTGAATTAAAATCTTACCATCAAAATATTCCTCTTCTGCACTTTCTTGAAGCAAAATCATCAATGATGTCATCATAGGACACGGTTTTCCCACGTCATGATTTATGGTCTTGATGGCCATACCACTTAAACGTTCCTGTGACATGGAAGACCTCAGGTAGCTTTTGATGAGCTTTAATTTTGAAAAGCTCCTTTCTGCCGATGCTACTGTTACTGGTAGGGTGACTGCAATTCTTAGGGCTATCCAAAGGTTAGGATAGAGATCCTCCAGTTTTTTCTCACAGAGAAAGGAAAGCAGCTCAAAGGCAGTCATCTCATCTGATGGCAGATCAGGTCAATTCTGAATGTCGTGTGCCAGTTCCATTCCAATGATGTCGCAGTCATCTCTGAAGGTTAGAGTGTTTTCAACATCCATGCAGTGAGCCTTTAAAGATTCACTAGACATCTGAGAGGCAGTGCTGTTCACCAGGACTCCAGGACTCCATATTTGGTTTCACCTGGTTGAGTGTTTCAAATCTCTCATCCATGAATGTCACAGCAGAGTCGACCACAATGTTGAAGTAGTTGACTTCAAGGTTTTTCAGTGCGTCAGTCACTGGTTCATCAGGAGCCTCATAGCTGAAATGCCTCTTGCTGTTTCTCAGTCTCTTCTCTTTCAGAACAGCCTCCACATTCATTTCTTCACAAATGCTTTTGGCTGTTGTCTGGGCCTCAGAGAATTCAGTTTCCGGTATGTAGTGAGGGAGGCTTTTGCATTTGAAATTAAATTCACTGCGATATTGTCAGGCTCTGACCTTAGGGAAGCCTCTGCCTTTCTCTATGGTTATTTAGGTCAGGGCCTGACAGGGAAAGTCTAGCAGACTTTATGGTGGTTTTGTGTTGGTCCCCAATTAGAGGCAGCTGCATTGCGTTGTCTCTAATTGGGGACCCTATTTAGTTTGTATGTTTGCCCACAGTCCTCACCACACACCGTGACAGATATCCAACTGCATTAAGGCGGATTGGAGGAGCTTGTTCACCTTGTCTGTCATTGTCAGTATCTCACACCATATGACACGGCAAATCAAGAAGCAGTAGGACCCAACTTCCTCTGCAAGTGCTTGTGCCTCCACTTTGGCTACAGGATCGTTGATCGTTGATCCAATAATGCCTCCCGAACCTCAGAATCCTGATGCCTGATTGCATGAACACTTTGGAGCCTACTCTCCCATCTTGTGTCACTCCATGACTTCACGGTTATGTTCACGTGAAGAGCTTTTGCACCTGCCCAAAAAACCCAACTGCATCTTTTGAAAATGTGGCACTATCTGCAATGACAAGGTTTAGAGTATGTGCTCCACATGGCAGTCTGGCTTGTACTCCTTGGTGCTTGCCCTTCATGATGGCCCCATTATCATAAGCTTGCCCTCTGCAATCTTCAAATGGAATCTTCAGCTCGTTCAGCTTATCTAAAATGACAGTGGACAGATTCAAGCCTGTTGTAGCCTTCACAAAGCAGAGGAAGTGATCATTGATCTCTGGCTTTCCCTTTAAAGCCCCGCTTCTCAGAATAATGGACATTTGCCCATGGTGACTAATGTCAGGTGTAGTACTTTGAGTCTCTTACTTGAGTCACTATTGCTTCCAGAATATTGTCACTCACAATCTGTGTGCGCTTCCCAAGGTAATGAGCATGTGTCTCTCCATCTTTAATTTTGCTGAGATTATTTTCCATAACGGGGTCAAATTTTGCCAGTAATTCAACCTCTTTTAGGAAGTTTGCATTATCTGGTTGGAAGAGTTTGTCTGATGAACCCCTGAATGCTAGGTTTCTTTCAGCTAGAGACTGGGTGATGTATGGGCCTGACTGAAGCCAGGTCTTTGACTCCCTCTAGAGGGAGTAGTATGGCCACATTATCCTGATATAATACAGGGATAATGGATTTGGATTTGGTCGATCCCCAATTAGAGGCAGCTGTCTTGAGTTGTCTCTAATTGGGATTCTATTTATGATAACAGTGCATCCACATGTGTTGTGGATAATTGCGTTGTCTGTTCAGTGTGAGTACCAGTCACCAGTTCACGCGTTTGTTGTTTTGTTCTTGTTAAATAAACTATGTTTGCACGGACCTCTCGCTCTGTGCCTCATTCCCTTCCTCATAACCGTGACAGAATGATCCACCACCCTGGGAACCCGCAGCTGAGGGAGGAGGAGTACCGGTGTTTTTCGGCACTCCGGGCTTCGTGGAGGAGCCTGGACAGCACCGGCATCGAAGGAGGACACGTCGGCAAGAGAGTGTGCCGGAGGGAGCACAGCCACTGGTGGTGGGGAGCATCTGGGGGCTCTCGACTCATGCTTGGGAGGAGGAGCCCGTGCCTGGACCAGTGTGGGGATTCGGGACAGAGCCCCTACCATCGGCGTTCAAGGGGAGGAAGGACCAGCCGTGGACAGCCCCGAAGGTCGCCCATATAGACGGGGGGCGGGGTTGTGGGGTCCTTGGGACGCGAGGGACAAGGAGGAGGAAGAGCGGCTGAGGAGATATTTCGGGTGGGCCGAGGAGGACGACGAGAGGATGTATTCGGTTTCTGGCCCCAACATCAGATTTCCAGTGCGCTCCAGGCCTATCCGTCCAGCGCGCCTCCCCAGCCCGGTACATCCAGCGACAGCTTCCCGCACCCGACATCCAGTGCATGTGCCCAGCCCGGGACCCCCTGTGCCGGCTCTACGCAACCGTCCTCCGGTATGCCACTCCAGGCTTCCGCCTCCGATGGTGGAGACCACGACGGGGAAAAGGAGGAGGTCAAGGAGCCGGAGCTCCTCGCCACACCGGTGCCCAGTCCGGGACCAGTAGCCAGCGCGATTAAACGGCTGGAGCCATTATCTGCGCCATTATCTGGAGCCATCCCAGCGACACGGCTGGAATACTCCTCTGCGCTGGTGCCCAGGCTGGGCACGGCGTCCAGACCTGCTCCGAGGTTGGAGCTTTCCACTGGGCCGGGGTCTAAACAGGACCTGCCGTCCAGCCCCGTTCCAGTGCTGGAGCGACCCGCTACAGTGCCGGAGCAGTCCGCTCTACCGGTGCCCACTCCGGGACCGGTCGTCAGTCCCTCTCCAGTGTCGGAGCAGTCCGCTCCACCGGTGCCCAGTCCGGGACCGGTCGTCAGCCCCTCTCCAGGTTTGGAGTCTCACACACCAGGGTCCAGACAGGACTTGGTGCTTCGCGGGAGTACATAGGCAGGGTCCATCTCGCCGGGGTCCAGACAGGACTGGGGGTGCAACGCCGAGGCAAGGAGGGAGCTGCCTTCAGAGCCTGCGTCACGCCCAATGCCGGAGCCAGAGCCCCCACCAACAACCTCCCCAGTACTCCAAAATTGTCATTTGTATCTGGTCAAGAGTCTGTCCCCAACTTAGGCGCAGATCAAGTTCTCTCCACTTAATCATATTGTTTGTGTGTTCAGGACTACCCTCATGATGTTTCAGAATGGTGTTGATATTTGACCAGTCATTCACGCCTTCCTTTATCATTTTGTAGTCTTTTGTAGAAATACACAGTATGAAAGCCAGCTCCTGTTCATCTTTTTCCCATTTGACAGTTGTCTCTGTAATAAACCTGAAAGGACTTGTCTTTAGGGTAAGAAAAATCCTGTCCTGGTTTGAATGGACCTCTGCGCACTAACTCAGTCCTCATAAAGTCTGTTAAGACTGGAGGCCAATCTGCTGGGTCATTTGGTGGAGCAGCAACTGTTCTATTAGGGTCTGAGCTGCTTATATCTGATGCTGGCTTTACACCTCTGGTTGTGCTAGTCCTGGTTGAGTCTGCCTGTACATCACCTGGTTCTGTGTTAGTACTTGCTGAAGATGGCTGTATTGGGTCTGTGTTAGTACTTGCTGAAGCTGCTAGTACTGGGTCTGTGTTAGTATTTGCTGAAGCCGGCTGTACTGGGTCTGTGTTAGTACTGGCTGAAGCTGCCAGTATTGGGTCTGTGTTAGTATTTGCTGAAGCCGTCTGTACTGGGTCTGTGTTAGTACTGGCTGAGGCTGGATGTGGATCAACTGAGTCTGTGCTTGTACTGGCTGTTGATTCAGCATCTCCTCTACTGACAAACGTAAGCATAGCGCCTGTAAATTATAGATAAAAATATAGATATTATAAATTTTATCAGCTACAACAGGCTCATTCAAACTGGCTCCCCCATTTTCAAATATAAAATACTATTTATACTATGGCTTTGCTGAATACTTGATGGTTATTATTTACTGAGAGATGTGCATCCAAATTGCCCAGTATGCCCAGCTAATACAACATTTTAAATTCAATATATAAATCAATAGCCAATGTCAATCCATTCCTTTCCATCTTGCATTAGTCCAGAGTTGTAACTAAACCTTGACTGAGAGACTAGATAATCATTGTCTTGTTTTAAAATGATGTGTGCCTATGAGGAGTGCCATCACACCCATATATTGTCTGGACTTGGTCCCCACAGAGGTTGCTGCTGGAAAGCGCAAGTTTCATTTTGTGCACGCGCATAAGAACCCATGTTCATGCGCAACGCAGTTTCCAAGCTGCTGTTTATAAACAACGTTGCCCCTTGCCGTTTATCAAACGTAATAAATAGTTGTATTTCACTCTCACTTTTGTCAGGCACAGAACACAGCCCTGGAAGTGGCTGGCAAGCAAGCAAGACACAGACAGACCAAGAGATGCACTGCCCAGCTAGGTTAGCAAGACAGACAGACTAGAGAGAGATGCACTGCCCAGCTAGGTTAGCAAGACAGACAGACTAGAGAGAGATGCACAGCAAGCTAGCACATCAATTTACCATTACTGTTATTTGCTGACATCAAACTTGGAGAGGAGAGAACACAAGTTTAACTGATTGCTGTTCCCGCAATTCACTCTCATGGTGTTTTTTTTCTCTTTTCGTGACCAGAAGGATATTTCTGCTTCATCCTCTCATCGAAGTTGTAAACACTGACACCAGCTTTGACACGAGGGGGAGGCGGGACCCTTGTGTAATTTGCAGGGCCCTACGCAACTTACGTAGTGAGCACAGAGTTTCATCACATAAGCAAATAAAAAATGTGTGCTATAAAAATGCCTGGAGTGTTAGTTAATTTTATGACATCCATAAAGGTAGATATTGTATGGGTGTTTGTGCACAATCGTAACCATGTTACCACGGCAACTGAGCAATCATCAGTCAATGTTATACACATCTTCTACGAGTCCATCTGAGAAACACTGAGAAGGTTTGTCTCTATATAGCTATCTGTCACTAAACAATCACAATGACCCTAATACAGTACTGGCGAGTAATCAGTATCATACAATGTCCATCTTCCAACATCAGATGGTGCACCTCCCATGGGATCCACTTCGTCCTGGATCATATGAAATGGACTTTTGAGAATAATCGTACTTTATCAGAGCACTACAGGCAAAGTCTGATCTTTGAGTGCATTAACTATTCAATTCCATTTCTCAATGGACTACTCCACTCCCAATACCTTATCATGGAGTGACGTTTCACTACGATCATGTGGGTCGTACTGGGGTACAGATCAAAAAATCCCCACAAATCTGCCATTGGTGCCCATTCAAATTAGTTTCAAGGTTGCCTTTTTAAATCTTGTTCATTCTCTTAAATTAAATACCACAACTGTTTTCTAATTAGCTGGAAATGTAATTAGCTTGAAATGTCCAATACAACATATGTTGGTGATATCATTATCAACTTACTGCATACCCCTTAAAAAAATACACTCATTGCTCACAGAGCGGTCTTTGCACACCGCTCTGGTACTCAACATTCTTTCCTGACAACAGAATAGGCCTATTAAAAAAAATTCTGGACAAAGCATGGCCAGAGCTTGTGGCTGAGCAGTACGAAGCAAAGTTGGAAAGAAGGCCAATGCTCCAAAAAATGTTTAATCCGCTCCCATGCTCAAGCCAAATTACGCATGCTCTGCTCCTCATTCCACTCCAGCTCCACTCCGCTCACATCCTCTGCTGGTGACTATGACATAAATATATATCATTCACAACATTTGGATGGGAGCTATAATCCAGTTACAATACCAGCATTTCTTATAACTATGTGTGTTGTTATTGCTTGAAGTCAGGCTTGGCTGAACTGTTTTCAATAAGGAAAGATTGCTTCCGAACCCCACATCTGTCACTTTCCCTTGTGGACCTATGGACTATGAATCCCCTTTTTATACCGTTCTCAATGGACTACTCCATAGATACGATGATGGGCAAAGCACCCTATAAAAGTTAGTGCCAAAATCGGCCTCCCTAGTTACTACAACATTTGTTTATGCAAGTGTCACTGTGGGTGACATTGATATGGAGATCAGCCTATCAGTATCAGGATCATGTCTGGTTGTTTAGCCTCTCTTTCTCTCACATGAAACAAACCCGTTTTGACGAGAGCCAATGGTTTTGGGAGTTAAAGGCCTGGAAAAGAGAAAGGGGTGGTTGGAGCTGCTACAGCGCCAGAAGGCAGTCTTCTGTCACCTCTTTCTCTGCCAGCATGGTAGTCTCTCTCTCTCTCTCTCTCTCTCTCTCTCTCTCTCTCTCTCTCTCTCTCTCTCTCTCTCTCTCCCTCTCTCTCTCTCTCTCTCTCTCTCTCTCTCTCTCTCTCTCTCTCTCTCTCTCTCTCTCTCTCTGACTACAGTGTCCACTGCTCCTCTAGCTGTGCTTCTGTAGTTAACACATGACTGGGTGAAGTTTATCACCAGTGGGAGGCTGCTTTTAGGTTATTCTGTGTGAAAATAGCAGAGGAAGCTTGCACCATGCTATACCTAAACGTTAATGGCTCTGTAAGTCGACAAGTTCATCCACAAGTTCATCATTGGGAGCAATTTCCAAACGCTTGTAGGTACCACGTTCATCTGTACAAATAATAGTATGCAAGTATAAATACCATGGAGCTACGCAGCCGTCATACCACTCAGGAAGGAGACGCGTTCTATATCGACATAACCTGAAAGCCTCTCAGCAAGGAGAAGCCACTGCTCCAAAACCGCCATAAAAAAGCTAGACTACAGTTTGCAACTGCACATGGGGACAAAGATCGTACTTTCGAACGTCTGATGAAACAAAAATATAACTATTTGGCATTAATGACCATCGTATGACGGCTGCGTGATCCCATGGTGTTTATACTTGTGTACTATTGTTTGTACAGATGAACGTGGTAGCTTCAGGCTACATTACAAACTGACCACTTAGTCCCACTGTTTCAAGTTTCAAGTTGTATTAGTTGTATGTACAGGATACGCATGGCAAACACCGTCCAACTAAATACTTACTGCATCTTCCTTCTTGACAACGTACCAACAATAAGAAATAATAAAATATATGAATACCAACAAAGTAAATGGCTCAGTAGAAAATAATAATATTTTAGCATAAGTATAATACAGGAAGTCACAGTTTACAGTCCAATATTTACACATGTTTTGGGGAAGGGGAGATTGGGGGCCAAGTGTATAAACTGAGCAGTATAATAAGAGTCTGGTAGCAGCAGTTGTGAAGAGTCAGCGTTCTGACTTGAGTCTGACTGACTCATGTTATTTTGGGCTGAGCATACAGATGTCATCTATTCTCTGCCAGGTGTAAAGGTCTCTGTCATTGAGATTTTCATTAATACAGACATCAGGCCAATCTGTGTGTATTAAAGTGAAAAGCAGGGTATGTACAGTTGAAGTCGGAAGTTTAAACACACCTTAGCCAAATACATTTAAACTCAGTTTTTCACAATTCCTGACATTTAATCCTAGCAAAAATTCCCTGTCTCAGGTCAGTTAGGATCACCACTTTATTTTAAGAATGTGAAATGTCAGAATAATAGTATAGAGAATTATTTATTTCAGCTTTTATTTCTTTCATCACATTCCCAGTGGGTCAGAAGTGCCTGCTCTTCGCACCAGCCTAGTGGTGCGTTCCCCCAGCCCGGAACGGCCCGTGCCAGCTCCAAGCACTCGACCTCCAGTGAAGGGTCGAGGCCGGGAGGCTCCAGCAACGGTTCGAAGCCTGGAGTCTCCAGTAACGGCTCAAAGCCTGGAGCCTCCCACGACGGTTCGAAGCCCGGAGCCTCCAGTGACGGCTCGACGCCCGGAGCCTGCAGCAACGGCTATGGGGTCGCCAGCTACGGTCGACAGCCCAGAGTCTCCAGTGACGGCCGACAGCCCAGAGTCTCCGTCTACGGTCTACAGCCCGGAGCGTCCAGCAACGGCCGACAGCCCAGAGCCTCCAGTGACGAACCACAGCCCGGAGCCTACAGCGACGGTCCACAGCCCAGAGCCTCCCACTACGGCCCACAGCCTGGAGTCTTCAGAGGCCAGCACAGCTCAGTGGCTGGAGCCCTTCTCAGCGTCGGTGTCCGGGTCGGACATGACGTGCAGCCCCACTATGGAGCAGGAGCTCCGTACCGTGCTGGTGCCCAGTCGGGGGCCGGAAACCACCTCTGTGTCGGTGCCCAAGGTGGGCACGAAGTACAGCCCCGCTTTGGAGCAGGAGCTCCGTAGCGTGTCGGTGCCCAGTCTGGGGCCGGCAGCCAGCCCAATTACAGTCCGCTCCACCGGGGTCCGGGCCGGGACCATATGTCAGCCCCTTTCCAGGGTCGAGGGCTCCCACACCAGGGTCCAGACAGGACTTGGTGCATCGTGGGAGTACTGAGGGGGCAATCATCGCGCCAGGGTCTGGACCGGACCGGGCGTGCAACGGAGAGGCAGGAAGGAAGCTACCTTCACAGCCGGTGGGGGCTCCGGTTCCGGAGCAACCACCTCAGTACCCCGCCATTTCCCCCCTGGTTTTGTGGGGGTATTTTTGGGAGGGGGGATCAAGTGCGAGCCCGCACCCTGGGGGGGGGGGGGGGGGGGGTACTGTGAGGGCTTGATTGTGGTAGACCTCTTACTCCCACCAGGGGGAGTGGAAGGACCACAATCAAGCCCTCACACCCTAACTGGGGAAGTTAATGATCCCGAATCAGAGACAGCTGTCTAGAGTTGTCTCTGATTGGGGATAGTATTTAGGCCCCACACACATCCACCTGTGTGTGGATCATTGTTTGTTTGACTGCACTTGCAGTACTCAACAGAAGTCACTCTACTTTGTTATACTCTCCTTTTGTTTTATGCTTCGTGAGAACAACTAATTTAATAAAAAGGATGACACTTCACCAGCGCTCTGTCTATCGTCCCTTGACTACTCCGCATCGTGACAGTTGTTCTGGGATTGATTTGCACTTTTCGCACCAAAGTATGTTAATCTCTAGGAGACAGAATGCGACTCCTTCCTAAGCGGTATGACGACTGCGTGGTCCCATGGTGTTTATACTTACTACTACTATTGTTTGTACAGATGAATGTGGTACCTTCAGACGTTTGGAACCAGACTTGTGGAGACTCAGTGCCTCTTTTTCTGAGGTCTTGGCTGATATCTTTTGATTTTCCCATGATGTCGAGCAAAGAGGCACTGAGTTTGAAGGTAGGCCTTGAAATACATCCACAGGTACACCTCCAATTGACTCAAAGGATGTCAATTAGCCTATCAGAAGCTTCTAAAGCCATGACATCATTATCTGGAATTTTCCAAGCTGTTTAAAGGCAAGCTCAACTTAGTGTATGTAAACTTCTGACCCACTGGAATTGTGATATAGTGAAATAATCTGTCTGTAAACAATTATAGTTTATTATAGTTTGTTAACATGAAATCTGTGGAGTGGTTGAAAAATGAGTTTTAATGACTTCAACTTAAGTGTATGTAAACTTTCGACTTCAACTGTATATCATTCCCACCTGCATCTGAGCCTCTGCGGTCATCAGTTAGATTGACAGAGATATAACCTACACATGACTCTTCTGGGTATGAATATAGATAAGTCAGCGTGGGTCTGCCATAAAGTGGCAGCTAACTGCGATGACAGTTTTTTTAACCGGTCGTTACAAATTCAGCTGCTTTTTCATTTTCAGCATGTCTGCATGACCCATGAATGTCACAGTGCTAATGTATGGAATATTGCCCCCTCAATGCCGAGATAATTTAATATCTTAACATGACATCAGTTTTGGTCACATCTGCCGCATGGTCACTAACATGAACTTCCTGGTTTGAATGTGTAATTATGGATGTAAAATGGTGTAAATGGATTTTGGAATGTTCCCCAATTTATTTCTTTATCAGAGATGAATGGGTCACGGATTATTACCCTTTCCTAGTTATTTACTATGGGTGACAGAGATACTAGATTGATCCAGCGAAAACTATCTTCGGCATGAAATGTAGATGCTTTGCATTGTAAATTTCACATCTGCTTACATGATTAATTATTTCAATAAATAAGCTGTGATCTGACAGATTAAGCCTTTATGTGTGCGTGTGTGTGCGCATGCGATTGAGCAAGCGAGTGTGAGAGAGAAATAAAGAGAGAATGAGAGAGAGAGAGAACAAGAGGTTCCACGCACACAAGTTAGAAACGAATGCCATTCCCAGCCTCCCCAATTCAATCATTGTGGGTAGAGAGAGTTAATTATTGGAGTTAATTGGCTAATTAAGGAATGATGAATAGTGTCAGCAGTCTCATAGGACACCCCTGCAGGAGCAGCTGTTGAGCCTCCCCGGGCTCCTTGGGCCCTTCCTGGAGAATGTGTGTGTGTGTGTGTGTGTGTGTGTGCGTGCGTGTGTGAGAGAGAGAGAGTGAAGGAAAGAGGGGCAGAGAGAGGCAGAGAGAGGCAGAGAGAGGCAGAGGAAGGGGTGTTCAACACATAAATTCCCAGTGACAGGTCTGTCAATGAGGTTCTCAGTGTGGACACCTGGAAGCTAGAGCGTAACAACGAACTCAACGGAGTAACACATCCCGGCTTAAATATCCCTTCTCTAAATACATCCTGTCACTCTCTTCCCTTTCACACTCTGTTCAAAGGAGTAATTTAATATTCTGTGAAGGTGATTGGGATGAAGCTGTTGTTAAAAACATATGGAAGGCCTCTGTTCCCATATACACTTTTTGTACTATTACAATTAATCTAGGTATCATATTTCTGAACCAGTTGTTTCTATGTTATACCCATCTATCAGAATGGGATGATAAATTTGATGAGCCACGCACTCACACCATTTGAATGAGGTTGGCATCAAGGACGGCAAAAAAATTATATAAACATTACAGTGTAGAGAGCAGTGTTTGTATTGTTTTTTTTAATGTGTGCACTCTCCCAGGCTTTGAATATTCAGTAGAAACCACAAAGGAATAAGTGTTGTTGCTAGAGTAACCCTTTCTCTCTGTCTCCTGTTCTACAATAGCATTGATGTAAGCCAAAAACAAAGAAGTTAGCTTGATTTTAAATTAGTTTGATGTTAGATATTTGTTTGACATTCATATCAAGAAATATTCATAACAAATGCTAACACGTAGAAATCTCAAATCACATCTATTATGAGCACAACAAATACAAATTACTTTATCTCTACATCTGTTCATATTTAGTGTGACAATAATACATTTACGTAATTTGAGAATGCATTATTGGCATACAACCACACATGCTGCTTTTCTCCCTCCATCTATAGTTTCTCTGGTATGCATGAGTTGTTGCCAGCAGCACAGTTACAACACTCTAGAAAACATGAAAACAGCCTAAACAGCTCTGCTAGGCCGAGTAAAATGGTCAGTGAGGTGTTCTCTTATTTGTGTCTTAAAGTAGCTAGCAAGTTAGCCAACTTTAGCCAGTAAGCTTGGGTGACTAACTGCAGTTGTGTGGTCAGAACGCTTGGATCAACACTTTACCTCGGCCAGAGCGTCCAGTGTGTGTTCTGAACGCTCCAAAAGCGAAACGCTTTGAATTTACGAATCTGACAATGCTCTGAATTTACAAACGACCCAGAGCGCACTCCTGACACACTGGAGGCAATTTAGGAACGCACCCGAAGTCAACAAGGCTAATAATAAGGATATCAGGAAATTACAATAATTTGGGCTGTCAAATGATAAAACATATAATCGAGTTAATCGCATGATTTGTCTCCTCCCACCAGGTGTCTCCCATTTGTCCCATTATCCTCTGTGTAGTTATACCAGTGTTTTCTGTTTGACTGTTACCAGTTCGTCTTGTCTCGTCAAGCCTACCAGCGTGTTTTTCCGTACTCCTGTTTTTCTAGTCCCTGTTTTCTAGTTCTCCCGGTTCCGACCTTTTCTGCCTGCCTATGACCCTGAGCCCGCCTGTCATACCATTCTGCCTGCCCTGACCTTGAGCCCGCCTGTCATACCATTCTGTCTGCCCTGACCTTGAGCCCGCCTGTCAAACCATTCTGTCTGTACCCATTTGACTCTGACCTGGATTTCAAACTTCTTCCTGCCCTCGACCTGCCTCTTGCCTGCCCCTTGTCTATTAGTAAATATCAGAGACTCGAACCATCTGCCTCCTGTGTTTGCATTTGGATGTCATCCTCTGTCGTTATAGGATTTGCTGTGATTATTCACGATTAATCGCAAATTTAGAATTTGCTAAAATTGAGCTGTAATTGAAGATGTTTATGCTTTTACATCACATTGTTGTTTTTAGCTGTATAGATCATGTACACTACATGACCAAAAGTATGTGGACACCTACTCGTCGAACATCTAATTCCAAAATCATGGGCATTAATATGGAGTAAGTCCCCCTTTTGCTGCTATAACAGCCTCCACTCTTCTGGGAAGGCTTCCATTCAGTCACAAGAGCATTAGTGAGGTCAGGCACTGATGCTGGGCGATTAGGCCTGGCTCGCAGTCGGCGTTCCAATTCATCCCAAAGGTGTTCGATGGGGCTGAGGTCAGGGCTCTGTGCAAGCCAGTCAAGTTCTTCCACACCGATCTCGAGAAACCATTTCTGTATGGACCTCGCTTTGTGCATGGGAGCATTGTCATGCGGAAACAGGAAAGGGTCTTCCCCAAACTGTTGCCAAAAAGTTGGAAGCACAGAATTGTCTAGAATGTCATTGTATGCTGTAGTGTTAAGATTTCCCTTCACTGGAACTAAGGGGCCTAGCCCAAATCATGAAACCCTATTCCTCCTCCACCAAAATGTACAGTTTGCACTATGCATTGGGGCAGGGAGCATTCTCTTGGCATCCGTCAAACCCAGATTTGTCCGTCGGACTGCCAGATGTTGAAGCATGATTCACCACTCCAGAGTCCAATGGCGGCAAGTTTTACACCACTCCAGCCGACATTTGGCATTGTGCATGGTGATCTTAGGCTTGTGTGCGTCTGCTCAGCCATGGAAACCCATTTCATGAGGCTCCCAACGAACAGTTCTTATATTGACGTTGCTTCCAGAGGTAGTTTGGAACTCGGTCACATTCTGTGAGCTTGTGTGGCCTACATCTTCGTCGCTGAGACATTGTTGCTCCTAGACATTTCCACTTCCCAATAACAGTACTTACAGTTGACCTGGGCAGCTTTAGCATGGCAGAAATTTGATGAACTGAAAGGTGGCATCCCATGACTATGCCACAATGAAAGTCACTGAGTTCGTCAGTACGGGCCAGTTCTACTGCCAATGTTTGTCTATGGAGATCGCATGGCTGTGTGCTCGATTTTATACATCTGTCAGCAATGGGTGTGGAAAAAATAGCCGAATCCACTCATTTGAAAGGGTGTCCACATACTTTTGTATATACAGTTGAAGTCGTAAGTTTACATACACTCATTTTTCAACCACTCCACAAAAACACAGTTTTCAACCACTCCACAGATTTTGGCAAGTCAGTTAGGACATCTACATTGTGCATGACACAAGTAATTCTTCCAACAATTGTTTACAGACAGATTATTGTATTTATAATTCACTATATCACAATTCCAGTGGGTCAGATGTTTACATACACTAAGTTGACTGTGCCTTTAAACAGCTTGGAAAATTCCAGAAAATGATGTCATGGCTTTAGAAGCTTCTGATATTCTAATTGACATCATTTGAGTCGATTGGAGGTGTACCTGTGGATGTATTTCAAGGCCTACTGTCACGGTGCGTAGGATATAAGGGACGATATACGGAGCGCTGGTGAAGTGTCATCCTTTTTATTAAAAATGAGGTGTTCTCACGAAGCATTTAACATAAAAAGGAGACTGAAAAAACAAACACGATAACAAACAAAAACACGGTGACTTACTTTGTGTTGCAGGCAGTGCAGACAAACACAACAGACAATGATCCACACACAGGTGGAAATGTGTGGAGCCTATATACTATCCCCAATCAGAGACAACGCTAGACAGCTGTCTCTGATTGGGGATGATAATCTCCCTAGTTAGGGTGTGATGACTTGGTTGTGTGCCTCTCTCCTCCCCTAGGTGGGAGTAAGAGGCCTTACCACAACCAAGCCATCACAGTACCCCCCCCCCCAAGGTGCGGACTCCCGATCGCACAATAAATCCCCCTTCTCCTGAAAGGAAAAAACAAAAAAAATGTCCAAAAAACTAGGGGGGACATGGCGGGGTACTGAGATGGTTGCTGGTGGAGGCTCCGGTTCTGGTTCCGGGCGTGGCGCAAGCTCTGAGAGTAGCTTCTCTCCTACCTCTCTGTTGCACGCCCGGTCCAGTCCGGACCCCAGCGCGATGGTTCCCCTCTCAGTACTCCCGCCATTTACCAAGTCCTGTCTGGACCCTGGTGTGGGAGCCCTCGACCCTGGAGAGGGGCTGACCACCGGCCCCGGACTGGGCACCGGTTGAGCGGACTGCTCCGGCACTGGAGCGACGCATACGACCGGCACCGGACTGGGCACCGGTGGAGCGGACTGCTCCGTCACTGGAGCGACGTAGACGACCGGCCCCGGACTGGGCACCGGTGGAGCGGACTGCTCCGGCACTGGAGCGACGTAGATGACCGGCCCCAGACTGGGAACCGGTGGAGCGGGCTGCTCCGGCACTGGAGCGACGCAGATGACCGGCCCCGGACTGGGCACCGGTGGAGCGGACTGCTCCGGCACTGGAGCGACGTGGACGACCGGCCCCGGACTGGGCACCGGTGGAGCGGACTGCTCCGGCACTGGAGCGACGCAGACGACCGGCCCCGGACTGGGCACCGGTGGAGCGGACTGCTCCAGCACTGGAGTGACGCAGACGGCCGGACCCGGATGGGGCTCCGGTGGAGGTTCAGGTCTGCTCACCTTCCCCGGAGCTCTCGGGCTGCTGACCCTCCCCGGGGACCTCGGGCTGCTGACCTTCGCCGGGGACCTCGGGCTGCTGACCTTCGCCGGGGACCTCGGGCTGCTGACCTTCGCCGGGGACCTCGGGCTGCTGACCTTCGCCGGGGACCTCGGGCTGCTGACCGTCACCGGGGACCTCGGGCTGCTGACCGTCACCGGGAACCTCGGGCTGCTGACCGTCACCGGGGACCTCGGGCTGCTGACCTTCGCCGGGGACCTCGGGCTGCTGATCGTCACCGGGGACCTCGGGCTGCTGACCGTCACCGGGAACCTCGGGCTGCTGACCGTCACCGGGGACCTCGGGCTGCTGACCGTCACCGGGGACCTCGGGCTGCTGACCGTCACCGGGGACCTCGGGCTGCTGACCGTCACCGGGGACCTCGGGCTGCTGACCTTCGCCGGGGACCTCGGGCTGCTGACCTTCGCCGGGGACCTCGGGCTGCTGACTGTCACCGGGGACCTCGGGCTGCTGACCGTCACCGGGGACCTCGGGCTGCTGACCGTCACCGGGAACCTCGGGCTGCTGACCGTCGCCGGGGACCTCGGGCTGCTGACCTTCGCCGGGGACCTCGGGCTGCTGACCGTCACCGGGGACCTCGGGCTGCTGACCGTCACCGGGAACCTCGGGCTGCTGACCGTCACCGGGGACCTCGGGCTGCTGACCGTCACCGGGGACCTCGGGCTGCTGACCGTCACCGGGGACCTCGGGCTGCTGACCGTCACCGGGGACCTCGGGCTGCTGACCGTCACCGGGGACCTCGGGCTGCTGACCGTCACCGGGGACCTCGGGCTGCTGACCGTCACCGGGGACCTCGGGCTGCTGACCGTCACCGGGGACCTCGGGCTGCTGACCGTCACCGGGGACCTCGGGCTGCTGACCGTCACCGGGGACCTCGGGCTGCTGACCGTCACCGGGGACCTCGGGCTGCTGACCGTCACCGGGGACCTCGGGCTGCTGACCTTCACCGGGGACCTCGGGCTGCTGACCGTCACCGGGGACCTCGGGCTGCTGACCGTCACCGGGGACCTCGGGCTGCTGACCTTCACCAAAGGCCTCGGGCAGCTGACCTTCTCCGGAGGTCTCTGGCAGCTGACCTTCAACGCAGGCTTCGGGCAGCTGACCTTCTCCCACCCTGGGCACCGACGCGGAGATGGTTTCCAGCCCTGTGGTTGGGCTGGCTGTCGGCCCCAGACTGGGCACCGACACGCTATGGAGCTCCTGCTCCACAGCGGGGCTGAACGTCGTGCCCACCCTGGGCACCGACGCAGAGAGGGTTTCCAGCCCTGTGGTGGCGACCGTCGCGGTAGCCTCCGTGCGAGGGGTAGGCACGGGGCGTACTGGACTGGGGACACGCACCATAGGTCTGGTGCGAGGAGCTGGCACGGGTCGCACCGGGCTGGAGATACGCACCATAGGTTGGGTGCGAGGAGTAGGCACAGACCGTACCGGGCTGGGGGAACGCACCACTGGTCTGGTGCGAGTAGCTGGAACGGGCTGTACCTGGCTGGGGAAACGCACCGTTGGGTCGGTGCGTTGAGCTGGCTCGGGTCGCGCCGGGCTGGGGAAACGCACCATAGGTTGGGTGCGAGGAGCAGGCACAGACCGTACCTGGCTGGGGGAACGCACCACTGGTCTGGTGCGAGTAGCTGGAACGGGCTGTACCTGGCTGGGGAAACGCACCGTTGGGTCGGTGCGTTGAGCTGGCACGGGTCGCGCCGGGCTGGGGAAACGCACCATAGGTTGGGTGCGAGGAACAGGCACAGACCGTACCGGGCTGGGGGAACGCACCACTGGTCTGGTGTGAGTAGCTGGAACGGGCTGTACCTGGCTGGGGAAACGCACCGTTGGGTCGGTGCGTTGAGCTGGCACGGGTCGCGCCGGGCTGGGCAAACGCACCATAGAGCTGGTGCGCGGAGCAGGCGCGGGCCGTACCGGGCTATTGTTGCGCACCGATGGTTTGGTGCGCTGAGTCGGTCTCCTCCTCCTCCGACTCTGGACCGGCGCTGGAGGCACCGGACTGGGAACTGACGCTGGAGCACGACTGTGCATGTCGTCCCTACTCCAACGCCAATTTTCCCCATACCGAGGAGGATGTCTCCCAAAGTTATCCCCCGTTGCGTCCCAGGGTGGTGGATCATTCTGTCACGGTGCGTAGGATATAAGGGACGATATACGGAGCGCTGGTGAAGTGTCATCCTTTTTATTAAAAATGAGGTGTTCTCACGAAGCATTTAACATAAAAAGGAGACTGAAAAAACAAACACGATAACAAACAAAAACACGGTGACTTACTTTGTGTTGCAGGCAGTGCAGACAAACACAACAGACAATGATCCACACACAGGTGGAAATGTGTGGAGCCTATATACTATCCCCAATCAGAGACAACGCTAGACAGCTGTCTCTGATTGGGGATGATAATCTCCCTAGTTAGGGTGTGATGACTTGGTTGTGTGCCTCTCTCCTCCCCTAGGTGGGAGTAAGAGGCCTTACCACAACCAAGCCATCACACCTACCTTCAAACTCAGTGCCTCTTTGCTCGACATCATGGGAAAATCAAAGGATATCAGCCAAACAATTGTAGACCTCCACAAGTCGGGTTCATCCTTGGGAGCAGTTTCCAAACGCCTGAAGGTACCACGTTCATCTGTACAAACAATAGTACGCAAGTATAAACACCATGGGACGATGCAGCCGTCATACCGCTCATTAAGGAGACGCGTTCTGTCTCCTAGAGATGAACGTACTTTGGTGCGAAAAGTGCCAATCAATCCCAGAACAACAGCAAAGGACCTTGTGAAGATGCTGGAGGAAACAGGTACAAAAGTATCTATATCCACAGTAAAACGAGTTCTATATCGACATAACCTGAAAGGCCGCTCAGCAAGGAAGAAGCCACTGCTCCAAAACGGTTTGCAACTGCACATGGGGAGAAAGATTGTACTTTTTGGAGAAATGTCTTCTGGTCTCATGAAACAAAAATAGAACTGTTTGGCCATAATGACCAACGTTATGTTTGGAGGAAAAAAGGGGAGTCTTGCAAACCAAAGAACACCATCCCAACCTTGAAGCATGAGGGTGGTAGCGTCATGTTGTGGGGGTGCTTTGCTGCAGGAGGGACTGGTGCACAAAATAGATGGCATCATGAGGAAGGTCAATTATGTGGATATATTGAAGGAACATCTCAAGACATCAGTCAGGAAGTTAAAGCTTGGTCGCAAATGGGTCTTCCAAATGGACAATGACCCCATGCATACTTCCAAAGTTGTGGCAAAATGGCTTAAGGACAACAAAGTCGAGGTGTTGGAGTGGCCATCACAAAGCCCTGACCTCAATCCTACAGAAAATGTGTGGGCAAAGTGAGTGCGAGCAAGGAGGCCTACAAACCTGACTCAGTTACACCAGTTCTGTCAGCAGGAACGGGCCAAAATTAACCCAACTTATTGTGGTAAAGCTTGTGAAAGGCTACCTGAAACGTTTGACCCAAGTTAAACAATTTAAAGGCAATGCTACCAAATACTAATTGAGTGTATGTAAACTTCTGACCCACTGGGAATGTGATGAAAGAAATAAAAGCTGTAATAAATAATTCTCTCTACTATTATTCAGACATTTCACATTCTTAAAATAAAGTGGTGATCCTAACTGACCTAAGACAGGGAATTTTTACTAGGATTAAATGTCAGGAATTGTGGAAAAACTGTGTTTAAATGTATTTGGCTAAGGTGTATGTAAACTTCCAACTTTATGTAAACTTCCAACTGTATAGTGTATTTTGGATGTTTTCTGTGTTTTTTGAATGTTTTCAGATAATGTTATTAATCACAGATTTTTTTTTTACAAATTACAAAAAGTTAACTTGAGTTGACTGACTTACACTGAAAGCCCTTTAAAAAATACTACATGTTTTGTGTCTAAAAAGAGATGGTGAAAGAGCTGGAGAAATAGATGGTGAAAGAGATGGAGAAAGAGATGGTGAAAGAGATGGAGAAAGAGATGTTGAAAGAGATGGAAAAAGAGATGGTGAAAGGGATAAAGAAATGGTGAAAGAGATGGAGAAAGAGATGGTGAAAGGGATAAAGAAATGGTGAAAGAGATGGAGAAAGAGATGGTGAAAGAGATGGAAAAAAGAGATGGTGAAAGAGATGGTGAAAGAGATGGAGAATGAGATGGTATAAGAGATGGTGAAAGAGCTAGAGAAAGAGATGGAGAAAGAGATGGTAAAAGAGATGGAGAAAGTATTGGTAAAAGAGCTGGTGAAAGAGACGGAGAAAGAGCTGGAGAAAGAGATGGTAAAAGAGATGGAGAAAGAGAGGGTGAAAGGATGGAGAAAGAGGTGGTGAAAGAGATGGAGAAAGAGATGGTGAAAGAGCTGGAGAAAAAGATGGTGAAAAATATGGAAAAAGAGATGGAGAAAGAGATGGTGAAGAAAATTGAGAAAGAGATGGTGAAAGAGATGAGAAAGAGATGGTGAAAGAGATGGAGAAAGAGATGGTAAAAGAGATGGAGAAAGAGATGGTGAAAGACATGGTAAAAGAGATGGAGAAAGTATTGGTAAAAGAGATGGTGAAAGAGATGGAGAAAGAGATGGAGAAAGAGATGGTGAAGAAAATTGAGAAAGAGATGGTGAAAGAGATGAGAAAGAGATGGTAAAAGAGATGGAGAAAGAGATGGTAAAAGAGATGGAGAAAGAGATGGTGAAAGACATGGTAAAAGAGATGGAAAAAGTATTGGTAAAAGAGATGGTGAAAGAGACGGAGAAAGAGCTGGTGAAAGAGATGGTGAAAGAGCTGGTGAAAGAGATGGAGAAAGAGATGGTAAAGAGATGGTGAAGAAAATTGAGAAAGAAATGGTGAAAGAGATGGAGAAAGAGATGGTAAAAGAGATGGAGAAAGAGATGGTGAAAGAGATGGAGAAAGATATGGTAAAAGAAATGGCGAAAGAAATGGAAAAGTGATGGTAAAAGAGATGGTGAAAGAGATGGAAGAAAGAGATGGTGAAAGAGATGGAGAAAGAGATGGAGAATGAGATGGTAAAAGAGATGGAGAAAGAGATGGTGAAAGAGATGGTAAAAGAAGGGGTGCGTTATTTTGTAAGTAAGTTAAATAAGTATTTGTAGGCACCCAAAATTCTCTGAAGAACCAAATGCTTGAGATCAGTCTGATGCAACTGTAGAGGTACTTGAGCTACAGTAAGAAGCACAGTTTGAGCTCAGGTGGATTAAATCTATTTAAAAATGTATGACTGCATACATAAAAAAACACATTATGAAAAATGCAGATCACCTAATGTTTTAATTATGAATGTGCTTCATGAGAGACAGCAAGACTAGTATGCTCTCCTCTAGGGGTGTGTGCCAGCCCAGACTCAATCTGATGCAGTTTGTAGGGTTGACCTTAATGGGAGAGTTTGTTATCACAATGAGCTCACAACCACATAGCTACCCTATAAATGGAATAGGCAGACCGTCTATGGTAGTTTGAGGTCGCTTACTGTATCCACATACACATCGTATCAGACTGTGACCCAACCTTAAGGGCAACATGAAAGATGGTATTTCACTCCTTGGCTTTCCATATGCTAAATATAGTGCTTGTGTGGAACTTCAAGCCATTTAAATTTATTCAGCGAACTATCCTTCATTAATATTACAATGAACCAGAGTGGAATGAGTGGAAAATGGCTTTTAAAGAAATGTAAAAAGAGATGGCAAGTGGTCACCATAGAAATTCCTCTGTTGAGATTTGACTGCATGTACTGTACCTGTTAAACCCCTCACTGCACCATCATGTTCTTCTCATCCACAATTGTATATATGTCCACTTAGCACTCCTTTGTGAGGGACACATTTTACATAATTTCAATAAAATGACTAGTAACCCTTCACTGCTTCCCTTCTTTATCTTCAAAACAGTATCTCTTTAAACTGCTGGTTTTGAGAGGATAGCAGTATTCCCTCCTCTGTCATTATACTGAACAAAAATATAAACACAACATGCAACAATTTCAAAGATTTTGCTCAGTTACAGTTCATGTAAGGAAATCAGTCAATTGGAATAAATTAATTAGGCCCTAATCTATGGATTTTACAAGACTGGGCAGGGGCACAGCCATGGGAGGGCATAGGTCTGGGGAGCCAGTCCCAGCCAACCAGAATGAGTTTTTCCCCACAAAAGGGCTTTATTACTGACCAAAATACTTTTTACAATTGCTGACAAGCGTTTACCTATACTTAAGATACTTTTTCTAAACTCTTAACACTGCAACACACCTACATCACACAATTAGCCAAATAGTTAATTTTCTGCTCAAAACCACATTTTGTTCATTTAATACCATGTCTACATTTCAAAACACAAAAAAACAATCTCTACATAGACTAACTCCATCAAAACACAGCAAATTCAACTCAATATCTAATCATTCTGTCAAAACACCAGCACCTGTTTTCTATCCAAGAGGAACATATAGTCAATCACAACACAACGACTTTCAAAACCCTAACAGTTGATGGCCTTACAAAAACTGCATTACTTTTCATTATGAAATCCATTGTTTTTATAATTCAGTTTCCTTTTACTGTAAAACACTCTACATGTTTTGGTTGAGTGTCGAATGTGTGCATTTTTGGCAACATACTGAATGTGAATGAGTCATCTTTACTTTATAGAATGTACAGTAGAAAAAAATAGTAAGTGACAGAATTGCTGCAGTAAAAGCTTTATTAGCATCATGACATTGCTGCCAGTGAACCAACATACTTGGCCTTTGGTTCCAAATGTGTAAAAATAAAACAGTATTACAGCAAAAAAGGCACAGAAGGAAAAAAGTCCCAGTCCTACTGTAATCTATACGATCTGCAGTCCAACTACTCCTCTCCCTGGTCCAACTACTCCTCTCCCTGGTCCAACTACTCCTCTCCCTGGTCCAACTACTCCTCTCCCTGGTCCAACTACTCCACTCCCTGGTCCAACTACTCAACTCCCTGGTCCAACTACTCCACTCCCTGGTCCAACTACTCCACTCCCTGGTCCAACTACTCCACTCCCTGGTCCAACTACTCCACTCCCTGGTCCAGCTACTCTTCTCCCTGGTCCAGCTACTCCACTCCCTGGTCCAACTACTCCACTCCCTGGTCCAACTACTCCTCTCCCTGGTCCAACTACTCCTCTGCCTGGTCCAGCTACTCCTCTCCCTGGTCCAGCTACTCCTCTCCCTGGTCCAGCTACTCCACTCCCTGGTCCAGACATTGTTTTTTCTCTCTCTGCTCCTCTGTGTTGTTCTGTATCCACATTGAACAAAATCAATCCAGAGAGTCTCCTTGTAAATCCATGTAACTGAAAGAACTTCAACACCTGGCTATGTCTCCGATTGAGATTGGAATCAGCTGGGGTTGGTCTATTTACACAACTTACAGTAAATAAGCGATTTCTCAATGTTTCAATGATCTGTTCGTTCAAAAATGCTTATCAGCTGTTTCAATATAGCTTTTGAGCTGCTGTTGTTGCAGAAGTAGAGGCTTTATACTATATTTAAGGTTTTGAACATTAGGTCTTCATTTCTGGCATGCTGTGTGCAAGCATTCGTAAATACGACAAGAAAGATCCATCATTTTGCTATTGGGTAATCTTGTATGTAAAGAAACTTTAATCATTTCAGAAACATGTTAATTGACTGCATATTCTGTGAAAACAACATTAATAGTTTTAATGGTATGGTCCACAACAGACGGATGTTGTGCTAACTGTGTTTAGAGTTTTGAACATGTGACTACAGATTGGACAAAAGGATGCAAGCGATTGTAAAAAACTGTAATTACTATGTGTCCCTGTGTTAATGAACTAGCCTGCCTTCCTTCAATAAGTAGCAGTCCCACAGGACCAGGCAAGGTGTTGTGATGACCCTTTCCACCAGATGCCTTTCATCATATCCTTCTCCATGGTGTATTGGACAGGGTTACATTGGGAGAATATAACATGTGAATGTTAAAATAATGTTGTCATTTGGAGAATATGACCTGTGAATGTTTGAAGTGTTAGAGACAATTCATGAAAAGATTCAGAATATGAGTCTGTGTTGTGTTGTTGTGTTGTTGTGTTGATGTCCTTCAGAAGAGATTAGCCATAAGTGTGATTTAAGCCTTATACGACAGAAGATCACACGCAGACTGTGTGGAACTTCACTCAGAATGTCAGGCAGCGATTGGCATTCTATCAGCCTACACAGACGGCTTTTTGTATGGATTTTTTATAGAAAAGTACTTACCTGTTGACACCATTGTGTGGAATAGAGGCGTCAGGAATTCATGGATTGGAGATATAGAACCTCTCTGTGCCTAAAGATTTTAGTCTGATGCAGTGTCTGGGATTTATATTATTAAGATGATTCGTCAAGGTCTTTTTGACATGGAAGTCCCTCTTACGCAAATGTGCCCTAAGACTGTAAATATCTTCCATGACAAAGTCATAAAGATGATTCAGACAGACTTAATATTTTATGAGATTCTCAAGCGGACATAACTGTTTTTTTTCTCTCTCCTGAAGACATTAATATAAAATCTTAACCTATACAGTCTTATCCAACCACATAACCATGATGTCTTGGAGATTAATAATTGTAACACTACATGAACTTAAATTATTAAATAAAAAATATGAGTTAGATGTCAATACTTATAAATGTATCAACAAATGCTTTGAACCTTTGCAGTATCTTGGAATTGTATAAAAATACAACGGTTTGTTATTCACCAATGGGCTCCTCTGTCAGCTAAATCCAATTAACTGTCTATCCTCTTCTGGTAATATCCAGTGACACAACCAACAGTTTTCCTCTGTTGTTATGGAACTCGCATCAGTTGTTGGTTTAATATCTCACCAAGGAAGGAACCCCAATTGTGTCTGAAGCCCCATGATCAAAATCATTTTTTTAATCGTCTACACCTGTCTAAAAATGTGGGCACAATTAGAATGTGGACAAGATCAGGACTTAGGACACATGTTAGAACCAGGTATAAACGGGGCTTTAGTGAGAGAAGTAACATGAATTCTGGGAACTTTAAATCAATTCCCCAGTTTTCTTAATCTGTCTCTTCTACATGTACCTAATGCCATACAAGGAATAAATAAGTCCTCCAAGCTCAACACAACCTGTAGTGACGGTTCCCTAATTGTGCAGACTTGGAGATGTTGACAGGAAGACTTTAACAGCCACAAAGTCTAAATGATCTATGCCATAAAAATTCCTGAAAACAAAAATGTAAGATTAGGGTTAGACATAAGCTTAGCAGTATGGTTAAGGTCAGGATTAAGGTTAGGGTTATAATTAAAAATCACATTTTTAAGAAGATAAATTGTAGAAATAGGCAGGGTTTATGACTTTGAGGCTATGGTAACTAGTTACGACCCACCAGTCCAATGTGAGTGCTGTGTAGTTTCAAAGGAAGAGGCATCATGTCCACCTATTTTACTGTCCTGTTTCATTTATTCAAAAAGTGTCTGGGATCAGGTCCTCCCTGTCTTTATAACCTCATTCATTACAATCTAGCTGGAAAAAATGCATCCTAGACCTACGCTCCTACTCTGAGATGCTTTGTGAATAATGGCCCAGATATCTTAGTTTAGGAAACTTATGTGATAACAATGAACTTTGGTTGTATTTAAAAAAAGGATTATACGTTTGGAAAAGCATTAGAGGAAAACTGTTAATGTTTCATGAAATAAATCCCCTTCAAATCACCTACTGTCCCTTTTTATTTTTCTTTGACATCCATAGTAATCAATGGACACAAACATTACACAAACACTACACAAACACTACACAAACATTACACAAACATTACACAAACACTACACAAACACTACACAAACACTACACAAACACTACACAAACATTACACAAACACTACACAAACACTACACAAACACTACACAAACATTACACAAACACTACACAAACATTACACAAACACTACACAAACACTACACAAACATTACACAAACACTACACAAACACTACACAAACACTACACAAACATTACACAAACACTACACAAACACTACACAAACACTACACAAACATTACACAAACACTACACAAACATTACACAAACATTACACAAACATTACACAAACACTACACAAACACTACACAAACACTACACAAACATTACACAAACACTACACAAACACTACACAAACACTACACAAACATTACACAAACACTACACAAACATTACACAAACACTACACAAACATTACACAAACACTACACAAACATTACACAAACATTACACAAACACTACACAAACACTACACAAACACTACACAAACATTACACAAACATTACACAAACACTACACAAACACTACACAAACACTACACAAACATTACACAAACACTACACAAACATTACACAAACACTACACAAACATTACACAAACATTACACAAACATTACACAAACACTACACAAACACTAAACAAACATTACACAAACACTACACAAACACTACACAAACATTACACAAACATTACACAAACATTACACAAACACTACACAAACACTACACAAACATTACACAAACATTACACAAACATTACACAAACACTACACAAACATTACACAAACATTACACAAACATTACACAAACACTACACAAACACTACACAAACATTACACAAACACTACACAAACACTACACAAACATTACACAAACACTACACAAACATTACACAAACATTACACAAACACTACACAAACACTACACAAACACTACACAAACACTACACAAACACTACACAAACATTACACAAACACTACACAAACACTACACAAACACTACACAAACACTACACAATCACTACACAATCACTACACAAACACTACACAAACACTACACAAACACTACACAAACACTACACAAACACTACACAAACACTACACAATCACTACACAAACATTACACAAACACTACACAAACACTACACAAACACTACACAAACACTACACAAACATTACACAAACACTACACAAACACTACACAAACACTAAACAAACACTACCAAAGATTTGTTGTTTGAATTTTGGTTTTAAAAAGGGAAGGTAGTGTGAAGCTTGTTTTATTTCATGTTTGACTTGCAATCTATCAAATACTGTCTAACATTTGTCAGCAAAGTCTCAGAAATTCCTGAATCTGATTTGATGCTGCATTATAATATCCAGATCGCCTGGGGATCCCTGTGCCAAAACATTACCATAATTACAACTTTCACAAATGCAGCACAAACAACCATCTAGTTTCCCAAAATAAATTATCCTCTTCCCTTGAAATAGTCAAAGGAGAAGGAGGGGGAGGGGCCAGGCTGAGGCTGTCAAACGGTGCTGCTAGTTTTTCATCCTTGTATCCAATCCATCACTATTAGGAGTGCTGCTGGCTGGGTGGAAAGAGAGCAGCATCATAGTGTCACACTGAGGAAACCTTCCATTCCAATTGTGCTGAAACCCACACTGCGTTCTCTAACCTGTTTTTCCAATTCTATCCGTTACTGCATGCATGCCCAACTACCAGGATCAACAAATAAACTCGACCTGCCAGGCACGCACGCACATCAGCAACAAGTGCCTCATTTCCTCGAGCTCCACACGTAGTCAGACATGTACAATGGCATTATAGGAAAAATATAGGTATACAGTGGGGAGAACAAGTATTTGATACACTGCCGATTTTGCAGGTTTTCCCACGTACAAAGCATGTAGAAGTCTGTAATTTTATCATAGGTACACTTCAACTGTGAGTGACGGAATCTAAAACAAAAATCCAGAAAATCACATTGTATGATTTTTAAGTAATTAATTTGCATTTTATTGCATGACATAAGTAATTGATACATCAGAAAAGCAGAACTTAATATTTGGTACAGAAACCTTTGTTTGCAATTACAGAGATCATACGTTTCCTGTAGTTCTTGACCAGGTTTGCACACACTGCAGCAGGGATTTTGGCCCACTCCTACATACAGATCCTTCAGGTTTCGGGGCTGTCGCTGGGCAATACGGACTTTCAGCTCCATCCAAAGATTTTCTATTGGGTTCAGGTCTGGAGACTGGCTAGGCCACTCTAGGACCTTGAGATGCTTCTTACGGAGCCACTCCTTAGTTGCCCTGGCTGTGTGTTTCGGGTCGTTGTCATACTGGAAGACCCAGCCACGACCCATCTTCAATGCTCTTACTGAGGGAAGGAGGTTGTTGGCCAAGATCTCACGATACATGGCCCCATCCATCCTCCCCTCAATACGGTGCAGTCGCCCTGTCCCCTTTGCAGAAAAGCATCCACAAAGAATGATGTTTCCACCTCCATGCTTCACGGTTGGGATGGTGTTCTTGGGGTTGTACTCATCCTTCTTCTTCCTCCAAACACGGCGAGTGGAGTTTAGACCAAAAAGCTCTATTTTTGTCTCATCAGACCACATGACCTTCTCCCATTCCTCCTCTGGATCATCCAGATGGTTATTGGCAAACTTCAGACGGGCCTGGACATGCGCTGGCTTGAGCAGGGGGACCTTGCGTGCGCTGCAGGATACTAATCCATGACGGCGTAGTGTGTTACTAATGGTTTTCTTTTTGACTGTGGTCCCAGCGCTCTTCAGGTCATTGACCAGGTCCTGCCGTGTAGTTCTGGGCTGAACCCTCACCGTCCTCATGATCATTGATGCCACACGAGGTGAGATCTTGCATGGTGCCTCAGACCGAGGGAGATTGACCGTCATCTTGAACTTCTTCCATTTTCTAATAATTGCGCCAACAGTTGTTGCCTTCTCACCAAGCTGCTTGCCTATTGTCCTGTAGCCCATCCCAGCCTTGTGCAGGTCTACAGTTTTATCCCCGATGTCCTTACACAGCTCTCTGGCCTTGGCCATTGTGGAGAGGTTGGAGTCTGTTTGATTGAGTGTGTGGACAGGTGTCTTTTATACAGGTAACGAGTTCAAACAGGTGCAGTTAATACAGGTAATGAGTGGAGAACAGGAGGGCTTCTTAAAGAAAAACTAACAGGTCTGTGAGAGCCGGAATTCTTACTGGTTGGTAGGTGATCAAATACTTATGTCATGCAATAAAATGCAAATTAATTATTTAAAAATCATACAATGTGATTTTCTGTATCAAATACTTGTTCTCCCCACTGTATATCCAAGCTCATACAGAAATGGATCCTCTTCACTTTCCAGCTTTGGGTCGGATCCCATAATTTTTTTACTTTGTTGATTCTTGTATGATCAAGTGCAGTGGTTTTTAGATAAAGATATCCTGCATAACTATCCATACAAATTACCTCTGTGTTTAGACTGAATGAAAGCAGAAAAAAGCATTGTCCATATGCCCTCCACAAAGTAACTGCGTCTTGGTGAATGTGTTTTACAGTTGTGTGAATAACTTGTCCTTGGGTTTCAATATAACATGAATGTGCCTTGAAAGAAATATACAAAGTTGCCTTCCCATTCACTCAGGTCAGTTAGGGCACTGCATTATTCACAGCAAAACAATTACGAAAATTGTAAAGTGAAGCGTCACAACTTCGCAATTTATTTTAATAACTTTCTAAAAACACCCTACCAACCCCAACATGCTACACCATTGATTGGAATACAGTGATGTCACATCGTGTTATATTTTTGTGGGGATGTTGAGCATACGTTACCATGGAAACCAGCTGTCTCATGTGCTGCGATTCATGTATCAGTACAACGGTCCCCAGAGCCCGGCCCGGACTGCATCGAATTCCATTCTGCTCTCCATGGTTACAGACGCCAGGTCGCCTTCTAATGAGTGCCAGTGTCAACAGAGATGTGGTGGACTGGGTCCCACATGTCATAGCTGAAGCTAATTCCATCTGAAGAAGGGCTAGGAAGGACATACTGTACTCCAATTACACTCCCAGGCACATATTAAACTGAGAGAGGTGGAGGAAGGGTTTTCTAGGTAGGGGAACCATCTGTGACTCCCCACCCCCATCCTCCCCTGTACTCCCCCTCTCACATTACTACAGCCACAGCTAGAGACAGGTCTAGGTCACCCTCCACCTCTTCTATAGATACCAGAGGCTCAGTTCAATGGAACTCGATTGCAGCACTGCAGTACAGTGTGTACGCAGTTGCAAGGTCTTTTTCTTATGTTCAGATTAAATCACATGGTTTTGGGGCACTGTAAAAGTAGATTCCTCAGACTGATAGATTTCTTCTGCTTTTCATAATTAGAATTGTGTGTGTGTGTGTGTGTGTGTGTGTGTTTGTTTGTGTTTGTGTGTGTGTGTGCCCTGCAGGAACACACTGTGTAAACATTACAAAGGCGAGTTCGATTGAATTCCTGACACAGTTTCCTTCTCCGGTCGTCCATAATAGGAAGAGTAAAGGATTTCAGCAACAGTGCATGGGAGAAGAGACATTATATGTTATTGATTGTGTTTTTGTCTGTGAGAATAATAAAAGAGAGCAAGGGGGCTATGTGCTTTTTGCAGGCCAGAGAGTATATGTGAATGTCTTGTGCCAAGTGTAGTTTTGTTTATTACGGTCCACATGAGCTACTGCACATGCAGAAGCTACTCTTCCTGGGGTCCACATAACATTTACAAATACACATGACAGTACAGACAACATACGATATTGCATTCAATTCAAAATAAAAGAAAATGTTAAAACAGTAGCAGTTATATATAGGAAAGATGCCAAGAGACAACAAAAATACTATTTACACACTATTCATATATATACAGTATTTTCATATTGGTATATACAGTACAGTTAAATTAGATCTTTACAAAGAGGAGAGGTGCTGTGATACACTATTCTGTTGTATCTGTTTTTTAAAGTTAGATTTGCTTTTTCCCTGAGTATCCTCTGGTGGCAGAGCATTCCATGATTACATGGCTCTGTACATAACTGAGTGACGCATTACATCTGTTTTTGTTTTAGATACAGTGAAGAAACCCATAGTGGCGTGTCTGGTGGGGTATGTATGTGTGTTTGAAGTGTACGCAACTAGATTATACAAGTGGTATTTTCAATACACAAATGTTTCTTAAAAAGACAATAGGAGAAGTGGTACATTTCTCCTCAACCCTCAACCAAAGACTATATGCATGTTGTGGATGTGAACTCTGTGTGTGCGGTTAAGGGCAAAGCGTGCTGCTCTGTTTTGAGCCAGCTGCAGCTTTTCTAGTTCTTTCTTCGCTCCAACTGATCACATTACCAGACAGTAATCAAGATGGGACAAGATCAGAGCCTGAACAACTAGCACAGTTGATCTCTGTGTCAAAAAAGCAGAAAATCTTTTTATAACAGACATACAGTACCTGTCCCCATTTCCACAAAAACCTGACCATAATAACTGACCATCCAATGTACTTTTGTTCAACAGTTGGTTATGAACAATGATGAGTTGTTCTTGGTGTGGGAATATTCCAAACTCTCAAAACCAATTCCATATTTCTGTCTATCCTCTTGATGATAGCTCTTTAAAGTTGGGGGTGAGGGACAGGGAAGGTGATGAGGTTTGAGTTGAAAGGTGAGCCTCAGGGCTAGGTGCTGGCTGAGCTTCTAGGTAAGGTGTATTACAGTGTGGTCATACAGTACAATGGAGTAAAATAAATGGAATCGTCAACATGATGGCCTCATGCTGTCTGCTCTAACCATTGCTGCCTGACCTCTACTGAATTTCTGGAGACTAATTGCTTTGGAGAACAGCTCTATGATATGTGCTGGGTTACCCAGAAATACTGTGAATGTATTGCAGTAGAGCGACCACCATTTTGTAGCAGGGTAATAACACATTGTAATACACCCAATGTACTGTAAGTGTATCAGTTAGAGTTGTGTTGTCCGTTAGTTGTGTTATGTTACTGATGGTGTCTAATAGACAAACAAAAGTTAATTTTCTCTTTCAACGTATCTGCCACGTTGTCCGCCCATTCGTTTCCCACCTTAGTTAAGTTTGATGCATTGGCATGACCAATCCAACACAGAACTCATTACCATACTCCGCTCAGCTAACTGCTTCAAGCTGCATCCTCCATTATTACTTGAGTCATTCATTAGCCTAGCATGTTATTGCACCTGTCTGGTTAGCAAGAACAGAAAATATGGTTCCAGTACTCAGTGTACCAGTACAAATCAAGACCGCAGGTTAAATTTATTGCTGTGTTATAACATATCAGACCACTTTCACTTTTGCATTGGCATTGTTACTGCACTGCAGGAACTATGAATCCACTGGTACGGTTCATAAAATATTATGCAGTGCTCTATTTGCCCAACTATATGCAAGCCTACAGGCCCTATAGGCTCACATATAGTGGGGCAAATAAAAGCACTGCGTTATATTTTGTGAACCACCTATCACAAGCAGCCTGAGGCATGTACTTGTACGTACAATCCCGCCACCCCCCCCCCCCCCCCCCCCAAAAAAAAAAAAAACTGTTAAAAGCAGTACATTTTTACACCAACAGCTCATGTCACTCTAATCATGTCTTCCTCATTAATGTCCAGGAGGATGCCAAGATGTTGTCGCTGGTTGTTTTTTGTTGTTGTTGTGCTCTTCGGAGCAATTTCACTGGGATTCACAATGTCAGAACAGCTTTCCCCTGCCACTGAGGCTACACACAATTGAACAAGCCCAGATTGAAAAATGGGACCCATGCATACTATGAATCATACTGGGAGAAGAATGTCAAATCCTCTGGCGATTTTGATGCAATTTGAATACTTGGTATGGTATGGAAGAGTTAAAAACAAGGCCATGGTTTTTTACACTGTTTATACTTTATGTTTTTTTTTTTACTGTAGTTGATATTGTTTCCTTTCTTGCCCCTCTTTTTCTACTGGGTTTTGTTACCTCTTTTTCTACTGGGTTTTGTTAACTATTTTTCTACTGGGTTTTGTTACCTCTTTTTCTACTGGGTTTTATTACCTCTTTTTCTACTGGGTTTTGTTACCTCTTTTTCTACTGGGTTTTGTTACCTCTTTTTCTACTGGGTTTTATTACCTCTTTTTCTACTGGGTTTTGTTACCTCTTTTTCTACTGGGTTTTATTACCTCTTTTTCTACTGGGTTTTATTACCTCTTTTTCTACTGGGTTTTGTTACCTCTTTTTCTACTGGGTTTTGTTACCTCTTTTTCTACTGGGTTTTATTACCTCTTTTTCTACTGGGTTTTGTTACCTCTTTTTCTACTGGGTTTTGTTACCTCTTTTTCTACTGGGTTTTATTACCTCTTTTTCTACTGGGTTTTGTTACCTCTTTTTCTACTGGGTTTTGTTACCTCTTTTTCTACTGGGTTTTATTACCTATTTTTCTACTGGGTTTTGTTACCTCTTTTTCTACTGGGTTTTGTTACCTCTTTTTTTATATTGTGTGGTGTGTGGTGTGATCACTGTTAAATGCCCTTTAAATAAACTGTGAGTTGACTGTTCTGTACCATAACATCTACAAACATAGTGTCACCATGCGATCAATCATTGAGTAACGCAAGGCAGCAGATCTTGCCAATATTCCATGTTTGCTCCAACTCGAGGACCTCATAGCATTCTTTCCCAGTGGTCCCCTGTCTCCTGTAATGCTTGTCAAAGCTGCTGCTACAGTACGAAAATGCTGAGGTCTCACGAATGCACCTGCAGGGTCTGGAGTCAGGGTGAGGATGTCAGGATTTTAGCTTCAGCTTACAGACTCATTAAACAAGGGGTTCTGAAAGGTCATACTCACATTTTGGGTGAAAATTAAGTATTCAACATTGCTACCCTAAACTTGGAAACATTTTGGACAACTAGACAATGTTGTTGACTATGCCCATGGAAACATACTAGAATACAAATATTCAGCATTACCTATAACTAAATTTAGGAAACATTTTGGAGAACATACATCAGACAACGTTGTTGTCTTAGCTAGGTAAGCACCATTCAGAGAGCTGCAAAGTCCAAAAGAATGTGCCCATAGGTTTTCACTCCAACCCCAGTTGTAATCAGGTGCGCTAAATTAGGGTTGGAGTGAAAACGTATAGGACGGTATCTCTCCAGGAACAGGGTTGGAGAGCCCTGCTGTACTCTGCAGGAACAACCCTGTTCCTGGAGAGATACCGTCCTATAAGTTTTCACTCCAACCCTAATTTAGCGCACCTTATTCTAATAATTAGCTGGTTGATAAGCTGAATCAGGTTAGTTACAACTGGGGTTGGAGTGAAAACCTACAGGAGGGTGTCTCTCCAGGAACAAGGTTGGAGTGAAAACCTACAGGAGGGTAGCTCTCCAGGAACAGGGTTGGAGTGAAAACCTACAGGAGGGTGTCTCTCCAGGAACAAGGTTGGAGTGAAAACCTACAGGAGGGTGTCTCTCCAGGAACAGGTTTGGAGTGAAAACCTACAACCCTGATGGAGCAACAGGGTTGAAGAGCCCTGCTCTACAGTATATAAAGAACTGCAGAGAAATCAGCCATCTGAAGAGGTACTGTAATTGGGGCATTCTCGTGCTTCGCCTTGTCTCCATTGGCATTTCATCATCACATTACGGGTGCATTACCATAGATGTCCCACCAGCCATTAGGCAGAGTAATTTGAGCCATTTAATTTAGCAACGCAGTTTAGCGAGAGAATAACTTTTGCAATGGTGTTTTTATTGTAGCCAGCACTCTTTGCCAATCAGCTAAAGGTCAGGAGGCTAACAGTCTTGCAGCGCTGCGGAGAGACTCATGGGTCCCACACTGCAAATGGAACATGCATAGAAACTTGACTGGTCTCCATTTCAGGGTGAAATGAATGTCTCTCAACAGTATCCAGCTTTTGACAAAAATACAATAAAAAATTGCAAGGTCTGGAGTACGGTTGCAAACAGAGTGTATATTACTGGAAACTTTCAAAGTTTACCTGTAAACTACCCAAATTTTGTTAACTTTTACGTTTTTAGGGAGCGAATTTGATCAAATAACATCTAGTGGCGTTTTTGGGTACTTCAGATTATCACAGATGTCTAATTATCTCTGGCCCTCTGTGTGGCCTTATCACGTGTAAAATATATAAAATAATCCAATAAGATTATTGCGCCAAACTGGTGGCAGTTGTGAAAAAAGTCAATTGTTTTTAAGAGTTGCAGAGTTTATTGAAAATAATGCCGTTGTTGATTAGATGCTTTTTTCATTTATTAGGCTATTTTCTCTTGAAACCATATGGTCCATCCAAAATAAACTAATGGACAATATGGACACAGATATATATAATAAAATATACTATATATGAATAATCTTTACAAAACAAGTTATTCAAGTATACATTAACAAAATTACCCTAGATTGCCATAGATTACCAAAATTCCAGACATTTCTGTTAACTTTAATAAATTACCGGTAGCTTTGCAACCCAAGCCTGAAGACTTTGAGTATACTAACCTATAGCAGAGAAGGCCTTATTTGTCTTTCCTTGAATCAGTCCTAGCATTGAAATTATTAAAAATGGTTAGGCATCCATCCATTTATCTAATCATCCAATCATTCATTCATTCATTCATTTATTCATTCATCCATCCATGCATCCATACATTCATTCATTCAATAATTTATTCATTCATCTACATGTGTTGGTTCATTATTAGGAGAGAGAAATTCATAAAAGCTGTTTTCACCTTTTGTCTGACTCAGTCCATCACCTCCTTGGCTGCTCAGTTCTCCGCTGGTGATTGTTCCCCTGCCCTCAGCTTTAATTGGCAGGTTGTGTGGGCTGCGGATTAAATTCAGATGACCGCTCCAGCCATGAGAAGGCTGCTGTAATCCGCCATAAAGAGCTTTGAGAGCACAGAACAACTTTACAAGGGATTTTCTGCTCCAACGTCTTCTGATACTGTCCCTGATTCTTTAATGTCAATTATGCATTGTACCTTGCATGCAAGACACAGGGAGGAGACAGAGAGGGACAACGAGGGAGAAAGAGGTTATGATTGGATGGAAATTATTGACATCAACTGAATATCAAGTGAATATTAGAGTTATAGTTCACTGGCACATTATTATTCAAAATTACAAATTATGCTCATTTGCAACTATTTGTGCAGTTTTGCTTACCACAGCAACAGGCTTTGGGGAAATTGAAGTTATTTGGAGAACTGCCTAAAGCTTTTGTGTAGTTTGTGTGCCTGTTAGGGCTGTACTTGGCTTTGGATAAAATCCTCTAACTCGTTGCGGTTCATGACCTCAGCCTTTTGTGGACATTTTGAAACAAAGTCAGTCTTGGCTGTTTCAGGTCACTGAGTAGTTACCTGAGGGTGACAGGAGAGCATCAGCTGCCAACCCAATCTGCACTGTTGTCTCAAAACAAGGACGGAATAGGATTTTAAAAATCAGTCCAGGCATTTCTAACACACCTGCCCATTTCTGTTGCTTTGAGGCCACCTCACCGGCCAATCTTTTTCATTTTTAGAGAAATAATGATAGTTCTGCACACAAAAAGCCATTTACTAAGGCCCACTGAGCTAAAGTTGGACCATCCCATCTGGCATTTGTCCGAACTGCCCAATGGCATGTCCATGTCTGGCTCAGAGTGATGAGACGGTTTGTGTTCCTCTATGATATCCACACACGTTGCACAGGCTAAACGTTTGGGAACGAGTCGCACACTCACCGGGGAGTGAAGAGACTGGGCCCCTTCGTCATGGCAACGGTGGGTTCGAGATTGTCCCACTGACTGAGCAATACAAGTCATCTGGTGTTTCAAGATGTGACTCTCTAAACCGTAACTGCCTGACCTCAACCATAGTGCCTCTCAAATTAGCTGTTTATGTGGTCAAAGGAAACTGACGTTAGCATAACTTCTATTACATACAGTAGACTGATAACTATTTGTTAATTATACTTACAAAACGTGAGTAAGATTGTTACCATTGTCGAGGTACAATACAATGCAATGTACCAGCTGTTAGCAAGACATCTGTTCTAACAAATCCGTTTTGTCTTAATCATTGTCCCAGTTAATATATCCCTAGGTTTTTGATGAGGTAGCAATTGATTTCAGATACAGATAAATGTAAATTTCCTCTGATGTAATCTAAAATCAGTTAGGTACTAATTCACAATTCAACACTGGGAACATGTTCACTGTGTGTGTACATTTTAATATAGCTCAATCAGCAGCAGCAGCAATGACACTCTCTATCTCTCTCTCTCACGTCTCTCTCTCTCTCGCTCTATCTCGCTCTCTCTCGCTCTCTCTCGCTCTCTCTCTCTCCGATCATTATATTTTCCTGCTATTCAATACCTTGTTTGAGTGATTCCAGCTAATGTCCTTAAATTCCAACTGGCAAGATTCATTGTTTTTTTGTTTGTTTTATTCACCAATGTCCATATACTGGGCTCATTTCATTTTGGAGTTTGTTTCAGTGTCATCGCTGTACTGAACCACCATGACAGGGACTTACATCTCAACTTAGAAAGTGGAGATGTAACATTGCCGTTTTGGAAACAATGCGGTGGCTAATTAATGGTAAAAAAGTGAATTGTTTCACCACACAGTTAGCTTGCTAGCTAAAATGTGTATTATTGTTTATGATGTAAGCAATCATTTTTCTAGCTACAGTAGCGTGGTACCATGTTAATATCTCCAAATATGATGGGTTTCTCCAGTTGTGTTTAGCTATTGTGACGATCCTTCCATAATGTATTCACTTACCATGTATATTCAGAAACTCATGACAATAAATCAAACAACGTCAGACTAATCAAATGGAAAGTATGTTTACTTCACTTCTTACTGTTAATATGACATCTCATTGATCAGGCATACTGTGTGAGGGAAAGAAAACACATGTTGAAATGATACAGCAGTGGACCTTAAACTTTAACTGAACTCCCAGAATTCAACCGAGAAAGACAGTCACATCCTGTGTCATATGCCCACAGCGACATTGGCATGTAGCCTAGCAGTAGGTCACACAAACATATCAGAACAAATCCACATTAGAAATCCACATTGTAATACCTCCTGAACAAGCTAACTGTAACTGTATTTTAAATGTTACCATAACAACAGTGCTCTAGGCTTCGCAAAAATAACCTATTGTACCTGACATGGCATACTCTTTACATTGGAAAGGTTTTTAGACAGAAATAACCTATTGTACATGACATGACAGATACTCTTTACATTGGAAAGGTTTTTAGACAGAAATAACCTATTGTACGTGACATGACAGATACTCTTTACATTGGAAAGGTTTTTAGACAGAAATTTGCCCTTTCTTTCCATTCTCCCCAGTCTCTATTTCACCCAGCACCCCCGTCTAAGTCATCTCCACTCTTACACAGTCATCTCTACACACACGTGCAACACACACAGACACACAGACAGTCACACAGACAGACAGTGAGTTTAATGAATGACTCCGGAGCTGGCGTGTGAGAGAGTGAGTCACTCTCCTTTTGACAGGAGCGTTTCCCCTTCAGCAGCCAAGGTGCCCAATGCCATGTCTGTCTCCATTAACAAGGAACTACATGCTAAATTCTAATTAGCACACAGAGATAATTAGTGTATTCAATCAGTTTTTCCGTTTTAATTTCCAAAATACATTTGCAGCAAACACACAAGGCCCTTAATTGTGATGGATGCGAATGGTCTCTATGTGTGAAAGAGAAAGGACAGTGACTTCCAAAACTTTAAAAGTCAGAGGGTTGTTTAACCGTGGCTGTGTTTAGACCGGCAGCCCAATTCTGATATTTTTGTCACTAATTTGTCTTTTGACCAATCAGATCAGCGCTGAAAAATATCTAATGTGATTGGTCAAAAGACCAACTAGTGAAAATAATTAGCAAAATTGGGCTGCCTGTGTGAAAGCAGCCCTTGTGTGTGGTTATCACGCCTTTGAAGATGTGCAGTATGTAAATTAGCATTTAATAGGTTCTTAAGGATGGCAGTAAAGGTCTGCTAATGGTAGAGATGGAAGCAAATGTTTCTCTCATTTGATGATGAGTTGATGAGTGGAATCAGGTGTGTAGCGTTTGGGCAACAACTAAAACATGCAACCCTTTAGGTCACTCAGACCAGGATTAACAAACACTACTCCTACCTTAAGGACACATACTGTACCTCACTGACCTTGATTTTGTCTTCAGTTTTCACGATTAAGTCAAAGATTTAACATTGACATTGAGTGAAAGCATTTAATTAGTAAATGTGAAAGGAATGATGAAGAGAATCCCACTGCCAGGTGGGATTCTGGGATAAGCAACGACACTGGAGGATATTTGGCAGACACTTCCCAGAGCAGAACACCTTGGCTGTTAATGCATTAGCCAGGGAAAGCCATGTTAAAACTCGACAAAAAGCACTTCCAGATTAGCTAAATTGGATCAAATACAATTATACACTGAGAAATTGTTATCTGTAAATCCATATTTCATCAGGCCACCATTAAACAGGTTTTTCACTGTCTTCTGTCTTAATCATTCAGTAAATTAATGTGTAACCCCACACATGCTGGATATTGTGATACTGCATGTGAAGAACACAACTTTTCTGAAGGATGATTCATTGGATTTGTGATTTAATCGGCTCCCTGAACAGAACTGAAATATGTGTTAAAATAGAGTATTACATTTTGCAGTGTCTACATAAAGTAGATAGCTAGCTAATGACCATTAGCAGCTGCACAGTGATAATAATAAGAATCCATCATGTCTATCAGTGAGTCTCTAAGGAGAGATCACCACCACACAGCCACACACGCAGAACTACTTTGTTCTAAAACCATTCCCCTAGCTTAGAGAAACCTACATCTTAAAATTCTGTTTCGATGGGGTAATTAAATGCTAGTAAATGTAAACAAGAGTTTGAGAAAGACAACAGAGTGCTAACAAAGCAGAGTTAGGGAGTGAGAGAAGTAAAGCTGGGGGGATTGGATGCAAACTGCTCACTTTGCATATTGGATTAAGCACTTTTTCACTGGATGCACCAGAGGGGGAATTCACAGGAAACTAGGGACCTTAAAAATGTAAAACAATGCATGGATCTTAACCATCATCTCCTTTATTTAGGCTACGCTTTTATGCAAAGCCTCCCAGTCAACCTTACCATTCCCCATCACAGTAAATGAGCCACATCGAAATGGCTGATAATCAACACCTAGAACTTTTAGATTTAGGTTAAGACTCTATAGTATTAAGGTAACCCTTTACATTACAGGGCCCTTATTACTGTGTAACTACTTATGTAATTACTCTACAACAAGTATTGTAATTACTCATTATTACACAACATACACTGCACTTACAGCAGTAACCCTAACCATAACCATAACCTTAGCTTAGGTACTGTTTATATTTAACTGCAGGAGCACCACAATACTTTTGAGCTTGTATTCAATAAGAGGAACAGGAGCTCAAGCAGTAGAACATCAGATCGGTTAGCTCCTGACCAAATTGAGCACTGCTTAACTCTAACCCTAACCCTAACATTCGCCCTAACCCTAACCCTAACATTAGCCCTAACCCTAACCTTAGTGCTTACCCTACAGTATAAGTACAGTGTAATGAGTAATTATAATACTGCCCATAGAGTAGACCATATAACCTACCCTGCAAGCCCATAGAGTAGACCATCTATCCTACCCTGCAAGCCCATAGAGTAGACCATCTATCCTACCCTGCAAGCCCATAGAGTAGACCATCTATCCTACCCTGCAAGCCCATAGAGTAGACCATCTATCCTACCCTGCAAGTCCATAGAGTAGACCATCTATCCAACCCTGCAAGCCCATAGAGTAGACCATCTATCCTACACTGCAAGCCCATAGAGTAGACCATCTATCCTACCCTGCAAGCCCATAGAGTAGACCATCTATCCTACACTGCAAGCCCATAGAGTAGACCATCTATCCTACCCTGCAAGCCCATAGAGTAGACCATCTATCCTACCCTGCAAGCCCATAGAGTAGACCATCTATCCTACCCTGCAAGCCCATAGAATAGACCATCTATCCTACCCTGCAAGCCCATAGAGTAGACCATCTATCCTACCCTGCAAGTCCATAGAGTAGACCATCTATCCTACCCTGCAAGCCCATAGAGTAGACCATCTATCCTACCCTGCAAGCCCATAGAGTAGACCATCTATCCTACCCTGCAAGCCCATAGAGTAGACCATCTATCCTACCCTGCAAGCCCATAGAGTAGACCATCTATCCTACCCTGCAAGCCCATAGAGTAGACCATCTATCCTACCCTGCAAGCCCATAGAGTAGACCATCTATCCTACCCTGCAAGCCCATAGAGTAGACCATCTAACCTACCCTGCAAGCCCATAGAGTAGACCATCTATCCTACCCTGCAAGCCCATAGAGTAGACCATCTATCCTACCCTGCAAGCCCATAGAGTAGACCATCTATCCTACCCTGCAAGCCCATAGAGTAGACCATCTATCCTACCCTGCAAGCCCATAGAGTAGACCATCTATCCTACCCTGCAAGTCCATAGAGTAGACCATCTATCCAACCCTGCAAGCCCATAGAGTAGACCATCTATCCTACACTGCAAGCCCATAGAGTAGACCATCTATCCTACCCTGCAAGCCCATAGAGTAGACCATCTATCCTACACTGCAAGCCCATAGAGTAGACCATCTATCCTACCCTGCAAGCCCATAGAGTAGACCATCTATCCTACCCTGCAAGCCCATAGAGTAGACCATCTATCCTACCCTGCAAGCCCATAGAATAGACCATCTATCCTACCCTGCAAGCCCATAGAGTAGACCATCTATCCTACCCTGCAAGTCCATAGAGTAGACCATCTATCCTACCCTGCAAGCCCATAGAGTAGACCATCTATCCTACCCTGCAAGCCCATAGAGTAGACCATCTATCCTACCCTGCAAGCCCATAGAGTAGACCATCTATCCTACCCTGCAAGCCCATAGAGTAGACCATCTATCCTACCCTGCAAGCCCATAGAGTAGACCATCTATCCTACCCTGCAAGCCCATAGAGTAGACCATCTATCCTACCCTGCAAGCCCATAGAGTAGACCATCTAACCTACCCTGCAAGCCCATAGAGTAGACCATCTATCCTACCCTGCAAGCCCATAGAGTAGACCATCTATCCTACCCTGCAAGCCCACAGTTAAACTTAATTTGATAGAGAAGAGGAATGGCCTCTAAAACAACTCCAGAGTGAGATACACAGCGTGGGGATGAAGGGCTAGTTCTCACAGCAGTGGCTGGGGAGCGTTATCAGTTGTCAATCCTGCTCACAGGAGATTTAATTCTCTAATGCTGTAATCCATTCTAGTAGGTCACGTGTCTCCCTCCCCGTGTCAGAACAACTCTTTTAAAGTTAGGTCTTAATCACGCCAGACACCTCAGGTGGTGACAGTTGGGAAGAATATGTACCTCCATGACAACAGGAAAGACTGTTCAATAGCAGTAATCCTACCTTCTTCTCTCCATTCTTGATTCCTTGGCAGTTGCGTTTAATCCTCAAGGACAGACCAGATGTGTATTTCCTGAGACCAAATGTGTATTTCCTGTTGTACCATAACATTTGCTGGATTCTGGAGTTAGGCATGTCTTGACATCAGATTGTTATGAAATGCTTGTGAAGCCTCTCATCTTGCCTGAAGGGAAGAGCACTGCTCCGTGTGTCCATGATTTTGGATTTTGTCTTAAAGTAGATGAAGTCGACAGAGGAGGTGAATGAGGTGAAGGAGGGGAGAATGAGTGAAGGGAGGAAGAAATATGTTCAAAATGTTGCATCATCAATGACACGGTGCTGGTCTTCAAAGCCAAGTACAAGGAGAATAGACATGGAAGAAAGTAGCTCAGAGGACAGTTTTGTGCATCAAAGGGGCAGTTCATCTATTTTTTTATTTTGCCTCCGCTTTGAAGACATCAAATGTGTCCCCCGATCAGATTCAACGTGATTACATTGTTCCATTGTGACATCCTGACTCATGAGTCTACACATGTCCCTATTTAACTGAGGTTAAATTGAGTTACAATACATGTACAATCAATACATGTACACTCAATACATGTACAATCAATACGTGCATAATCCTTGCATGGCTAAGTAATACCATATACATTATGTAAAGCTTGTAGAATACCCCAACACAACGCTGATGGACCTTTGGTGGAGGGACAGCCTCCTATTACCTGACAGTCATCTGTACTTGCATTCACTGAGCAAAGACAGAGCCAGGTATACACACCAACCCTTCAACGCTGCCCTAGCACCTGGCAAGGCAGTAACTTGGCCTCTAACCGACCTCCATCCTTCCTTGTCCTCGTCCCCTGTGTAAATAGACGTTGTCCGCATGGTGAACTCCACTCACTCGACTCACTCTGCTCCTCTGTACCACAGCAGGTAGCAGACAAGCAGCAGATGGATGAAAGCTGTTGTGCCTGGCTCCGACACACCTGTTAGGCTGATAGGTAAAAGCTGGCGGGCATCATCATTAGGGGGACATATGCGGACATTAGCTTCCTGCATTAGCCATGCAGCATGTTGATTAGCATCGCTTCAGCAGTGCTAGGGGGTCACAGTGGTATTAAACTGTGCAACTAAGGCTAGCTAAGAAAGGGCTTACTCACAAGTGACTGCAAGCGGATTGCTTGGGATTTTTGATTGACTCTGACAGGACGAAATTGCAACTCCACATGGGGTAATACTAGACTGTGCATTGCTAATCTGTATCAATGGATATTTTTCAAGAGCAGCAATTTTGTCAAAGGGGAAGTTGAAAGTGAATGGCCAGTGCTAAGAGCATGCAGAGAATGAAAAAGAAATAATGAGGCGGCACTCAAGCATTTCGCAGAAGTCATTTCAAATGATGGTGGTTTCATTGAAATTATTGGGGCTTCGCTCTTTCAACCTAACTGTCCAAATCTTAATGTAATAGAATTGTTCTAATCTAACATATTTTTCTGTAACAATTCTCTTTGAAGTGATTCAAAGAAAGTCAACCTTATTCAATCCATTTCAAATGCTCTGGGTTTACCTAAGGACGTCATCTCTGGATATTAAAGCCACAATATAAAGCCTTGGGATCTTGGAGAGAGACCCAAACCACATTTCTATTGTTATTCTATTAATGCAAAATGAAATGACAGAGGGGCATTTAAGAGGGTCAGCGTATTTGGTCTTTAGATGGTCAAAATGTCCCCAGAGCACTTTTTGGACACTCACCCTACAATTGATAGGTCAATCATCTTTTTTCTCGCTTATCCACTCCAAACTGGCGAAAGGTCGGCACATTCAGCTACCATGCTGGCTTTATACATGTGTTCCGTAAGCCACTGACTTCACTTGACGTCCCCCGTTGGAAGATGTGTGAGCAGGAGTCAAATACTCTGTTGCACTGAAGTGATGTGTGGTTCAGATGATTGATTGTGGTGGACCAAGGGAAAGAAAGCACTCCAATGTGACCACATACTCAAGTAGATTGCACTTGTAGTTGTTTTGTTGTTGATGTTGCCGTTTTTATTTAGCTGGCAAATTAACTCATTTTTTAAGTCTTTCCGTCTGCTGTTTGGTTTGGCAATCTTATATTGTGTGTGTGTGTGTGTGTGTGTGTGTGTGTGTGTGTGTGTGTGTGTGTGTGTGTGTGTGTGTGTGTGTGTGTGTGTGTGTGTGTGTGTGCATGCGTGAATGTTCTTATTCAACCCACTCATTAGAATGTAATCTTTCAAACAAGTTAAGCTCTGTGTCTACTGATCACTCAAGGTGCAAAGTGCAGTACAGTATTTTGCAATATTTTCTCATGTTATTTATGTAATTATCCCTGGTGTGACAAATTGCTTTCCATACTGTATTACATGTTTCTTTAAACTTTTTATGGTGGAGTGCTTACAGTACTGTATTAATCGAATGATCATGAAACATCATTGGATGCTCACTGTTTGTGTCCTTTCGTACATCCTGATTAGGATACACCAGGTAAGATAAAAGTAAGGTGCTTGATATTTCAGATGATGGTTTACTGTATAAGCAACTTACTCTAAAGACTCAACATTTTTCATTCAAATATCTTTATGCTGTGTTGTTACTTCCTCACAGGGTTGGGGTGAATTCTAATTGAACTCAGTCGTTTCAGGAAGTGATTTGAATGTAAAATCCCAAAATGTGAAAACGTTTGACATCAACAGCTCCTCCTTTTCAGTGATTGAACATAAATGCCCCTTTTTTCCATTATAAAATTGGAATTTCAGTTTACTTCCTAAATTGACTGCCTTCCTCCATAACGTCCTTCGTAACACTCTAATTTTAAATCTTCCCTATAGAACGTAATACAACGTTCCCAGCAAGATAACTACAGGTGTAGGATCTTAATTTGATCACTCTTTTGTTGTTGAGAATTTTCCTGCGCTGCAGGAAATGCTGATGAGCTTTGTGATTTACATAAATTCACTGAAAACCCGCAATAACACACAGTGCTATTAAAGTATTGCACTTTTCATGTAGCCTACTTGTGTCCAGCTAATAACCTAATCACAGATCAAGCAATGTTATGGACTCAATGTTCAAATCCTGTTGCTGCAAAGCATTATTTTGCTACAGCAATACTGGTCAAATTAAGATCCTATATCCATTCGTACCATACATCACATACTGTCATAATCCTCCCCTGTAGGTGTTTTAATGACACTGTGCATACTTACTGATCACAACCCAGAGACTGATTATGCTCATCTATCTTGGAGGCAAGAGGCACTTCATTATGGTGTCATAGGCCTACTACTTTCCTGGAATCTTGATTACATCGTGAGAAATGCGCCATACGTTGATGACCCTGTACCACTGTAATCGTGTTCATCAGCAGTCAGTATGGATGGTGCATTAGTATTAGGGATAAATTGCGTGTCTGACTCGTAGGTCAAACAGTTTTGATTTGAGAGAGATGGGGGATGAATATCTTTGTGTGGGAATTGGCCTTAGCTCTATAGATAATATTATGTTAGACTATGTCTCAGTTTAAACAAGTTAGTTTCTAAGTCACGTTGCTAGAGCATCAATTGAAAACACTGGACAGGTGTACCTTATAGCTTGTTTCATTCTTCACTTTAGCAGAATTATCATCTTTATGATGATATTCTCAGATGCACATTGCACAATAATAATGTGCAGGATATGGACATATGTCATATGATAAAAATGTCTATCTAGGCGTGTCTTATGGTATCATGTCAATCAACTGTACATTTACATACAGACAAGCTGAACCCATCATATGAAACATTCTCATATCAAATAAGATCTCATATTTCATCTTTTGTTTCCCTGGACAGACATTGTCAGTGTGAAAAGAAACCATAATATAATTCCCTGGTTACCGTTTGATGTAATATTCAACAGCTACAACATGGTTCAGCAGAGTTCCTTAACAATCAAATCAAAGGCAGATGACAGACATACACTACATGCCGTATAACCGTTTACACTCAGCACACACATGCACACACACATGCGCGCACGCACATACAAACACACACACACACACACACACACTCATGCACACACAAACACACACACACACACACAGTTCGCAGACTCCTCTATCTGTGAAATTAACTGACAAGAAGGGTCAGAGTCAAACCCCCAACCCCCCTATGTCCCTTCTATTCCCTCCTTCCCCTGGCCCTCCACCCTAGGAGCTTTCACCTCTGGAGCTGTCAGGCCAGTGTTCTGGCTGGGGAGCAGTCTGTGATGGAGGGTTCTAACACAGGGGATCCAGGATCCATCCGTCGCTGAAGGGCTGTTGGTCGGGTGTTGGCTGGATGTGTGTGTCTGGTAGGGGGCATATATGTGTGTGACAGATGCCCTTGACCACCCATGGGGCATCAGGAGAAGTTGGCACTGTATTCCAGTTGCAGTACAGCCTTAGTCCCAAAGGGTTGTAATAGGCTATATATCTGAGTGTGTTTTGATACAATATTGTCAGTGGAAGTCCCATTGCCACCAATCATTTTTCTGTGCTATGGGTGTTAAATGGTCTGACATCCACCTCAAGGCACCCTTGGACGCAGTCGTCCATGGGAAAGTCCCATTCTGTGTGAAAAAAGGGTTCCAAAAGGGTTCTTCAGCTGTCCCACAGGAGAACCCTTTTTGGTTCCAGGTACAACCATTTTGGGTTCCAAGTAGAACCCTCTGTAGAAAAGGTTCTAAATGAAACCCCAAAAGGTTATACCTGGAACAAAAAGGGTCCCACCTGGAATCAAAAAGGGTTCTTCAATGGGTTCTCCTATGAAGACAGCCAAATAACCTTTTAAGGTTCTAGATAGCACGTTCTTTTCTAAGTGTGCATGTAGAAAAATATGTTTGCTTGTTTTTTTATGATACCACTATCTTGATATGATAAATAAAAAGTCTGAATTATTTATAACCACCTGTATTCACAACACATGGGCGAGACTGTTGTTGTTCAAAAGATTTGTGCATTGTGCAAAAATGACCATGAACCTCTTGCAGCATGATTTGTTTCATGAACTTTTCTTCAACAATGTGTGTTATAGAGGCAACTGTTTATTTATTGATCAATTTGCTAAACTCTAGTTAAATAATTGCCTCCTTATATGGCATAATATAATAGTATAATTATTTTGTATGTTGACTGCTTGTCAGGCAGTGTGTCCAGAAGCAGGTTTCAGTTTAAAGCAATGACTGACAGGCGAGACAGACGTAACTTGAAGTCCTTCTGTATGGTGACGTCATGATCTCTCAACAGCCATTATTTTCTACATTCTAATCTCTATATTCAGCTCCTCAAGACGTGTTCTACCTTATGTGTGAAGAACATGGACACTCATTGAAATAGCAGCCTGTGAATCATCACGGAGGAACTTGCCTTGAGGGCCTAAACACATCAAACTGGGCTGAAGGACATTATGACCAGTGTATGTTAGAAGAAGTACTCTGTCTTGTACTGGATAAGTGGTTAGATATGGTTGATATGATTTATCTACTACTTGCACTGTTATCTACTTAAACATCTATATTCCTAGGGTTTTTCTGTCATATTTCTTCATAAAATGGAAAAAGAAAACCCACTTTACAATAAATGACCTTATAGTATAATGCTATTTTCAAGTGTTATTATTTATGATGTATTATTTTATTTCATACATATAAAGTCAAAGACCTAAAGAGCATATATTCCAGTCTTTGTCACTACCTGCAGTCCTATAAAATACTCAACCATACAACATGAATGTTATGTTACCTAAAAGGTTGAAACTGAATAAAGTTGAGAAAATAAGAGGAGGATTTATATATAAAATGAATTCCATTATGAAAAGGAAATTCGAGAGCTTGGGACTATAAGGTTCCATCTGCAAAATGAAGATTCTGAGATAATTGGCTTTAAAATTCCGAACCCTTGTTGGTTTAAATGATGTCAGCAATTGTTATGTTGTATTCTTTTGAACTTAACAACATGAATTTGGGTATTTAGAGTACTATATAAGTACAGAACATTGAACAGAACAAGGCTATGTCAATAACTCAATTTTGACAAAAATGCAGATATAACTTTATGGTCCCAAGCTCTCGAATTACAATAGTCTCACATGATGACAAAAACAGAAAGTATTTTTTAAAGAACCAGTAGGCTGTGAATACCTGCTGGGTTTCTGATGGAAGCTTACTTTACAAAATTGTTTTGAGAAATACCTCAACTGTTTCCTCTTATCTAAAAGAAAAAATGCCAAATTCAACAGCGTTTTCCTGTCTCCACTTTGACAAGGGAGGATTCCATTAACAATCCGTGAGGCTGTACGTAACTGACCAAGTGCATTCTGGGGTATGACAGAACACATCTGGGACACATTTCACCACCAGGTTTAAAAGGAACTCCTGTGGATCATTTGGCTTTGTTGTATCTTTTAAATACAACATGTATGGAACACTGATACCACATAGTCTTAGGACCTACACCTCCCCCTTGTGTTGGTTATGTATTGATCCACCAGTACGTCCTTCCGTTACTAGGCCTCCCATCACTTTTATCTCAATGGCTGGAGTTTCTGCACTTGAGAAGATGCGTGTATTTTGATGCGCAAATGAAAAATGCTTGCATACCAACACTCTCTAAAGGTTGTTTGCTCCTCATTTACAGTAACTGTGTCATTACCATAATAATAATTACAGAGCATGGCCACATTACAGACCATGGCAACATTCTCCCCTAATTTCCAAGGTAATTTGATGTTTTGCAAACACTATCAAGTTATCACAGTTTTCTCTAGCTTTCTCTGCTCGGCAATGCAGTGTTTTGTGCAGCTGTGTGTCCATTTAGAAAAAGCTCATTGAAACCTCACAGACAAAAAAAAGGAACCGATGCAAAAATAATTACACTGCCTTTATGCTACGCTGTGTCTGTCCTGATTGCATTGAAAATCAAGTCGATAAGGAATTAATATGCAAATAGCTTCACTGGATGAGAGAGAGATGCTGTTTACAGTAATTTATGTAGAAGTGTGTACATGTCGAGGTAATCAGGGAATGGTACAAAAGCAGACTCATTATGAGAGAGACTGTCAGAGCTACAAAAGGCTTACGCAACATAAACTATGTAATCATCTCTCTTAATTGAAATAGCAAATCAAATCAAATCAAATGTTATTGTTCACATACACGTGTTTAGCACATGTTATTGCGGGTGTAACAAAATGCTTGTGCATCTAGCTCTGACAGTGCAGGAATATCTAACAAGTAATATCTAACAATTATACAACATATACCCAATACACACAAATCTAAGTAAGGAATTAATTAAGAATATATTCATACATGGACGAGCGCTGTCAGAGCGGCATGGACTAAGATACCGTAGAATAGTATAGAATACAGTATATACAGTGTACATATGAGATGAGTAATGCAATATATGTAAACATTATTAAAGTGACTAGTGTTCCATTTCTTAAAGTGGCCAGTGATTTCTAGTCTATGTCTATAGGTGCTAGTGATGGCTTTTTAACAGTCTGATGGCCTTGAGATAGAAGCTGTTTTTCAGTCTCTCTGTCCCAGCTTTGATGCACCTGTACTGACCTGGCTTTCTGGATGATAGCGGGGTGAACAGGCAGTGGCTTGGGGGGTTGATGTCCTTGATGATCTTTTTGGCCTTCCTGTGACATCGGGTGCTGTAGGTGTCCTGGATGGCAGGTAGTTTGCCCCCGGTAATCATTGGGCAGACCACACCACCCTCTGGAGAGCCTTACAGTTGCGGGCGGTGCAGTTGCCGTACCAAGCGGTGATACAGCCCGACAGGATGCTCTCAATTGTGCATCTGTAAAAGGTTGAAGAGGCTCTGTTGCGCCTTCTTCACCACACTGTCTGTGTGGGTGGTCCATTTCATATGGATTATTACTCCTATGAAATTAATTTATAGTTCTACTATGTCTTTCTGATAAAGATGTGGACTGACGTTCTACTCAGTACTCTATGTGTATTGCTCTTGGTGAGCAGCACTGAACAGCACTGAGGAGCACACTGAGCAGCAATGAGCAGCACTGAGCAGCACTGAGGAGCACTGAGGAGCACACTGAGCAGCAATGAGCAGCACACTGAGCATCAATGAGCAGCACACTGAGCAGCGCACTGAGCAGTGCACTGAGCAGCGCACTGAGCAGCACACTGAGCAGCACACTGAGCAGCACACTGAGCAGTACACTGAGCAGCACTGAGCAGTGAACTGAGCAGCACTGAGCAGCACACTGAGCATCACTGAACAGCACACTGAGCATCACTGAACAGCACTGAGCAGCACTGAGCAGCACACTGAGCAGCACTGAGCAGCACACTGAGCAGCACACTGAGCAGCACACTGAGCAGCGCACTGAGCAGCACAAAGCAGCGCACTGAGCAGCACTGAGCAGCACTGAGCCGCACTGAGCCGCACTGAACCGCACTGAGCAGCACACTGAGCAGCACTGAGCAGCACTGAGCAGCACAGTTAGCGTATGGACAAGTAAATTAACCAACGGTACTCTTGCTCTGTGTTGAATATTCATATAAAAGTACAAAAACAAAAAGACAGATTCTCTAACCATGGAGAGATTAACCTTTTACTCAGGAGTTCCTAATGATTTTTTTCGAGTCGTTTATCTGCTGACTTGTCCAGGAATAAATAAGCAAGTAAGCCAGTTTAAGACAGAGCATGAGGGGGCAACTTAATAACAATCTTACTAGGAGTATTGCATATAAGACCTACTACAGATATAGGATCTTAATTTGATCATTACATTTCCTGTTCTGAACACCTCCAAAACAAAGGTCATGTGGTTTGGTAAGAAAAATGCCCCTCTCCCCATATATATGTATATTGGTGGTGGTGACGACGACGACGACGACGATGACGATATATGTATATTGGTGGTGGTGACGAAGACGATGTCGTCGATGTCGTCGTCGTCGTCGTCGTCGTCATCGTCATCGTCGTCGTCACCACCACCAATCGACCAAGCAGCGCAATTCGGGAGTTAAGGAGAGAAAGAGAGGACAGCGTCGTAATCTGGGAGCTGGAGGTAATGGAGCCCGTAGGCAACCCCAAGAAAATTTCGGGGGGGGGGGGGGTTCTTGGTCTGGCCGAGAAGAAGTAGCGCCAATACCACTCCCCATGTGGACTATGGTGAAACCGGAGTACTATTGGGGGGCGCAAAGTAAGGAGGAAGAGGAGTATTTAGAGGCATACTATGGAGGAATATTAGAGGAGATGAGGCAAATAGAGGAAGAAGCCGAGAAGGAGATGACGATGTGGCTCAGTCCGGGTCCGGCCGTCTGCTACCCTCCTGTGCCAGAGCAGTCCGCTCCACCGGTGCCCAGTCCAGGTCCGGCCGTCTGCTACACTCCAGTGCCAGAGCAGTCCGCTCCACCGGTGCCCAGTCCGGGTCCGGCCGTCTGCTACACTCCAGTGCCAGAGCAGTCCGCTCCACCGGTGCCCAGTCCGGGTCCGGCCATCTGCTACACTCCAGTGCCAGAGCAGTCCGCTCCACCGGTGCCCAGTCCGGGTCCGGCCGTCTGCTACACTCCAGTGCCAGAGCAGTCCGCTCCACCGGTGCCCAGTCCGGGTCCGGCCGTCTGCTACACTCCAGTGCCAGAGCAGTCCGCTCCACCGGTGCCGGCTCCACGCACCAGACCTCATGTACGTCTCTCCAGTCCAATAAGCCCAGTACCGGCTCCCCGCACTCGCCCTGAAGTGCGTGTCACCAGTCCGGTGCCATCTGTGCCGGCTCCACGCACCAGGCCTCCAGTGCGCCTCTCCAGTCCGGTACGTCCAGTGCCGGCTCCCCGCACCCGACCTCCAGTGCGTGCGCCCAGCCAGGTGCCTCCAGGGCCGACTCCACGCACCCGACCGCCGGTGCGCCTCCCCAGTCCGGTACTTCCCGTGATGGTCCACAGCCCGGAGCCTCCCGTGATGGTCCGGAGCCTCCCGTGATGGTCCACAGCCCGGAGCCTCCCGTCATGGTCCACAGCCCGGAGCCTCCCGTGATGGTCCATAACCCGTAGCCTCCCGTGATGGTCCACAGCCCGGAGCCTCCCGTGATGGTCCACAGCCCGGAGCCTCCCGTGATGGTCCACAGCCTGGAGCCTCCCGTGATGGTCCACAGCCCGGAGCCTCCCGTGATGGTCCACAGCCCGGAGCCTCCCGTGATGGTCCACAGCCCGGAGCCTCCCGTGATGGTCCAAAAGCCGGAGTCGCCTGCCACACCGGTGCCCAGTCCTGGCCCGGTTATTTGCCCCGCTCCATGGCCTGAGTCTTTTGCCCCACTGGTGCCCATTCCAGGACCGGTTGTCTACCCCTTTAAATGGCCGGAGTCGCCTGCCACACCGGTGCCTAGTCCTGGCCCGGTTATCTGCCCCGCTCCATGGCCTGAGTCCCCTAACCCACTGATTTCCATTCCAGGACCAGTTGTCCGCCACACTCCATGGCCGGAGTCGCCTGTCACACCGGTGCCCAGCCCTGGCCTGGTTATCTGCCCCGCTCCATGGCCGGAGTCGTTCGCCACACCGGTGCCCAGTCCGGGCCCCGTCTTCAGAGTAGAACTAAGGAGGAAGCTATCCACTTCGCCGGGGCCAGAACCGCCACCTGCGATGGTTATAGTTGTTGTTTTTCCCTCCCTAACCCTCCCCCCATGTAATCGTGTTTGGGTTCTTGCGGCCGGGAGTCCGCGCCTTTGAGGGGGGGTACTGTCAGGATCTGGCCATGCTTCTCTATAATTCTATGGTCAGAGTCTGGCAGTTCTATATGTTCTATATCTGTGTGGTGTTGTGTGTTGGATCCCTAATTAGAGGCAGCTGCTATGCATTGTCTCTAATTAGGGATCCTACTTAAGTGTGTATGTTCCACTCCCTAGGCGTGGTTCATTGTATGTCTACATGTCCGTGTTCGAAGTAAGTGTGTTTTCCTTTTGTATATGTATCGTTGTTGTTTTGTATAGTTCACATCAAGTTTAGTTTATTATTTAGATAAATGATGTTGAACTATCGCTGCATTGCGCCTTGGTCTCTCTACACACCCGAGCGTGACATATTATCAATAAAACCATTCCAATAAGGCGTGATATAGGGTATAGATACAACATCCTGCTGAAACAAGGTTCGTATAGCTCTATTGTTGTTGAATGGACCATAAGAGAAACAAATCTTTCCTACTGATGAGTCAACAGGGTTGATAGAAGGTAGGTTCTGAGGGTCAGGTCTTGACACTTTCCTGAATAATAAAGCAACACCTGATGGAATGGCATCTAAAACCATTGCAAAATCTTTAGGTGTACAGTGATAAGAATTCCTTATAACTAAGTAAAAAAAACCTCTGCATTTTCAAGATGGCTCATCAGTAGGATATTATTTTGGAACCATCATTATAAAAATAAAGGGGTATTTTTATACAATATATCCTGATTATTTCATATATAATATCTGTGTGGATGAAAATTATGCTTGTAAATTAAGGACCATAACAAGAAAAGCCGAGTTTCACTGGAACTTTGTCAATATTATAATTGCAAACCAACATGAAGTTAAGGCCACTAAAACAAGAGACAAAATTAGGAATTCAATTCCACATAGAAGTGGGTCTTCTTAGGAATTGTTTTATCCAATTCATCTTTTATTATTTAAGGTAGTGAAGTCCAGTTTTTTTTATGTAATGGGTAAGGTTTCTCCACAGAAAGTTGAAAAGCATCTGGTCTATCTCCTTGCTTATTTTACCATCAAGATATAAAGATATAGCGCCATTTGTTAGCCTAGAGATACTTTCAGCCTGGGTTATTAGGACTCTTGCTCTTAAAGACCGAGCACCATATGATAGAGATACCTTCAGCCTTGGTTATTAGGACTCTTCCTCTTAAAGATAGAGCACCATATGTTAGCCTAGAGATACCTTCAGCCTTGGTTATTATTAGCCATTGATTCAGCTTCTTCTGGGGTTTTTTAATAAGAGGGTAAACATTTAGTAAGCCTCTAGACTTCTGATCCTTAGTAATGGTTATGCCTAAATATGTACGTTCTTCTTTCACTGGAATACCATAATATGAAAGTGTCACACAATCTTTGACAGCTATGAGTTCACATTTATTAATGTTAAGATATAGACCAGATGCATTGGAAAAGGATTGTATCACATTGATCGATATCTGAATTTGATTAACGTTTTTCAGAAAACGTGTAGTATCGTCAGCCAGCTGGCTTATAATAATTTATTTACCAGCTATGGAAATACCTTGTACATGACTATTATTTAAAGAAGTTGGGTGATTAATAAAAACAAATACGGAGAGATAGGACAACCTTGCCTAATTCCTCTCTTTAACTCAAATCTAGGTGAGGTGCCATGTTTCAGTTTGATAGAGCTGTTACCATTTGTATAGTCTTAATAGTCTTACAGAAAAAATCCCCAAAGCCAAATTTCTCAAGGGAGTGGAAGAGGAACTGATGCTCTACTGTGTCAAATGCTTTATAAAAAAATAAAAAAATAAAATGAAGCTATCCTTGGTTATTAAGTCTGAGTAGTCAAGTATGTCTAATACTAGTATGATATTGTTAGAAATATGTCTGTTCCTCATAAAGCCAGACTGTGTTTCATCAATGACTGCATCCAGGACTTCTTTAATTATTATTGCAAGTAGTAAGGCTAATATCTTATAGTCAATATTAAGAAGACAAATTGAATGCCAGTTATCGATGAACAGCACTTCTTTTTTTTGGCTTAGGTATCAGTGTTATTAACCCCTGACTCATTGTAGGAGGGAGAACATTGTTTTTAATACTCTCTAAAAAGACTTCAAGTAGGAAGGGCGCTACTTGTTCAGAAAATAATTTTGAAGATTCTGACGTAATTCCATCAATACCTGGGGATTTATTGTTCTTTAGATGTTTGATAGACTCTATAATCACTTCAACTTTGAAGGGTTCATCTAACTGTTTAGATTCTGTATCACTGATGTAGTGAACATCATTCAGTGAGTCAAAAAACATATCTATGGATTCCTGAGTATACGTAGAGCTATACAATTTCCTGTAAAAATTGCGACACATTTGTAATAACACCATCAATGTTTAACTTATGGATAGTGTTATATGTAGAGTGACATTTTTCAAGTCTAAAGAAATAGGATGAATTTTGTTCTCCCTCCTCAAGCCATTTTTTCCTAGATCTAATAAAGGCTCCTTCTGCTTTTAATCTATATATATTATCCATCAATCAGTTCCATATTCTCCTCCCCCGAGAGGCCGGCTGGGGACCTCTGAGAAAGGGAAGTTATCTTAATGATCACCTTTTCTTCCTCGGCTCTTCTGGTCTTAGCAAGATTACTACCATATTTTCTAAGGTATTTGGACACCTCAAATTTAAAGAGCTCCTAGTTCTTGCAATAAGATTTTTCTTCTCAAGCCCTTTCCCAAAAGTGTGAGAGCAGATCTTTAACCTCAAACTTAACTATATCATTATTTAATAACGAGCTATTTAGCTTCCAGTAGTATCAGGGGTAAATATTTTTTGTAAATGGCCCTATGGTCTGTGAGGGGGAAAAAATATATTTTGGACTGTCTGGAACCTGTTTTGTTACTCCAAGTGAACGATCTGTCGGCCGGAAACTTCTCTCTTCATATATCAGTAAGATCAAACTTTTCCATAAAAAGTATTAAACCCAAATTCTGACTGGTTGGCCCACCTGGGGGCCATCTATTAGATAAATGATCTATAGTAATGTTAAAGCCCCCTTCTATCAGTAATAACGAATTGGGAAATTTAAATAACCAATGAAGTATATGTTTCTCTATAGATTCAAGCAACTCTGTCACGACTCCTGCCGAAGTTGCCTCTACCCCTTGTTCGGGCATGCTTCGGCGATCGTCGTCACCGGCTTTCTAGCCACTGCCGCTCTCTCACTCATTATTCCATTTGTCATGTCTTGTCATTACGCACACCTGGTTCTCATTTCCCCTCATTACTCCATGTATATATGTTCCCTCTGTTCCCTCATGTCCTTGTCGGATATTGTTTATTTGTGAACGTGTTATTCACCGTTGTGTTGTATTGAACAGTTGTACTTATTTCCTGTTCGGACTTTGTATGCGTGAGTTGGATATTAAAGTTATCCTTGAGTTCACGCTACCTCCTGCGCCTGGCTCTCTATAATATATTCACGCCATCACAAACTCGTTATTTTCATGTTTGGCGTTGTACCCGTCGAAGTTTACAGTAATGAGCGTAATGTCATTGTAACTGATCAAGACAATTAAAGTAACCAAAGGGGTCACATTCCGAGTGTAGAATATTACCACCATTGTATTTTTCATTGTAGTGACCCCAGCGGAGCGTTCAGATCCATGGGAAAGCCAAATATTGTTGCCCCACTGAAAAGTAAGTCAAAGCAGAACTGTACGCCCCTTTAAAACAGTATCTTAAAAAATAAATACAACTTTCAGACTTCTTTGTGAGTTTTTAAACAAAATAGGCATTCTTCTGGTCTGGTCATACAAGAACAAGCTAATACATTATTGAGATACCTGAGTACTCCGAAAAATAGTCACCTGAGGCTTGTTAGGTAACGCTAATCAGTACAATTAAAATGAGAATACCATGGATGAAACCATCAATCTGTTCCTTCTGGTGAGATTCTAGGGAGGAATATGGATTTCCGAATCGTTGATGAAGCCTTGTCCTCCGGGCTGAGATGCTCGGCGAAAAGCAGACCATGGCTTTGAAGGAACGCATTAATCCTAGCAGCTTTCCAGACAACATCCCTGTAGAATCTGGCAGTGAAGAGGATGATGTTACCCCTTGGTCTTGAATCGTTTTGCTGTTGCTTCTTTCCGAGGCGAAGCACAACGTCGATGGTATCACCAACTTTGTTCTTCTCTGCAGGCATAACTTCTTGGCAGATGTGGATAGCCTCTCATCGCACATCCTCATTCTCTACCTGGCACTCCATAGAGTCTCAGGTTCCATCTTCTTGTGTATTGCTCCAGATCAGTGAGACGTCTATGGTAGACATTGTTATTCTGTTCTTCCTTTTACACCATTTTTTCAACTTTAGCCACTCTAATTTTCACCACATGCAAACTCCACAGTCTTTTTCAAGCCTTCGATTACAATGGTGTTCGTGCCTACCTGGAGTTGATGAGTAAGGAGAGGGTAGCCACGATGTCAGAGTCCATGTTGGGTTTTTTGCAGGGTGGAGGTTTTCACAGAGTAACTGGGAAAGAGGGGAACTCGTCATCTTCAACAGCATTCGAAAGCTTGAGATTATCCATAGGGCAAGCATAGTTATGGCAGTTATCTATAATCACATTCCTCTGTTGTTGATTAGCAATAGAACGGCTAGCTTCTTCCTTTCTTTTTTTGTCAAGACTTCGCATGGACTTCCCAAAATAAATTATCCAATTATTATTCCAGTCACAAGAAAGTTCTTATATCTTGAACAAATCCAAACAATAATAGTGATTTTTTTTTCACAATCTTTCTGAAGTTTGGTGTGGAGCTCGGTAAAAAAGCATATTTTCAAGCCGCCATCTTGGCCTCCCCTCAGGTCATGGCTCTTAGTCTGCTTCTTCCTCTCATACTCACACACACAAAGTTGTTTAAGTGTGTGCTAGTGTAGCCAGCTCTATGTACGTGCTCTTGGGTTGAGATTTCTCACACAAGACCCCCATAACAGATGTAGACATTTAAAGTGGACATATTTTGTGACAGTTGTGTTCCCTAGTTGTGTGCTCATGTTTGCAGTAAAAGGGCTAAATATTTAATGGAGGAAAGAGGAGCACCAAGGAGCCATCTGGGGACTGTGTGTGTTGTGTGTTGTGTGTTGTGTGTTGTGTGTGTGTGTCTGTGTGTCTGTGTGTGTTGTGTGTGTGTGTGTGTGTCTGTGTGTGTGTGTGTCTGTGTGTGTGTGTCTGTGTCTGTGTCTGTGTGTGTGTGTGTGTCTGTGTCTGTGTCTGTGTCTGTGTCTGTGTCTGTGTGTGTCTGTGTCTGTGTCTGTGTCTGTGTCTGTGTCTGTGTCTGTGTCTGTGTCTGTGTCTGTGTCTGTGTCTGTGTCTGTGTCTGTGTCTGTGTCTGTGTCTGTGTCTGTGTCTGTGTGTGTGTGTGGGTGTCCCCAAAAAAATTGTGTTAAAATATTTTTTTCTGGTAGAATATATAATATATATATATATATATATATATATATAATATCTCTAAATGTATAGATGAAAGATGAATTTGAACTTGAGGTTTTACGAATTATAAGTACAGCAGCTTTGTTTGCAAATTGCAGGTAAGATTCCTCCAGGCATAGGCCTATTGAGAATTTGCCTCACGCACGTTCTATCTGTCCCTCTGATCCTCTCTCTCTCTCCCTCTCTCGTGGGAGACACTGCAGCGAGTGAGTGAAACATCGCTATTACCAGATCCCTTGCCTTGCTGCTGTATACTTTAACCCAATCGCTGAGATGTCCCTCCGTAATGATGAACGAGGGGAGCAAGAGGACTGCCTTTCCAAAGCATTGCATTGGGCTTGGTCACGATAATCTCTACCAACACCTGATATCTCCCTTCCATCGGGAGCACCTGAACAGCCGCTCGGAGAAAACAGGCCGCAGCAACGCGTCTGTGACCTGCAGGGATACCGACAAGTTGATTGTCACTTTTAGCCTTCTACTGTGTGGCGATATCCATCCGTGCCCTGGCACACCAAAACAACTCTGCCCCAACTGTGGGAAGACTGTGAGGCAGGACACGATAGCAGTTGCCTGTGATAGCTGCAATACTTTAGTCCATATAAAGTGCGGGAGGATCTCTGCTAACAATTATGACAAAGCTGTGAAAGCCCAAAGTGACATTCCCCTCGTCTGCAAATTGTGTTGTTCAAATGAACTGCCCTCTGGTGGTATTTTAGATGTGAACGCAGTCAGTTTAACAGGAGACTTTGTGCCCGACATGCAAAATGAGGAGTTGGCTTGTTTTAATCGAAGGGGGAATGAACTTTCTTCATCCTAAACGCTCGTAACCTGCCCCCTAATCTTGAGGAAGTCAAGATGCTTGCTGTCAAAACCAAAGCAGCAGTGATTGGTGTGACGGAGACTTGGCTGGACCAATCAATCGGAGATTTGGAGGTGGAGCTTTGTATAAGTTACTTGAAACAGATTGCTGCAACCAGAATATGCTCACAGGAAGGGAGTGTATCCTAATTGGTGATTTCAATACAAATTTGAAATTGTCACCTAGGAAAAGCTCCCTGGTCGATGCCCTAGATAAGTTTAATTAGTTGTTTGGGTTGAAACAACACGGTCCTTTGAGGTTAAGGTTAGGGGTTAGGGGAAATAGGGTTTTGAATGGGAAAACATTTCTACTCTCCAAAATGTCCTGAAAATTCACAAAAACAAAGCTGTGTGTGTGTGTGTGTGCATGCGTGTGTGCATGCGTGCGTGCGTGCATGTGTCTCCTTAAGCAGTGACGACCTATATACAAAAGGCAACCATATGGAGTACAGTAATTCATTGAGCAGTTCCACGCACGCACAGTCAAACTGTGTTCTTTGAAGTCAAAAGTAATCTGCATATGTTCTGTTATGCTGTCATCCTGGAACATTAAAAATGTTTGCAGTTTGACATAAATAACTGAACCTTGAAGGGGGCGCTGTTACTCCCGTTGATGTTTCAAAGGTATTTCATTTGCCGTGGTTTTTATGGACAGACTTTGGTAGTGGTATGACTGAGGTGATTGAGTAAGCAAATATGCAGCAGACATATTATAATAAAGACACTTGGCAAAACATTGTAATCAATGTGTTAGATGTGACAGTAATGACAGCATTGTCCATGTACAGAGAAACCTGATTTGATTGAGATTACTTTGTCAAGGGATCACTCTACCAGTACCTGTATATATTAATTTGGTCTCCGTTCCTCATTAGCATTTAGTGTGGATAACCTGGAAGTGGAATATGTGTGTGTGTTTGTTTGTGTGTGTAGTGCTTCAGCAAGGATTTGTTGAGGAATTATTTTGAAGCGACACATTATAAACCCAAACAAATAAAATCTATCTCAGTGTGTGAAAGTGCGTGCGAGCGTATGAGCATGCATGTTTGGTGGGGGGAACCCCTGCAAATTAAATTCTGTATACAAATATTGCGTTCTTAATTTCTGTGACATAATCACTATCACGTTTTGATCCTGAACTATTCAATTGACCTTTAATCTTTCCAGTCTTCTGTCATGTCTCTCTGATGTGATTTCTGTGATGCCTCAGGGGAAATGTGACAGACACTAAGCACACAGGACTACAGTGTCAATCAGAGTAAAAGTCAGCTTAAAGAATGAAGCAGACTAATCGAAAAAAATGATCCCTTCTCCTTAGTCCTACTTTATGGGTCAAAGGACATAACAGGATTCAGAAAGCCAATCTACATGTCAACTAATAACTGTATGGGTGACAAATGGTTGTCAACGTCCCACCAATGATGCATAATGATGACAAAGAAACAATGATATGTTCTGATGCCCTTCATCACTGGTGTAAAGGACAGTGATGATAGGTCATTGCTTCTGACAAAGAAAGATATCTAGAACATTTAAATCATAAGGTTTAATTTTTATCTGTGGTAAATAAAACCAGCAGCGCCATAGTGTCTCCTTGCAGCCTCAGCTGGAATTGTCTATTATAATCAGCCCCTGATCCAGGCCTAGCCTACGCACGCACGCACGCACGCACGCACACACACACACACACACACACACACACACACACACACACACAGAGAGAGAGAGAGAAGGAGAGAGAGAGAGAAGGAGAGAGAGAGAGAGAGAGAAGGAGGGAGAGAGAGAGAGAGAGAGAGAGAGAGAGAGAGAGAGAGAGAGAGAGAGAGAGAGAGAGAGAGAGAGAGAGAGAGAGAGAGAGAGAGAAGGAGAGAGAGAAGGAGAGAGAGAAGGAGAGAGAGAAGGAGAGAGAGAGAGAAAGAGAGAGAGAGAGAAAGAGAAGGAGAGAGAGAAGGAGAGAGAGAAGGAGAGAGAGAGAGAGAGAGAGAGAGAGAAAAGGAGAGAGAGCCACAGGGAAATGAGACTACTCAGTGCTTTCTCATCCTCTTATCAGCAGCACACCAAAGAGACAAAAATTACTCTTTAATTGAGGTGAAATGAAGATCAAACCATGTTCATTCAGGATCAGATTCTCCCTCATTTGGACTCTTCTTCAGAGAGAACCCATGCAGGAAGACAGAACATGTGGATGGTATAGCGGAGGAAGGTTTTCCTCTAACAAGAAACAGAAGTTGTTTACAGATGAAGCCAATATCTATGATCAGACACACATTTCTGAAGCGTCCTGTTAATGTACCATACGTGATTCTAATTGCTACCAATCCACTTGAGCAATCTTAATAAAGAGAGTTGAGTTCCATCGGTGTGATGGGTAGCGGGACTGACAACTTCCTTTCAATGTGGACTGCCCGCACAGGCAGGATAGTAATTCAATGTGTTTGTCCATGGAAATGGGATACATGTATTCATACGAGGCAAGACAGTATTCCTCGGATCACTGAGAAAAAGTCACCCCCACATCCTCTTCTGGATGCAAGTGGGTCTTTGGTTGCCAGATTTTCAAGTATTGGGTCGCCAAGCTTTTAATCAATCTGACTGTTAATCAAATCAAAGTCGGGTGAAATAAGGAGGTCTGCTTCCTTTTTGTCTCTGCTCTTACCTCCTAGCACTCAGAGTGAACAGAGGGCCATGTGGTTGGATTTCTGTGGCTTCCTGTGTTGTCTCTGGACTCCTCAGAGATGACACTAGAGTTGGGTCCCAATCTCCTTGTCTTCCTTTCCATGTCTCCTATCTTATATTACTGTCACCTGTCAGGTCCTTTCAGAGAAACGCTCCCACTCGGCACAGATGTCAATTAAACATCTATTCCACGCTGGTTCAACATAATTTTGTTGAAATGACATGGAAACAACGTTGATTCAACCAGTGTGTGACAACTGGGGATATTACACTAGAGATACAAGGGAAAGAACTTAGCATATAAACACAGAAGGAATTTCAGTATAATATAGACAAAGTGGAGCGAATCGACATACACATAGGATCTTAATTTTAGCCAGTTTGCTACAGCAAGAAATAGTCCTGCAGCAACAGGAAATGTGCATTATTGAATGCCTTTTTAAACCTCAAATACACTACAAGTTTTACATTTCCTGCATTGCAGGAAAGTTATCCTGCAACAGGGAGATCCTACATCTGTATGAACAACTGTCAACAGTAGTAGTGGGTGGATCTTCAGCCAACAGTGATAATTGTAATGTAATGTGTTCAGAGAGAATGTAACCTTCAGAGAATAATATCTGAGAAATAAAACAATCACCATCAAACCTCAGGAATTACACCTGCTCTTTCAAAAGTGTTATATGGATTTAATATAGACTTTTTCCCCTCTTCCTGTTCCTCCCAATTGGAATTTCTGTTTGAGACATGAATGTGGGATGTGGGTTGGGAGTTGGATATTGAATTTAAAAAGGAATTGGATATGAAAGAGTGGGAAAACTGGCATCGACCCCAGCTCTGGGTAAAAGCTGAGTTGGTTAAACAGCATTTCCAAGAGAGATATGTGTGATCTTCTTCAACCCATCAGCAACCTCCTGCTCCCTAATGGGGCCCGCTGAATGTATAATGCAAAATAAGCCTTCAAATGTAGGTCAAAAGATAAGTTGTTATGTTTTTAAACAGCATGCCATGTGTCGAGACAACGCATGAGGTTTTAGGAATATATTTACAGTTGAAGTCGGAAGTTTACATACACTTAGCTTGAAGTCATTGAAACTCATTCTTCAACCACTCCACAGATATCATGTTAACTATAGTTTTGGCAAGTCGGTTAGGACATCTACTTTGTGCATGACACAAGTAATTCTTCCAACAATTGTTTACAGACAGATTATTTCACTTATAATTCAGTATTTCACAATTCCAGTGGGCTAGAAGTTTACATACACTAAGTTGACTGTGCCTTTAAACAGCTTGGGAAATTCCAGAAAAATATGTCATGGCTTTAGAAGCTTATGATAGGCTAATTGACATCATTTGAGGCAGTTGGAGGTGTACCTGTGGATGTATTTCAAGGCCTACCTTTAAACTCAGTGCTTCTTTGCTTTACATCATGGGAAGATCAAAAGAAATCAGCCAAGACCTCAGGAAAATATTTTTAGACCTCCACAATTCTGGTTCATCCTTGGGAGCAATTTCCAAACGCCTGAAAGTACCACGTTCATCTGTACAAACAATAGTACGCAAGTATAAACACCATGGGACCACGCAGCCATCATACTGCTCAGGAAGGAGACAAGTTCTGTCTCCTAGAGATGAACGTACATTGGTGCGAAAAGTGCAAATCAATCCCAGAACAACAGCAAAGGACCTTGTAAAGATGCTGGAGGAACCAGGTACAAAAGTATCTTTATCCACAGTAAAATTAGTCCCATATCGACATAACCTGAAAGGCCGCTCAGCAAGGAAGAAGCTATTGCTTCAAAACCCCCATAAAAAAGCCAGAGTATGATTTGCATCTGCACATGGGGACAAAGATCATTCTTTTTGGAGAAATGTTCTCTGGTCTGATGAAACAAAAATAGAACTGTCTGGCCATAATGACCATCGTTATGTTTGGAGGAAAAGGGGGAGGCTTGCAAGCCGAAGAACACCATCCAAACCATGCGGCACGGGGGTGGCAGCAGCATGTTGTGGGGGTGCTTTGCTGCAGGAGGGACTGGTGCACTTCACAAAATAGATGGCATCATGAGGAAGGAAAATTATGTGGATATATTGAAACAACCTCTCAAGACATCAGTCAAGAAGTTAAAGCTTGGTCGCAAATGGGTCTTCCAAATGGACAATGACTCCAAGCATACTTCCAAAGTTGTGGCAAAATGGCTTAAGGACAACAAAGTCAAGGTATTGGAGTGGCCATCACAAAGCCCTGACTTCAATCCTATAGAAACTTTGTGGGCAGAACTGAAAAAGCGTGTGCAAAAAAGCGTGTGCAAACAAGGAGGCCTACTGACTCAGTCACACCAGTTCTGTCAGGAAGAATGTGCTAAAATTCACCCAACCTATTGTGGGAAGCATGTGGAAGGCTACCCGAAACATTTGACCCAAGTTAAACAATTTAAAGGCAATGCTACCAACTACTAATTGAGTGTATGTAAACTTCTTCTCTACTATTATTCTGACATTTCACATTTCACATCGATATCATAACCGCCATCGATAAAAGACAGTACTGTGCAGCCGTCTTCATCGACCTGGCCAAGGCTTTCGACTCTGTCAATCACCGCATTCTTATTGACAGACTCAACAGCCTTGGTTTCTCAAGTGACTGCCTTGCCTGGTTCTCTAACTACTTTGCAGACATGGTTCAGTGTGTCAAATCGGAGGGCCTATTGTCCGATCCTCTGGCAGTCTCTATGGGGGTGCCACAGGGTTCAATTCTTGGGCCAACCCTTTTCTCTATATACATCAACGATGTCGCTCTCGCTGCTGGTGACTCTCTGATCCATCTCTACGCAGATGACACCATTCTGTATACATCTGGCCCCTCTTTGGACACTGTGTTTACTAACCTTCAAACAAGCTTCAATGCCATACAACACTCCTTCCGTGGCCTCAAAATGCTCTTAAACGCTAGTAAAACTAAGTGCATGCTTTTCTATCGAACGATGCCAGCACCCGCCCACCGGACTATCATCACTACTCTCGACGGGTCCGAATTAGAATACGTGGACACCTACAAATACCTAGGCATCTGGTTAGACTGTAAACTCAACCTCCAGACTCACATCAACCATCTCCAATCCAAAATTAAATCCAGAATTGGCTTCCTATTTCGCAACAAAGCCTCCTTCACTCATGCTGCCAAACATGCCCTTGTAAAACTGACTATCCTACCGATCCTTGATTTCAGCGATGTCATTTACAAACTAGCCTCCAACACTCTACTTAGCAAATTGGATGTAGTCTATCACAGTGCCATTCGTTTTGTTACCAAAGCCCCATACACTACCCACCACTGCGACCTGTATGCTCTCGTTGGCTGGCCTTCATTATATATTCGTCGCCAAACCCACTGGCTCCAGGTCATCTATAAGTCTTTACTAGGTAAATCCCCGCCCTATCTCAGCTCACTGGTCACTATAGCAACACCCACCCGTAGCATGCGCTCCAGCAGGTATATCTCACTGGTCACCCCCAAAGCCAACACTTTCTTTGGCCGCCATTCCTTCCAGTTCGCTGCTGCCAATGACTGGAACGAATTGCAAAAATCATTGAAGCTAGAGGTTCCTATCTCCCTCACAAACTTTAAGCATCAGCTGTCAAAGCTGCTTATCGATCACTGCACCTGTATATAGCCCTTCTGTAAATAGCCCACACTACTACCTCATCCCCATATTTCATTTTTGTTATTTTCACAAATCTTGCACTCCAGTATCTCTATTTGTACATCATAATTTGCACATCCTTCATTCCTGTGTTAATGATGATAATCTGTAATTTATTTCACCACTATGGCCTATTTATTGTCCTACCTCCTAACCTTACTGCATTTTGCACTACATTTTGCACTCTGTATATAGATTTTCTATTGTGTTTTTGACTGTTTATTTACTGTGTAACTCTGTGTTGTTTTTGTCGCACTGCTTTGCTTTGTCTTGGCCAGGTCGCAGTTGCAAATGAGAACTTGTTCTCAACTGACCTACCTGGTTAAATAAAGGTGAAAACATTCTTAAAATGAAGTGGTGATCCTAACTGACCTAAGACAGGGAATTTTTACTAGGATTAAATGTCAGGAATTGTAGAAACTGAGTATAAATGTATTTGGCTAAGGTGTATGCAAACTTCCAACTTCAACTGTACATGAGAGTCAACATGACGTTGAGGGAATATTTTAGTACTGAGCTACATCATAGTGCTAGTGCTACACCTCTGTCAATAGTCTAACCCTGTATAAATGTACAGAAAATACTTTTCGCTCAACAAATTCTAGCTTTCGCACAGAGCTTTTCAGGAACCATTTACTGGCTTGAGTTTTTCTCCTTTCCTCACTGTAGCTTATGTTCTCATGGAGAATTATTATCTGCTTTTGTCTTCAAGGTATCAAAAGCTCTCTGCCTGAAGCAGGGGGAGGCAGGGAGGGAAGGGTGGAGAGAGAGGAATGGATGTCTTGCCAAACTGAGAGAGAGTAGCCTGTTTATCCCTTTTAGAATCTATATGAGGAAACAATACGCAGACAGAGGCTTCAGTGGGGTCGGATGTATATCCCATTCCTGCTCTGTAATTCTGTCCAGCACTGTCTCTGATCCCAGTATCACGATGCTAAGGCTGCTACTGAGCTGTAATTGGGTTGAGACCATATTCAACTTTTACTTTGGACCAAAGTCCATCTCTGTAGGTTTTAATGTCATAAGATCAGCATTTATAGTGGATTTCTTCTCAGAGCATGCGTTACAATAGTCCTTTTTGTTAAGTGTTCAGATTTAACAATGACAGTGCTTGAGAGTTGACAGCATTTCAGGGCATTTCAACAGAGAAGACATGGAAAAACTTTAGTGAACATTGAAATCATCCGATAAATAACATTTTGTTTTTTCAACAAGACTTTGTCCTCAGACACATTATTTTGTGTGAACTGTAATGTCAAAGAAAATAATCTCAGCCAGTAAGCCTGGCTTCTGTTCTCATTTAACCCCTCAACTAATGTATTCAACACAGGGAATATGAACTGTGAAAGCCGTCACATCTCCCATAACCAAAGTAGGTCTTTAAGGTTAAGGCTTAACGGTAGGTGACGGCAGCCTTATTTGCTCCCGGTTCCTCAAGGAGCTGCATCAATTGAAAAGGCAAGCAGGCAAAGCACTCAGGCATGTGGTAAGAGGTTATGGGACATAATGCTTCTCCCAAGCCTTTCTATGGGTTATTTCCTACCACGAATATAAGCAAACAGAGAACATATTAACTCTGGTCCCAGGGGCTCTATAGAGAGCTTTTCAGTTTTTTATTACTGTAGAATCCAGTCTTTGTTGAGGACATCTAACCCTAGCCAACTTTTTCTCAACTCCACCATGTACATCACATCCATGGAGTTGAGCGGAGACGACTGTGGGCGGGCTGAACCTCTGACTACATCGATTCGCTGTCAGTCGATACTTGTAAAAATGTAAATTCTTAAACCCTTACTGTGTACCTATGTTTGTCATCTGTAGCTGTGTGCCTTTCTTTGTTTGCTGAAATCCATACGTTTTAATAAAACTTTTGTCAAATATAACCTCCGTCTGTTTCCTCGCATCGACAGACAGCAACTTGATGTAGTCAGAGGTACACTCCGCCCACAGTTGTCGCAACCCAACTCCACCGAGATATACACTGCGGGGCCAAAAGTTTGGAATATTACTCATTCAAGAGTTTTTCTTTATTTGCACTATTTTCTACATTGTAGAATAAAAGTGAAGACATCACAACTATGACATAGCACATATGGAATCATGTAGTAACCAAAAAAGTGTTAAACAAATCAAAATATATTTTATATTTGAGATTCTTCAAATAGCCACCTTTGCCTTGATGACAGCTTTGCACACTCTCGGCATTCTCTCAACCAGCTTCACCTGGAATGCTTTTCCATCAGGCTTGAAGTAGTTCCCACATATGCTGAGCACTTGTTGGGCTGATTTTCCTTCACTGCGGTCCGACTCATCCCAAACCATCTAGATTTGGTTGAGGTTGGAACCAAAAATCTCAAATTTGGACTCCAGACCAAAGGACATATTTCCACCGGTCTAATGTCCATTGCTCATGTTTCTTTGCCCAACCAAGTCTCTTCTTCTTATTGGTGTCCTTTAGTAGTGGTTGCTTTGCAGCAATTTGACCATGAAGGCCTGATCCACAGTCTCTTCTGAACAGTTGATGTTGAGATGTGTCTGTTACTTGAACTCTCTGAAGCATTTATTTGGGCTGCAATCTGAGGCTGGTAACTCTAATGAACTTATCCTCTGCAGCACAGGTATTTGCCATGAGTGTGCAAAGCTGTCATCAAGGCAAAGGGTGGCTACTTTGAAGAATCTCAAATATAAAATATATTTTGATTTGTTTAACACTTTTTGGGTTACTACATGATTCCATATGTGTTATGTCATAGTTGTGATGTCTTCACTTTTATTCTACAACGTAGAAAATAGTGCAAATAAAGAAAAACCTTTGAATTAGTAATATTCCAAACCTTATCCGACCCTATGTCGTCCATTTCTCCTCTTCTGGTCTCCTCCACCCACAGTGAATGATCTCGCTCTCTACTGGCCCTTACTGTCAAGAGGGAATTACTATGTGTTATATTTACAATGATAATACAGTCATCCCCTGGGCTTATTTATTCCATTTTCACGTTTACTCCTACACCACATGTCTGTACTATATACCGTAGGCAGAAACAAGCAAATAGAATACACACAAACACACACACACACACACACACACACACACACACACACATATACAAACACACATCCATCCCCCCCAAACATTGCCATAGTCCTTTGTAGCTCAGATGGTAGAGCATGGTGCTTGCAACGCCAGGGTTGTGGTTTCAATTCCCATGGGGGACCAGTATGAACATGTACGCACTAACTAACTGTAAGTTGTTCTGGATAAGAGTGTCTGGTAAATGTTGCCAAATTGACACTGCAGGTCATGTGTTTTTGTCTCTCTATAGTTCAGGGAACTTGAGAAACATTATCGCTGAAAAGTCCATGCTCTGAGCAGAGTCCAAGCTATGGGCTGGGGTTCTATTTTGTTGTCGTTCTGCCATTATTGGTGTACAGGGTCTGGGAACTGGCATGAGAGCAGCACTTAGCAGCAACGTGAAATATTATAATTATGATACTGATGATACTGCATTAATTAACAATAATTACATGTGTGTGTGTGTGTGTGTGTGTGTGTGGTGTGTGTGTGTGTGTGTGTGTGTGTGTGGTGTGTGTGTGTGTGTGTGTGTGGTGTGTGTGGTGTGTGTGTGTGTGTGTGTGTGCGTGTATGTGTGTGTGGTGTGCGTGTGTGCGTACGTGTGTGCGCTCGAGTATGTGTGTGTGTGTATGTGTGTGCATTTGAAGAACTGGGTGATGAATAAGATGTCATGAAACAACCTGAAACTAACTGGGGGAAAGGAAACTAATTATGATAACCACTTGGTGGAAGCCACTTTATTAATTATTCAAATGACGGAATCAGAGGAGAAGCAACAGGGAATCTTCAAATATAATACAACCAGTCAAAATCTGTGATGGTGATAAATGGACAGGTTTGGGACCACCCATATGTGAAACATATAGATGCAAGTGTTTATTGTAGGAATAGGCCCAAACTCTAGAATAGAATGTGGCTTGTATGGTATGGATATCTTTTACTATATATTCTATAGAATAATTAAATCACTATTGTTGAAAATGTAAGAGAACCTTCTCATCCGCATTCATTGATAGACCTCTATCATCAATGAACTCACATTAGATTGAATGTCTCTCTTGGTCTGCTTAGTCGGCTGTGTCACTCACTGACCCACACTTAATGCATACACTGAGTGTGCTCTTTCCATAACATAGACTGACCAGGGGAATCCAGGTGAACGCTATGCTTCAGTTTTTAGTTTTTAGTTGTATTTATTTTCACCAATGAAAACAAGTGATAGACAACAATACAGATGCAAACAAACAAAGAAAAAATATGATTAGGAAGGTTCAATGTACGCAGGTGTGGTTGGAAGCCCAAGTGCTTATATGAAAACCACACAACAAAAAAATCAATATACAATACATAAGTACAAAAAAAACAGAAAACAAAACCTACTAATTATAAATGTATAAATTAATTGATCAGTAATCACAAAAAAAAAACACACAATATTTTTCCCTTATTGATGTCACTTGTTAAATCCACTTCAAATATTGTAGATGAAGGGGAGGATACAGGTGAAAGAAGGATTTTTAAGCCTTGAGTCAATTGAATTTGTGTATGTGTGCCATTCAGAGGGTGAATGGGCAAGACAAAATATTTAAGTGCCTCTGAACAGGGTATGGTAGTAGGTACCAGGTGCACTGGTTTCCTGTGTGTATTAATAACGGTCCCCCACCCAAAAGACATCCAGCCAACTTGACACGACTGTGGGAAGCATTGGAGTCAACATGGGCCAGCATCCCTGTGGAACGCTTTCAACACCTTGTTGAGTCCATTCCCCGACGAATTGAGGCTGTTCTGAGGGGCAAAAGGGTGTGCAACTCAACATTATGTTCCTAATGTTTCGTAAAACTCAGCGTACATTACATACTAGTCGTATAGAATCCAGCATGGGTTGATCTAAACATGCAATCACGTCTCCTTCCCTGCTGATGCTATACTATAGCCTATGGCTGCGTCCCAAATGACACCTTATTTAGTGTACTACTACCATAGGGCTTTGGTCAAAAGTAGTGCATTAGGGAATAGGATGCCATTTAGGACACAAACTTTAGTGCACTAAATACGGGAATAGGGCAGCCTTTATCATATGCTCTATTAGCCCACAGTTTGGGTATGCTACACCAAGATGTGATGCTTATTACAAGGCAAGGCTAACTCTCAATTGCAAACTTGAACAGATATAACGTAGCTGAGAAATAGCAACAAACTGCGCACTGTCAAGAATGTTTTATGTAGATTTAACAGTGGGATAAACGACTGGATAACAGTGCATGCAAATCCAAACACACATTGTTTTACTTGATAATAGTTATGCTTCTTGTTTTTCTATGTTATGTTAATGAACATGTGCGATAGCCTACAAAACTCCCTGTTGGTTGTACAAGGAGACGATATGTATTCAAGACACTGAGTTAATCAGTTGTCAGGTGGGACTAAGAGAGAGAGAGAAGCTCGTCACTATAGCAGGAAGAAACAAATAAAATCTACTAAAAAGGAGTCTGCCTTCAGGCTACCATATCTAAGGGTGGAAGTAAAAATGCAACCAGAATCTCTCTCCCTCCATGGGTTCACAAAAGAGAACTCTCCCAGAGGATTGTGGGTAAGCATCTTCTCCGCTCATGCAATGCCTCCTTTAGAGTAATCCACAAATTCTCCCATACATTTTAGGACGTTTTAGTGCACTAGAAAGTAATGAAATGCAAATCAGCTTGACATTGGCTTTTTGCGTGTTTCTACAAATGTCAAACAATCTACTTGTTAAGAAGAAATTATTAAGGGAAATTGTACAATGGTGCATGTGTGTGTGGGCATGTATGCATGCATTTGTGTGTATGTTTGTGCGGGCGTGTATGTGTGCATGTGTGTATGTGTGTGTATGTGTATGTGTGTATGTGTATGTGTGTGTATGTGTATGTGTGTACGTGTATGTGTGTGTATGTGTGTGTGTATGTGTGTGTGTATGTGTGTGTATGTGTTTGTGTGTATGTTTGTGCGGGCGTGTATGTGTGCATGTGTGTATGTGTGTGTATGTGTATGTGTGTATGTGTATATGTGTGTATGTGTATGTGTGTACGTGTATGTGTGTGTATGTGTATGTGTGTACGTGTATGCGTGTGTATGTGTGTGTGTGTGTATATGTCATGCCTGCATTACTGAAATTGTTTCCCACGAGAGCCATTTTGGTGTCATTAATGTTTAGTTGCCTTCCCAACTGGGAACATTGAACTTAACACGCTTACATTTCAGAGACATTAGGGCATTAGGGCTTGATTCAAACATCCTTATATTGGTTGTTTTGACAGTGTCAGAGGCGGAATTGTGTTAGAGCTGTCAAATCCACAAGTGGCTCCCGGCATTATACTTAAAGCGGACATTACCATTGGCTGCCCGGAGTCTGCATGAACAGAAATCCCATTCAGCCTTGTTTACCAGTTCGAACACTGGAAGATGTAATCTGCACCTCGATTAGGGTGATAGAAATCCTCATTATTTAGTTTAACGATTTTTCTTTTTGAGCATGAATATTTCTATATAGCCTACACTTTTTCGTTCTGAACTTCTAACTCCAGTGGAGGATGGTGTGGCCTCGGGACAATGATCGCAAGAGCAGCTGCTCACCGAGTTGACGGCTCCGATAAGGTTCCACCTTGGACACCACCAAAACATCCTCTATGCGGGTGTCTGCTATCAACTGTTAGCGCTTGATCTGATTGAATCTAGGCCTAATTCATTAATATATTCAGGCTGGTACAAATGTAATTACATTTTAAAGTTTTTAAATTGTGTAGAAATATAGTAGGTGAGCTTCAATTTTATAAAAAAAAATCCTTGAAGGGGGTTTGTTACTTTGCCAGGTTTAGCTGAAATGACACTCCTGCCTACTTTCCGAGGAAAAGTGAAAAGCTAAAAATTACAGAACATGAGAGTAGGCTTGGACGTCGTCACGACAGTACCTAATGGTCAATAATACTAATTTCAGAAATCGACCCGTGGCACACTGTATTCCTAATCCCGTTATAGCCTGTCTTGTTTGAATGGGGCCTATGTCAGTGTTTCCCAACTCCAGTCCTCCAGTACCCCCAACAGCTCACATTTTTGTGGACAAGCAAGCCTGATTAAACTAATCAACTAACCCTCAATGAGTTGAATCAGGTGAGTTTGTCTGGGACAACAACACATTTTTTTACTGTTGGGGGTACTGGAGGACTGGAGCAATTGATCTGCTGTCTCTGTCCTTGGGACTTAAGACTACTTTCTTCATCTCTAAGCTCTTAGGCCTGCCGACTGCCCTGGGGGCAGCTAGATCCATGGACGTCGCAAACCTTCCACCGCCTGAGGGAGAACAGACTACAGCCTTTGGTCAATTATTTGGTGTTCACATTAGACAGCTAGGAGGGATGGAGGGCAGGGTGGACAGAGCTGGGCCCACACCATGGGCAAAGTCTGCTTCCCAAATGGCACCCTATTCTCTATGTAGTGCACTCCTTTTGACCAAAGCACTATGGGCCCTAGTCCCTGGTCAAAAATATGACATTATATACGGAACAGGGCTTGCCATTTGGGTCACTCGCCGTACATCCAAGACGTCTGGATGACGTCTGTGTCTCTATCTTCTCAATAATTCTCATTGTTTCTTGATGATGCATTCTGTTTCAAGATTTGTGACATTGGTCATTGTTGTTGTTCAGGACTTACAAAAGTTGAGAGAAAAACATTTAATCTGAGAGAAGCTGAGTTCATAATAATTAACTTTATTTAGTAAATTCCTAATTAATATTATTTTGAGCCATGTAAACCTGATAGACTTGAATCCAAATATTACATTTCCCAGACCAGTTAAAAAATGTTGGGCCCGGTGACATTGAATATTAGCTAACAATGTAATTTGTCATCTTTATTTTCAGTTCACACGTTGATTGACATGAGCTGTGCCCCCCAGAGCCCTGCCCTCTGGTTCCAAATCAGCTGCATGCATCATGCATCTGTCTCATTGATATAATTAAAATCTTTATGCTCTTTCCCATTTCCCTTCAATTAGTATCCTACATTCACTAGAACCAACACAATTGCCTCGACCCTCACATAGCAGTATTAATCATGTTGTTGATGTTGTTGTTGTTGTGTGTCTATACACACAGGTCATTCAGATCTTATCCGGTATACCACTAATCAATTCAGAAGGTTTAACTTAGGACTCCATCTGTTTTGGCATATGGAGATGAAAAGATACATCAATCTGGCAATTAGTGTGAATAAAAAAATAATCGGCCAATTTTTCACAGTATGAGAGCTTGTGACGTATGTAGTAGAGCGTATGGATATTGTATAACTCTAGAAAATACAGTACATCCCATAGAGTAGCAGATGGGACTTGAAGATGATGGCAGTATGTATATACTGTTCACATTGAATATAAGAGATCAGCTTCATTTATACTGTATGCTTCGGAGAGGCCTCTGTTTTTGTTCACTACACGACCTTGGTTGGCTTCTGGACAACGCCTTGACAAGAAAATATCAATTCACATTCCTCATACCATTTTGTATCCAAGCAACCAGGTATTATTTTACTCTACTGAGGCAGCCCACAGTGATTGGTACATCAGGGGTTCTATGAGTGGCTCTACAAACTATTTGAATGAAGAGTGCTGATGCTTAATGGACAGTGAATAATTTGAACAAAGCAACATATACACATCCCCAGTCCCTATGGAGCGTATCTCTAAATGGTGGAACGCCATCGCTGAAAAGTCTAAACAGGGAATGGCTAGGAGAGGAGGGTTTGGCGGGCTACGGTCAGACACAGATATTTATTTAGTGGGGTATTTCAAGTAGAGATGAAGTAATCGCAGTCCCCAATCTCCCATGTCCTCACACGCTCTGGTGCTCCAGTCTGATGACCACTGACAATATATACACACACACACACCGCCCAGCAATATCCCTCTCTCTGCTTAAACACAGTTATTGCAGAAAGAAGCCAGGCCTCCATGAATAAGTCAGGTGGTTGACTCTCTTGGGGTGTTGGAGAAGTCTGATTTTCAACTGACAGAGCTCTGTTTACAAGCCAGGGAATGAGAGAGAGAGAAGGAAAAAAAGGAAAGATGAGGAAGAAAGGGAGAGAGGGAAAGAGGGAGAGAGAGGGGAGAGAGGCAGAGTGGGGGAGAGGGAGGGGGGGGGGGGGGGGGTCCTGGTTCCCATTTCATTTGAGTCACTGAAGCTGCAGTGGTGGAGAAGGGGAGCGAATAAGAGACAGAGACAGAGAGGGGTGGGGAGATGTCCCATGTGCCTGATTCTGCTGCTCTGAGGGTCTTCCAGAGTGGGGCTGGGACCTGTTCAACAAACCCCCTGGAGAGGGAGGTGGCGAGTCAGCAGAGTGGGGCTGGGACCTTTTCAACCAATCCCCTGGAGAGGGAGGTGGCGAGCCAGGCAGTTCTCACCCCTACACAGGATACCCTAAGTGAGTAACTGAGGACCTCACTGAGAGCGGGATTTCCATCATGTTTGTTTACCAATTGAGATTGGATTGGAATTTTCATCTTTCCTGAACTCAATTTCACTTTACACACAATTTAAGGAATCTCAAATGGTTTCGTTTGCATTCCTCAACATGCTGCTCAAGACTCAAATCTTAGTTTGTATTGTGAAATCTCTTCTGGGTAATGTGTTAAATGTTGGTCTTGTTTAATCAATCTAGGATAAGGCATTTCAACATAAGGCATTTTTTTATCACATAAGGCATTTTTTTATCACATCCACATACTATAAATATTATGTAAATGATAATGTCCAAAAGAATTTACGTCTTTACAGTATATTAAAGAAATACTTTATATCATATTTATATCTCTGGGCATACTGTGGTGAGTGACGTAAATGAGAGTCAGAAGGCAAACAGTTGAGATTACTCTCTGAATGTATACTGTACATCCCAAAAAAACATTCCTTATACTAGGATACGTCAACTGGTGACTATCATTCCTTACCCCAGGATACGTCAACTGGTGACTATCATTCCTTACCCCAGGATACGTCAACTGGTGACTATCATTCCTTACTCCAGGATACGTCAACTGGTGACTATCATTCCTTACTCCAGGATATGTCAACTGGTGACTATCATTCCTTACACCAGGATATGTCAACTGGTGACTATCATTCCTTACCCCAGGATACGTCAACTGGTGACTATAATTCCTTACTCCAGGATACGTCAACTGGTGACTATCGTTCCTTACCCCAGGATACGTCAACTGGTGACTATCATTCCTTACTCCAGGATACGTCAACTGGTGACTATCATTCCTTACCCCAGGATACGTCAACTGCTGACTATCATTCCTTACCCCAGGATACGTCAACTGGTGACTATCATTCCTTACCCCAGGATACTTCAATCCAGGAGAATAAAGAAAAAGGAGCGCTCTGTTGCCGGGTAGATCTGATAGATTTATTGACGGGACAAGTAAACAATCGCTTTACGTTTCGGCATGAATCGTCTTCATCAGAGCCTTGAGTAGGAAAAATGTAGGAGGCGCCTATATACCCTCGCAGGGGAGTGTCCCACTCATCATGTCAATCAAACATGTCAATATTATCAACACTGTGTACTGTACATTCTTGTGTTGAAATTGTATTGGAAGTATATTTAAAAACGTTATATGGGCTTGCTTGTGCTTGCCTGGCATAATGGAACCAATAGAATAGTCGCAAAAGGGCAGGCAGGCTGAAACAAATGCTAAAATTATTTGAAGGATTTCAAATATTATTTGAACCCATATCTGGTACTGTAGGGGTTATGCCATCTCATCAGATGTGTAGCCACTAGAGCTTTCTGTGTAAGAGTAATTGTAGTCGATTCTGTGTAGGCATCCTTCAAAGAGCCTTTAGGGGATATATACTTAGCAAGCACAGTCCTTGTTCATCGAGCGCAACATGTCTCAGATCCCACCATCTGTCTCTTTCTCTCTCTCTCTCTCTTTTTCTTTCTAATGTCTTCCTCTCACTTCCTCTTTTCTCTCTCTCTGTTTCTCCCCAGAACTGGAATGGAGACGTGACAATGGATTGATTCATATCGCAGCACAGCCTCAGAGGGAAGGCTGTGTATCCATGGAAACTAAGAACACTTCAGATTATGAACTGTCTGACAATATAATTTCCCAGGGAATTCTGTTCTATGCCTTCTGACTGCATTTGCAACTGTCCAGTGTGTGTGTGTGTGTGTGTGTGTGTGTGTGTGTGTGTGTGTGTGTGTGTGTGTGTGTGTGTGTGTGTGTGTGTGTGTGTGTGTGTGTGTGTGTGTGTGTGTGTGTGTGTGTGTGTGTGTGTGTGTGTGTGTGTGTGTGTGTGTGTGCGTGCGTGCGTGCGTGCGTGTGTGTGTGTCTGTGTGTGTATGTCTGTGTGTCTGTCTGTCTGTCTGTCTGTCTGTCTGTCTGTGTGTCTGTCTGTCTGTCTGTCTGTCTGTCTGTCTGTCTGTCTGTCTGTCTGTCTGTCTGTCTGTCTGTCTGTCTGTCTGTCTGTCTGTCTGTCTGTCTGTCTGTCTGTCTGTCTGTCTGTCTGTCTGTCTGTCTGTCTGTCTGTCTGTCTGTCTGTCTGTCTGTCTGTCCCTGTCCCTGTCCTTGACCTTCCTAAATAAGTATTTACTGTTGTTAGAATCTTAAACACAATTTGTGTTATTAGCTGTTTTTTCACCTACGTGTCAGGCCTGCGCAGTTGATGATGGCCCATCGAAACTTCACCTTAACTATATCGAGACTAATTTCACACATATAATAATAGAGTTAGCCTGAAGACAAGATTAAATTGACAATAGTCTGATGGGTGACAATGTTATTAATTGTTAAATTGTATATGAAGAATCCGATGACCAGCGCAGCTTGGAATTAACACAGAGGCAGGTACATGGAGATGATGATGCTACCGAGTCACAAGCAGGTGAGACGTATTGATGTCTATATAGTATGAGGAAGAGCAGATTCTTCAGTTTACAAATTACCTATCCTTGCCAAACAACTCTTAAAAATGACCCCTTGAGCTCTATTTAAAAATATGTATATATTTTTGTCAGAATTACTGCTAGTACGCTCCCCATGTGCACTCGCCTGAGGGCACACAGTGTGTTGTGAAATCTGTGAATGTATTGTAATGTTTTTAAAATTGTATAAACTGCCTTGATTTTGCTGTACCCCAGGAAAGAGTGGGGATGTGGAAGAATGGGGATCCATAATAAATAGGAATACAAATACAAACACTCAAAGCACAGTAATACATTTCAACTCAAAATATGCCATTCTGTTCTTTTGAAAAGCATTTTTTCTTAAATTCATAAATTAATTACTTAAGACCTGCCCTTAACAAATAAATAAATAATGATCTTTGTGATGGTGTTCATTTAATTGCTTTTAAACACTTGTATTAGGAGTTGTTCATTTGTACATAATATAGCCTACAGTTACATAAACCAATGAAAATGCTATTGTGTTCTTTGAAATGCATTTCTTTTTCGAATTCTAATGTTAGCCAAGACCATCATAAACACACTAAATTAATATTCTTCCGATAACGTATATTACATGTATTTATTAAACTGTTAGAATGTTAACTTTCAAAAGACAAGTAATTTGCCTGAAGGTGGGTCCAATGAGGCCTTTCTAGTGTTCATCGCTGGCACGGAAGATCAAAGTAGATCAGGTTTGCATTAGGTTACAGCACATTAAACACCATCAAAGGAAACGTAAAAGTATAGCCTAACAGTATGCTAATACACTTAGCCTATATAGACTAGAACACTGGTCACTAACCTTTTCTTAATCGAGATCACTTTAAAATAAAATACAAATCTGAGTGTAATTCTCTGCTGGGTGCTGGACATCAAGTATTGTGTATCAAAATATCAATTAAATTATCAGTAGCCTATAGGGGCTAACTTTAGTGAATGGGCAAAGAAGCACAGGGCAAAGATCTATTTCCACTTACATTCATACAAATAAATATAGTTTTACCCATTTGCCTATTTTCATATACAGAGGTCTGATTTACTCCATGTAGGCTTACCCCTTACTATAAATAACATAGAGTCCCTGATATATAGATAGATAGATAGATAGATAGATAGATAGATAGATAGATAGATAGATAGATAGATAGATAGATAGATAGATAGATAGATAGATAGATAGATAGATAGATAGATAGATAGATAGATAGATAGATAGATAGATAGATAGATAGATAGATAGATAGATAGATAGATAGATAGATAGATAGATAGATAGATAGATAGATAGATAGATAGATAGATAGATAGATAGATAGATAGATAGATAGATAGATAGATAGATAGATAGATAGATAGATAGATAGATAGATAGGTACTTTATTGATCCCCTAGGGGACATTTCTTATACACTGAACAAAAATATAAACACAGCAAGTAAAGTGTTGGTTCCATGTTTCATGAGCTGAAATGAAATGAAAGAGCCCAGAAATGTTCCATATGCACAAAAAGCTTATTTATCTCAAATGTTGTGCACAAATGTATTTACATCCCTGATAGTGAGCATTTATCCTTTGACAAAATAACAGTGAGCTTTGTTTGGCCATTTTACTTGTTTTTGCTAGCCAAGTTGGCTGGTGATTCTTCACTAGCTAGCTAACGTTGAGTAGCCTACACAGTGTAGCTTAGCCAACACAGCGTGGTAAATAAATCTAATTCAATACGTAGGCCTAAATCAGGGCTCTCTAACCCTGTTCCTGGAGAGCTACCATCCTGAGCTACCATCCTCCAACCCTAAGCTAGCACACACGATTCTAATAATTAGCTGGTTGATAAACTGAACCAGGTTAACTGAACTGGGTTTGGAGCAAAAACCTACAGGAGAGTAGCCCTCCAGAATTAAACAGATTTTATGTACAGTACTAGATTTTATGTAAGATGTCCTTGAATATACTGAACGGCATCGGTAAAATACAATTTACTGCTTGCTTTAAATTCTATGCAGTGATGCATGTTTAGGCGAGTGCTTGACTTGGATTGAAATACCTGTAACTCATTTTGGGTGCCGATACTGTATTTAGATACAGGAACTCCTCAGTACTTTTGAGCTCATTTTCTATAGGAGCTGGAGGAACTCAAGTAAAAGAAAATTTGAGCTGATGGTACTCAGTTCCGATGAGCTCCTGCCCAATATAAGTACTGTGCTTGGGTAAAAATACAAATAATGCCACTTTTGGAATACTGACAAGTAGAGCATTAAAAAAATAAAATAATTGCTCAATCTGATTGGGTGGGCCTGGCTTACCAGTGGGTGCCTACGCCCCTGGTGTGTGTTTTTTCTGTGCATGCACAAACTTTTCGGTGAATTTCTTATGACATTGGCAGGTGACAAAGTAACTTATATAAGACACATGAAGGATCCGTTTTTATTCAATAAACACTTTCTTTGTGGATTTTGATGTGTGCTTGGGGTTATTGTCTTGCTGGAAGATCCACTTGTGGCCAAGTGTCAGCCTCCTGGCAGAGGCAACCAGGTTTTTGGCTAAAATGTCCAGGTACTTGGTAGAGTTCATGATGCCCCAAGACCAGTGGAAGCCAAATAGCCCCATAAAATCAAAGATCTACCTCCATATTTTACAGTAGGTATGAGGTATGTTTCTGCATATGCTTCCGTTTTTTGACGCCAAACCCACCACTGGTGGCCATGGCCAAAGTCATCCCACTGTATATAACCCTGATAATTGATTACCCAAGAAAGAGGCGCTGGACTACAGATCGAAGCTGGCCACAGGGTGTTTTATGTATGTGTATGTTCATATGTCTGTTTGGAGTTCTCTCACGGGGTAGAGGCAGGGGGAGGCAGGGGGGCGGGGGAGACGTGGGATGCGGGGGGAGGCGGGGGAAACGGGGGAGACGGGGGGATGAAGGGGGGAGGCAGGGGGAGACGGGTGGAGGCAGGGGGAAACGGTGGGAAACAGGGGAGACGGGGGAGACTGGGGGAGGCAGGGGGCAACAGGGGAGACGGGGGAGATGGGGGAGACGGGGGAGGCAGTGGGAGACGGGGGGGAGGCAGGGGGAGGCAGGGGGAGACTGGGGAGGTAGGGGGAAACAGGGGAGACGGGGGAGACGGGGGAGACGGGGGAGACGGGGGAGACGGGGGAGGCAGGGGGAGGCAGGGGGAGACGGGGGAGACGGGGGAGGCGGGGGAGACGGGGGAGGCGGGGGAGACGGGGGAGGCAGGGGGAGACGGGGGAGACGGGGGAGGCGGGGGAGACGGGGGAGGCAGGGGGAGGCAGGGGGAGACGGGGGAGGCAGGGGAGGCAGGGGGAGGCAGGGGGAGACTGGGGAGGTAGGGGAAACAGGGGAGACGGGGGAGACGGGGGAGACGGGGGAGGCGGGGGAGACGGGGGAGGCAGGGGGAGGCAGGGGGAGACGGGGGAGGCAGGGGAGGCAGGGGGAGACAGGGGGAGGCAGGGGGAGACGGGGGAGACGGGAAGGCAGGGGGAGGCAGGGGAGGCAGGGGGAGACGGGGGAGGCGGGGGAGACGGGGGAGGCAGGGGGAGGCAGGGGAGGCGGGGGAGACGGGGGAGACGGGGGAGGCAGGGGGAGGCAGGGGAGGCGGGGGAGACGGGAAGGCAGGGGGAGACGGGAAGGCAGGGGGAGGCAGGGGAGACGGGGGAGACGGGGGAGACGGGGGAGGCGGGGGAGACGGGGGAGGCAGGGGGAGGCAGGGGGAGGCAGGGGAGGCAGGGGGAGGCAGGGGAGGCGGGGGAGACGGGAAGGCAGGGGGAGGCAGGGGGAGGCAGGGGGAGAAGGGAAGGCAGGGGGAGACAGGGGGAGAAGGGAAGGCAGGGGGAGAAGGGAAGGCAGGGGGAGACAGGGGGAGAAGGGAAGGCAGGGGGAGACAGGGGGAGAAGGGAAGGCAGGGGGAGAAGGGAAGGCAGGGGGAGACAGGGGGAGAAGGGAAGGCAGGGGGAGACAGGGGGAGAAGGGAAGGCAGGGGGAGAAGGGAAGGCAGGGGGAGACAGGGGGAGAAGGGAAGGCAGGGGGAGACAGGGGGAGAAGGGAAGGCAGGGGGAGAAGGGAAGGCAGGGGGAGACAGGGGGAGAAGGGAAGGCAGGGGGAGACAGGGGGAGAAGGGAAGGCAGGGGGAGAAGGGAAGGCAGGGGGAGACAGGGGGAGAAGGGAAGGCAGGGGGAGGCAGGGGGAGAAATAGAGGCTGCATTCCAGCCTGATTAACAATTCTCTCTCACCCATTGAATATTCAACATAATGTATCTCCAGGTACCAAAAACAAGACTATGATGAGGAGGAAATGTAAAAACGACTACAAATTTAGATCTACGGTGTCCATGTTAGGAAAAAGTCCTGCTGAGATGGAGGTGGTCCTAATTATGGACTCAGTACAGATCTGCGATGATGAGGCATTGGTCAGTGGATTCATAAAGAGGAAGTGGATTAAGATAGAGCTCTTTTCAGGCGTTGACATAATCTGTGTTCTGATCACATCAGTGGGTGGATTGATTAGCAAACACTGTCACACTGCTTTACACAGCCTGTCTCTGAGTTGATACATCAAAACAGTATTCAAGGGCAGCCAACTTTGTTTATGCGTGTGTGGGTGTGTGTGTGTGTGTGTGATTGAGAGAGTGAGAGACAGAGTGTGTGTGTTGTGTGTGTAAATGTTTACCACAGTGCATGCACGTCTAATCTGTGTGTGTGTGTGTGTGTGTGCGTGTATGTGCGCATGTGGCATGCGTACGTGTGCTAAAACACAAGCTCTCCAAAGCTATGTCCTACAACAACTCACACTATGCTCTTGCTGTTCATCACTTCCTGTCAATGATCAACACTCTGCAGGCTCATTATCATACTTTAGAAAGACATTGACCAGAGAGAAGCTGACACTGCATGCTGAGTACCACAGTAACAGTAACACACTCCACCTGTCTACCTGCTACCTGCTTCTCACTAACACTCTCTCTCTCTCTCTCTCTCTCTCTCTCTCTCTCTCTCTCTATCTCACTCTCTCTCTCTATCTCTTTTTCTCTCCATCTCTCTCTCTCTGTCTATTCCTCCATCACTTCCTTCATCACCCACGCCACACCAACCTGAGAGGTGTTCTCTCCATCTCTCTCTCTCTCTGTCTATTCCTCCATCACTCCCTTCATCACCCACGCCACACCAGCCTGATAGGTGTTCTCTCCATCTCTCTCTCTCTCTGTCTATTCCTCCATCACTCCCTTCATCACCCACGCCACACCAGCCTGATAGGTGTTCTCACTCTCTCTCTCTCTGTCTCTCCCTTTATCATTTCCTTCCACCCATCCCACGCCAACCTGAGTGACGCTCCCTTCCCCTTCTCCTTCTCTCTCTCTCTCTCTCCTCCATCTCCCCCTCCATCCTTCCCTCCATTACTCCAGCTGGCGTTTCTGACCTGACTCCCACTCTTCTCCTCTCTTCTCTTTTCCCGTACCTGTACCCCTGCCAGGCACACTGCTCACCCCTCTAGTGTCACTGACCCGTCTTCTGTCTCCTCTCCTCTCCTCTCTCCTCTCTCCTCCTCTCCTCTCCTCTCACCATACTAGACATTGGACCAATCCTGCCAGTCTACTTAACAGTGTTAGGGGTGGACCACGCTGTGTTGATGGAGTGGGTGAGAACAGCAATCTGGCAATGCGTCTACCCTGTAATGCTTTATAAAAACAGAATCTCCCATCACCATCAGACAAGCTGGCACAGAACTCTGTTGTTAAAAAGGAGAGGTTTTAGGCCGTGTTCTTCCTTGTCTAGTTTTAAAAGGGCTTGACTAATTTAACGAAGCCTATGAAAAATGTATGTGATCTTTTAATTCCATTTTCCAGTTGGAGTAAATGTCACTCTCACCATGACTTCCTTATTCAAGAAACCAACTTTGTTTCGGAGACTGCCCCATCCAAATTCATATTTCTCTAAACAGACTACAGAGCTACCTATAACACTATCACAAGGGGCGTTTCTGGCCAGTCTGGCGCCCTAGACGAGATCCCTAAAACCAGCTTAAGGGGAAATAACACTTTTAATTCTACTAATATAAACACATAAGAGATACAAGTGCGACATCAAGTGTGCAATTTTTTAAAAAGGAGAGTCAAAATATTGTGGGCAGTTATACAATTAAAAAATTTAATAAATAAATAAAGACAACATAAAAATATTTACTAATGTGCAATCAAATATTTAACAACAGGTGCATAAGGTGGGTAAACAAAAAAGAAAATTGCATTATGTGTGCTATTACAGCAGATGAATTTCAGTTTCTAACTGTCTTAAAACTGGGCACGCCTCGATTTCCTTGCTGCAAAATGATCAATGATAGCATCATAGAATAGCTTATGCTCATCATCGCAAGGCCATTGAGACGGTCTTGTGTCTTTGTGGACCTGAGTTTGTTCTTAATGAGCTTGAATTTTGAGAAGCTCCTCTCTGCAGAAGCTACTGTAACAGGAGCACTTGCAGCGATTCGGAGGGACACCCACACGTTGGGGAATATTTCCTTTAACTTCTTTTCTTCCAAGTAGGACAAAAGTTCAAGGATGGTCATGGTAGTCTGGAAAACTTTGCATTTCTGAAGCCAATTCCTTTCCATCCAGGTCTAACTGGCCACTTTTGGAGATTGGTACCGCACAGCTTCAACACTTTCCACCCAACTCTCCCATCTGGTGTCTGACCAGGATTTCACTGTTATCTTCACATGGCTCTTCAAAATAGACCAGCGTTTAGTGGAGGCTGAGAAAAGAGTGAAGAGCTTCTGAAGATATCCAAAGTAGGAACTGGCTTCAGGGGAGCTTTTTCCTGATTCAGCGACCACCAGATTAAGTGTGTGTGCACTGCATGGCACAAAAAAAGGCCCTTGGATTAACATCTGACAGCCTGGCTTGCACCTTTACTTTCCCTCTTATATTGACTCCATTGTCGCAAGATTGTCCTCGACAATCTTCAAAAGGGATCTTGAGCTCACCTAGTCTCTTGAGGATGAGATATGACAGGGCTTCTCCAGTTGAATCTTCAGCTTCAAGGAACCCCATAAAATATGATTTGATCTCAGCACCATCTCCTGCCACTATTCGAATGACAACAGAGAGCTGCTCTTTATGGCTGACATCAGGGGTGCAGTCCAAAATCAGTGAATAGTATTTTGAGCGTTTTATTTAACTCACAATGGTCTTTGTGATCCTGTCACCAATGCAGTCAATCAATTCGTTTTGAATTAGAATACCCAGGTATGAAGCATGGCTGGCTCCACTTTGTACCATATGTAAGTGCTGTTTGAGGATAGGGTCAAATTTGGCAACAAGCTGTACTTTTTTTTCCCTCTCAGAGCAAGTTTTCTCTCTGTGAGGGTGAATAATGGCTACTAACCATGTCAGGACCTCACGCCACCGTCTTCATTCAGTCTCTATTTGCATCATTTCGACCTGATCTATTGTTTGCCCCCTTTGAAGACGACTCTCAAGTTCTTTCCATGCGTTCATGTACGTACATCTGGCCCTGAAAGTTTGCATTTCCTGCTGTGCAGAAAAATTCTCAGCAACAAAAGAGTAATCAAATTAAGATACTACATCTGTATGAGTCTTTGTGTGTGTGTGTGTGTGTGTGGGAGGGGGTGCGTTCTTTCAGAGGGAGAGGACTACCAGATTAATCACACTTATTTATTCATTTATTTCCCCCCTCTGCTGCTGCAGACAGATTTAATTAATGACGTTACTGAGCTGATCGTCTGATCACAGTCTTGGCCATGCTTGGTCCCATTCCAACTAATGTCCCTTACCTTCTGCTCACATACATGTATATCTGCCTCTCTGGGCTTCTCCTAATGCCCCATGTTGGGGTTAATTCTCCTAATGGCCCATGTTGGGGTTACTTCTCCTAATGCCCCTTGTTGGGGTTACTTCTCCTAATGCCCCATGCAGGGGTTACTTCTCCTAATGCCCCTTGTTGGGGTTACTTTTCCTAAAGCCCCTTTTTGGGGTTACTTCTCCTAATGCCCCTTGTTGGGGTTACTTCTTCTAATGCCCCATGTTGGGGTTACTTCTCCTAATGATCCATGCCGGGTTACTTCTCCTAATGCCCCTTGTTGGGGTTACTTCTCCTAATTCCCCTTGTTGGGGTTACGTCTCCTAATGCCCCTTGTTGGGGTTACTTCTCCTAATGCCCCTTGTTGGGGTTACTTCTCCTAATTCCCCTTGTTGGGGTTACTTCTCCTAATGCCCCTTGTTGGGGTTACTTCTCCTAATGCCCCATGTTGGGGTTACTTCTCCTAATGCCCCTTGTTGGGGTTACTTCTCCTAAAGCACCTTGCCGGGGTTACTTCTCCTAATGACTCATGTTGATGTCACTTGTAAAATCCACATCAATCAGTGTAGCTGAAGGGGAGGAGACAGTTTAAAGGATTTTAAGTCTTGAGACAGTTGAGACATGGATTATGTATGTGTGACATTCAGAGGGTAAATGGGCAAGAAAAATATTTAAGTGCCTTTGAACGGGGTATGGTAGTGGGTGCTGGGTTTAGCATGCTCAACAATTTCCTGTGTGTATCAAGAATGGTCCACCACCCAAAGGACATCCAGCCAACTGTGGGAAGAATTGGTCAAGATGCCCCAGCATCCCTGTAGAGTCCATGCCCCAACAAATTGAGGCTGTTCTGAGGGCAAACGGGTGGTGCAACTCAATATTTCTAATGTTCCTAGTGTTTGGTATACTGAGTGTATGTGTACAGATGTAGGATCTTAATTTAATCACCCATCTGCAGGAGAACCTTCAAAGGACAAATATGTTACACTGTTACATAAATATCTATTAGGGGTGTATGTGTGTGTGTGTGTGTGTGTGTGTGTGTGTGTGTGTGTGTGTGTGTGTGTGTGTGTGTGTGTGTGTGTGTGTGTGTGTGTGTGTGTGTGTGTGTGTGTGTGTGTGTGTGTGTGTGTGTGTGTGTGTGTGTGTGTGTGTGTGTGCGTTAGTGTGCAGGTGCGTGTGCTCTGTTAACCTTTTACTGCAGTGGGCTAAATCAGGGTCACACAGAGTGTTTCTTGGTAGTCTTGAACAAATCTACCTGAACAAAACACCTCACACACATGGTTATGGCCTTAAATAAATAAGACACCTGTACTGTGTCAGATAGAGTTGAAATGTATTACATTTTGAGTTTTTATCCCAATATTACACTTTATATACACTACAGAAGACTGAAATATAACAAAAACGTTTGACATAGAAACACCAGATTTTTGGCGTTAACATGTTTTATGTTTATTAACTATGAAATTATGAAACATATTAATAAGTTACAACCCATGAGTCAACCCAGTACATGGGATGCCAGTAGTTTAGCAATACATTTGTGCATCCATATCATTGCGGAACCTAGAACCCTACCAGGTAGATCAACTATCCTGCACATTTGTTTAAGGCAGCACATAGAACACTACGAGGGTACACTGTTTAGTTTAAGGCAGCACACTGTTTTAGTTTAAGGCAGCACATAGAACCCTACGAGGGTACACTGTTTAGTTTGAGGCAGCACACTGTTTTAGTTTAAGGCAGCACATAGAACCCTACGAGGGTACACTGTTTAGTTTGAGGCAGCACACTGTTTTAGTTTAAGGCAGCACATAGAACCCTACGAGGGTACACTGTTTAGTTTAAGGCAGCACACTGTTTTAGTTTAAGGCAGCACATAGAACACTACGAGGGTACACTGTTTACTTTGAGGCACACACTGTTTTAGTTTAAGGCAGCACATAGAACCCTACGAGGGTACACTGTTTAGTTTAAGGCAGCACACTGTTTTAGTTTAAGGCAGCACATAGAACCCTACGAGGGTACACTGTTTAGTTTAAGGCAGCACACTGTTTTAGTTTAAGGCAGCACATAGAACACTACGAGGGTACACTGTTTAGTTTAAGGCAGCACACTGTTTTAGTTTAAGGTAGCACACTGTTGTCATGACTTGAGGTCACAGGTCGTTTGATGGAGCCATCTCTGCCAAGCTCCTGATTCATTTTATTATGTGTGTTGAAAATGAGGACTTTTGGCATATGGATATGAATGTCAATTCTGTGATGTAATTAAAGATTAAATGTGTGATTATGAAAACATTGTAACTTTAAGAGTTTCCAAACTGTTTATATGATGTCTACATTCATTACGTTTGGTAAGAAATATCCAGATTAAAGAGAACGTTTTTGTGATGATAAAACTGTGATTTTAGCTGTTTACACAAGATCATAGTAAATTCTCAATACCTTGCTTGCCAAGCCATGCTCAGGGAAATCAGATAAGCAGGTCGTAAACGACAGAACCACCCTCTTCTGCCCAAAAGGTATAAAACCTTTGAGACTCCCTATCTCTCTCTTGACTCGAGGATATTTGTGCCTCAGCCGGAGGTCTATGATAATTCACGACCTCCACAAAAAGATAAAACACAGTTCCCACAGAGGAACTCTGAAACAATCAACGCTACGGTCAACGACTATATTTAAGAAGGTGAATTCGAGCAGAACCACCCGGTTATTCTCTCAAAAGTCATCGCTTGTCTACACTGACCACATCCCCAAACTGTGGGGATATCAACACGGCTGATTAGCCGTCTCCAGGAACGAGTCCTAGAGGAAGCAGACACCGAAAGGAAAGGACATTGTGACATCTTGTGGACAATCAGAGACTTACACCAGAGACCGGTACCTATCAGAGGTGGTGCAAGCCAGAGGGAATCAGCGCACAAATAAATACATGCATTATATTCTGACCCATGAGCGCGCAAGGTATTAAGGCTAGGCTCTGCGTAGTTTCCAAATGTATTGAATTTTGTTGCTCTGTCTATTTCTCTACCATTCTCTATAATTTTTCTATAACCATTACTGTGTATCCTGTATTATCATTTAGTTAGTAAATAAATAATTTGAACCAATTTGTGTATACGGAAGGATCAGTTTGCGTTGGGGTTTGTGCAGATTGACGGACTCATGACCGTTCAGGACGAGACTGATGAGGCAACATTCATTAAATAAGGGCTGCTATATATTGGAAGATAGGACAAACATTTGAGTTAAATTCTCCATGGTGCCCCTGGATTCCTAATGAGCTAATTATTGCACGATTACATTAAATCCCATAATTAGACGTAGGTAATTATTCAATAAATAGTAGTCACCATTTTAATGATAGACAAAGTTACAACACTGTTTTTAATTAGTTACATTAGTTTAAGACTGTTTTAGGACTTCCTTTCCTTTGATTGCAGTCTGTGCCCTGGATGATGTTCAACTCACTCTCCTTGGTCGGAGAGTGTGTGTGCATGTGTGTGTCCGTGCGTGCGTGTGCATCAGTGCTGTGTGTACAATGTGCCTCTAAGATTTCTGCAGTCTTGTTGGTGACCCTTGACCCTCTGTACAACCTCCCTGCCAGTGAGCTACAGGTATTTCAAGGGCCTACATTTACTTCAACCCCAGGCTGGTGCAGATGGCTTAAATAATCTCAATTGAAGTTTCAGTTGCTGTAGTAGACTAAGGAGCAGTGGCGACCCATCATTCAGGGCAGGTAGGGCGTAGGTGTTGGTAAAGCTCTCAAGTTGCGGCATGATTAGATAGATAGATAGGTACTTTATTGCTCCCCCGGGGGGGAAATTTCATTGTCAAGCAGCTACAACAAAACACAGGGCAGGTGCAAAATGCCACAACGAAAAGTACACAAAAGACAGATACACGGTACATGATACATAGAGCGGCAGTATGAAAAAGTATAGAAATACAAGATATCTGGAGTGCAAAAAAAGCTATAAAAAGACATTGCATAGTATGAGTGGTTGGCTGAATATGTACACTATACATTGGTGGATGTTGGATGGTTAACTATACTATACAGGTCGATGGCAGAGAAATACTTCAGTAGCTAAAAATGCGTATGATATGAGCGAGGGTAATAATAGTTTACTTAATAGACAGACTGGGTAAATTAACAGGTAAGTGAAAATTTTGCATGGTTAAATTAGTTAAATTAGCTGTACAGTTAGGTATACAGTTATATTTACAGATAAGTGAATACTTGCATGTTTACACAAACTGTACAGGTAAATGACAGGAAGAGATACTTTAATAGCTAAATGTGTGTATGATATCATTTGGGGTAATAATAGTAATTCCCTTAAAATACAGTCCTTAGTGCGCAGGGTTTAATTACAGACAACTGCACTTATTGCACATTCGATATACTAAAAGCAATGAGAAAAGGTGCAACTGGCAGGATACTAATATGCATTCCTGAGTGAATGCCTACGTCCAATAATTACTTACAATATTGCATGTGATATAATATAACAACTGTACATGAGTATGTATATACAGACCTGTATGAATAAATAGGTCCTGAGTGGATGAGTGCTGACGGACCAGAGTTACTCACGGATGGATGCATAATTGTTAAACTAGGTCCTAGCACCCCAACAGTTCCAGATCTATGTTGCCGACGGCACGGCACCCCGGTGAGGCATTATATAGTCTCATAGCCGCCGGCAGGAAGGACCTCCTGTAGCGCTCTCTGGCACACCGTGGTGGGATCAGTCTGTGACTGAAAGTGCTCCTCTGCGTCATAACCATAGTGTGCAGAGGGTGGGTGACGTTGTCCATGATGGCCAGCAGTTTGGCCAGGATCCGTCTCTCCGCCACCTCCTCTAGAGTGTCAAGGCTCATCCCCAGGACAGAGCTAGCCTTCCTGATCAGCTTATTTACCCGAGAAGCATCACCGGCTTTGATGTTTGCTCCCCAGCACACCACTGCAAAAAAGATGGCACTGGCCACCACAGACTGGTAGAAGGTATGCAGTAGTTTACTGCACACGTTGAAGGACCTGAGCCTCCTCAGAAAGTAGAGTCGGCTCTGGCCCTTTTTGTACAGGGCCCCGGTGTTACCAGCCCATTCCAGTCTGTTGTCCATATGGACACCCAGGAACTTGTATGACTCAACCATTTCCACATCCATCCCCTTTATAGGGACTGCAGTCAGTTGTGCCTTGGTTCTCCTGAAGTCCACCACCATCTCCTTAGTTTTGCTGATGTTGAGCTGAAGGTGGTTCTGCTCACACCACAACACAAAGTCACTGATTGTGCTCCTGTACTCCTCCTCCTGCCCACCCCTGATGCACCCTACAATAGCAGAGTCATCCGAGAACTTCTGTAGGTGGCATGTCTCAGAGTTATATCTGAAGTCTGAGGTGTAGAGGGTGAACAGGAAGGGGGACAGGACCGTACCCTGGGGGGCCCCTGTGTTGCTAACAGCCCGTTCTGACACACAGCTCTGTAGTCGCACAAATTGTGGCCTACCGGTCAGGTAGTCCGTGACCCAGGAGACTAAGGGTGCTTCCACTTTCATCCTCCTCATCTTCTCACCCAGTAGCAGGGGCTGAATGGTATTGAAGGCACTGGAGAAGTCAAAAAACATGACCCTCACAGTGCAACCTGCGTTGTCCAGGTGAGAGTAGGCCCTCTGCAGAAGGTAGATGATTGCATCATCCACCCCGATTTTGCGCTGGTATGCAAACTGCAGGGGGTCCATTGATGAACACACCAGGGGTCTGAGGTGAGCGAGGACTAACCTTTCCAGGGTCTTCATGATGTGGGATGTTAGCGCTACAGGTCTGAAGTCATTCAGGACAGTGGGGTGTGCCTTCTTGGGCACTGGGACGAGGCAGGATGTTTTCCACAGCACAGGGACCCTTTCTAGGCTCAGGCTAAGGTTGAAAAGACGCTGGAGTATTCCACACAGTTGGTCAGCACAGACCCTCAGCACCCTTGGGCTGATGCCATCAGGGCCCGCCGCTTTCCACTGGTGTAGTCTCTCCAGCTCTCTCTTCACTTGGTTGGTGGTGAAAGCCAGCCCAGGTGGGGAGGTGGGGGGAAGGGGGGTGTTGAGGATCAGTCCAGGGGGGGCAGGGGCAGAGGTGAGGTCACTGATTGTCTCAGCAGAGGTGCTGTGAGCAAAGTGGGGGTGGGATAGCCGTGAGGGTGTGTGGTCTGGGGAGCTGGAGGGGAGGTGGACAGGGCCAGTATCGAACCTGTTAAAAAATTGGTTCAGCTCATTGGCTCTGTCCTGGGTCCCCTCCGTCTGCCCACTGTTTGACTTTTTGAAGCCAGTGATATTTCTCAGTGTTCTGTCACTCGTGGAGACACTACGTCACCGCCAAGTATAAGGGTAGACATCGAAAATTCCAGCCATTTGGGTACTGCCATAGAGTTACATTAGAAGTGCCCTTCCAAGAAGGCTCAAGGTCATTGGCAACAGATAAAATTACGTCAAATCACGTTATGTGTACAGTAGCTTTGATTGGACTGATCATGTCAACATCATACTTTCAAAATCTTAGCTAGCAGTCATCATCATGAATCAAGTCGACAATCTACTGGCAAATCATTTTTAATCCTTGTCATATTAAGGGAAAAAATGCAGAGAAATTATAGATAAAACGTATTGGTGTTCATCGGCCATAGGACATAAACATTACACAACAAGTTGGAAATCGCAAATTCAACAATGAGTGGTTTGGAAGGAATCGGTGACAGTGGCTAACTGCAAGCATTGCAACTGGGAAGTCAGGAATAAACAAGCTCCAACAGGGAAAATACGTTTTGAACGGTCATCCAACTCGGAATTGTAAATCCGGCCTCTTTCTCTTTCTTTGATGACAAAATTTGCCCACGGAGGACCGCCGCGCCACCTTCCTGTTCAAGTGAGCACATCACAACAAGGAGAGTCCAAAAAGCTATTGTACACTGCTGCATCAATTATGTAATATGCCAGGAAGATATGTATACTGTAGCTAAGAAAGTAATACTTAACATTTATTTAATTAGGCAAGTCAGTTAAGAACAAATTCTTATTTACAATAACGGCCTACCTACAGGGTCAGCCACTGGAATAAATTAGCGTTAAGTGCCTTGCTCAAGGACATATAGACCATTATTTATTATTTTTTCACCTTGTCAGCTCAGGTATTTGAACCAGTGACCTTTCATTTACTGGCCCAACACTCTAACTGTTTGGCTATCTGTCGTATGTTGTATAGTAAGCTGTTAGTAGCCCATTTGGTCTATTTTCGCCTACTGTTCTGACTCAGTGGTGCACATGTAGCCTATAACCTGTTTTTCTGAAATGTAATCATTGAATATTGTAAGAGCTTTCATTGTCTGCTCATATGCCCCCCTTTATTTATCCTACAGGGAGAACACTGTAAGAACGGCCCATGTTCTGAATTCTGCCGCTGTACATTTCAAAATTGCTGAACAAATAGTTGATAGCCAGGTGTAGCAGTGGTAAGGTTTGGGACTGCTGTTTGTCACCGTTATAGTGCAATTCATGTATTGTTTAGTGTTGTATTGTGTGGTGGCTATGCTGGCATATGCATCCCACTTCATTTTTTTTGCCCCACCGAGATTTACATGCTAAAATTGCCACGGCTAAGGAGTATTGTAAAGTGGAACATATGGCATAGGCCTGCATTGAATTGTAGTTTCCATCTTCTTTTAACCTTTTGGGTAAACGCATCGATTTGACATTCTAGGCTATAGGCTGTTACTCAAGATTAGCATAAACCCTGTAAAGGTGTACTTTTCACCCTGTGCATTGCCAGTGTGTGTGTGTGTGTGTGTGTGTGTGTGTGTGTGTGTGTGTGTGTGTGTGTGTGTGTGTGTGTGTGTGTGTGTGTGTGTGTGTGTGTGTGTGTGTGTGTGTGTGTGTGTGTGTGTGTGTGTGTGTGTGTGTGTGTGTGTGTGGCAGACTGACTCAGGAGACATGTATTTCTTCTGACTAATGTCATGTTACAGGATTATGGTGCACTGTAACACATTTTCATGAAAAACTCTGTGAAATAGTAAAATAGTACATTCTGAATACATCTGAAAAGCTACTGATTCAAATAATAATTAGGTTAGCTGGAAACTGAGATTCCGTTTTAGCAAGTCTAATTACATATTTTCATCTCCCTCGTTTTTATTTGTTGTGAAATTCCAATCATTTGTCCTGCTTGAATTTCATGAACACAATCTTATAAATGTTTAAAATTCACTCAGATATATTCTAAGAATTCTAAAAGATCTCTCTCTCTCTCTAAGTGGACAATGACTACCAATAACTTATATTTCTTTCTGCGAGAATTATGTAACAAAAAAAGCCAACAAACTAACTTTGAAGATGTTATTCAAAAACTAAGTGCTGATGCTGATAATGATCCTGCTCAAACTTCTAGAAGTAGAACATGTTGCCTGTCTGGGTCATGTTCAGTAGGGCACACTGTATAAAAACGTTTAGCAAAATAAACAAATCTGTGTTCTAATTTAACATGTTCAGCCAGGTGGTGTACCTCCACATTTCAAAACATTTTAAAATGTTTTCCGGACATCAAAAATATGTATTCTAATTGGAGAAGTTCAAGTATAGGCTGCCTCCATGATTTCAAAACATTTTCTCCCTGCTAAACACAACCCTGCCCCTGTCACACATAGACATGCTGATAGTGGTGAGGAGGGGCAGAGTAAATGAAGAGCTGTGTCGTTAAGTGTTTAATGATGTTCAGACCCAGTGTGCATTAGTCAGGCAGCACATATGCCAGGGAGAGAAATGAGCTGTGGATTTTTAAAACTTTGTCCATGATAACCTCTCATTAATTAAGGAACCAATGCTCTGGATTAATCCTGGTACCCTGGTGAGGATCACTCCTTTATTACAACATGACTATGCATTATCACCAAAAGCAGATCCATTCACCAATAGGTTGAGCAATAGCTTAAAAAGTTGTAGGTATAAATTCACTCTCTGTTGGCTGCTCTGTCAGGTCTATATAGTGTCAGAGTGGTGTGGTGCGGTTTCCCAGTCATTTTTCACCATGAAACACATGGAAACAACACACACACACAGAAACACACACATATACACACACAAACAAACACACACATACCCATGTCACCTCTTCTCAGAGGAGATGGGGAAATCAAGGAGAGGGGTGTAGTATTAGTTATTCCCAGTAACTGCACTGATATGATGTCTTGTGACTAACGTCTTGTTAGTCAACCAGAAAAGATAGGAGCATTCGCGCAAAATTGAAAGCGCGAACCACCACATTTAACCAGGGCAAGAAGACTGGGAGTATGGATGAATGCAAACAGTGCAGTTATTTCCTCCGCAATGCAATCAAACAGGCTAAATGTCAGTATAGGGATAAAGTTCAATGGCTCAGACACGAGATGCATGTGGCAGGGTCTACAGACAATCATGGATTATTAAAGGAAAACCAGCCACGTCGCGGACACCGACGTCTTGCTTCCGGACAGGCTGAACACCTTATTCGCTCGCTTTGAGGATAATACAGTGCCACCGACGCGTCCCGCTACCAAGGACTGTGTCCTCTCCTTCTCAGTGGCCGACGTGAGTAAGACATTTAAGCGTGTTAACCCTCGCAAGGCTGCTGGCCCAGATGGTATCCCTAGCGCGTCCTCAGAGCATGCGCAGATCAGCTGGCTGTTGTGTTTACGAATATATTCAATCTCTCACTATCCCTGTCTGTTGTCACCACATGCTTCAAGATTACCACCATTGTCCCTGTACCTAAGAAAGCAAAGGTAACTGAACTAAATGACTATCGCCCAGTAGCACTCATCTCTCATCATGAAGTGCTTTGAGAGACTAGTCAAGATTCATATTACCTCCAGCTTACCTGCCAACTGTGCAACTGGTTCCTAGACTTCCTGACGGGTCGCCCCCAGGTGGTGAAGGTAGGAAACAAAACCTCCTCCTCCTGATTTTCAACACTGGGGCCCCACAAGGGTGTGTGCTCAGTCTCCTCCTGTACTCCCTGTTCACCCATGACTGCGTGGCCAAGCACGCCCCCAACTCAATCATCAAGTTTGCAGACGACACAACAGACCTACAGGGAGGAGGTGAGGGCCCTGGGAGTGTGATGCCAGGAAAATAACCTCTCACTCAACGTCAGCAAAACTAAGGAGATGATCGTGGACTTCAGGAAACAACACCCCCCTATCCATCTCTAGCACATCAGAGACTGCTGCCTATAGACAGAGATTAGAAATCACCGGCCACTTTAAGGAAATGAAATACTATTCACTTTAATAATATTTCAGTATCTTGCACTACTCATCACATTCATATGTTTAAACTGTTCGCTATACTATTCTTCGGTATCTTAGTCACTTAATCGTGTTTATATACTGCATCAACCAACCTCTTATGTGTATTCTGCATACTATAAAGCTTACTATGCCACTGTATCTTAGTCCTATGCCGCCCTGACATTTATGTATATATTCTCAATCCATTCCTTACTTAGATTTATGTGTATTTGGGTATATGTTGTGAAACTGTTATAAATTACTTGTTAGATATTACTGCACTGCATTTCGCTAAACCCGAAATGCAGTGCCCACAACGCAACGTCAGGGGAATCAACGGAAGTGCCTGGGGGAGTTTAGATTGAGTTTACACAGGCAGCGCAATTCTAATCTTTTGCTCAAATCAGAATACAGAGGCATTCCAATGTAACACTACTGTCATGTCATTGTGTTTTAATCAGCACACATTTCTCTTTTATCCAGTGACTTTTTGAAAGATAGACAGAGGGGGTCTTGCACTGGAGAGCCAGAAGGGTGTGAGATAAACCATTCATATGGCAGACAAGCTGCTTGACATGCCTGACTGCCCCCTCCCCCGTACCACAGATCATAGACCACAGCCATGATTCTCATCTCCTTTTCTCATTCTCCTTTTACTGAGTCACGGGCTGCGTTCCAAATGGCACCAGATTCAAGACACAAGGTTGAAGGAATTGTCCGTAGAGCTCCAAGACAGGATTGTGTCGAGGTACAGATCTAGGGAAGGGTACTAAAACATTTCTGCAGCATTGAAGGTCCCCAAGAACACATTGGCTTCCATCATTCATAAATGGAAGAAGTTTGAAACCACCAAGACGCTTCCTAGAGCTGGCCGTTCGGCCAAACAGCAATCGGGGGAGAAGGGAGGTGACCAAGAATCTGATGGTCACTTTGACATTTGTGGTAGAGTAGCCAGACGGAAGCCACTCCTCAGTAAAAGGCACATAAAGACTCTCAGACCATGAGAAGTAAGATTCTGGTCTGAACAACCAAGATTGAATTATTTGGCCTGAATGCCATGCGTCCTGGCACCATCCCTACGGTGAAGCATGGTGGTGGCAGCATCATGCTGTGGGGATATATTTCAGCGGCAGGGACTGGGAGACAGGATCGAGGGAAAGATGAAGGGAGAAAAGTACAGAGAGATCCTTGATGAAAACCTGCTCCAGAGCGCAACAAGACAACGACCCTAAGCACACAGCCAAGACAACACAGGAGTGGCTTTGGGACAAGTGTCTGAATGTCTATGAGTTGCCCAGCTAGAGCCCGGACTTGAACCAGTCGAACATCTCTGGAGAGACCCTAAAATAGCTGTGCAGCAACGCTCCCCATCCAACCTGACAGAGCTTGAGAGGATCTGCAGAGAAGAATGGGAGAAACTCCCCAAATACAGGTGTGCCAAGCATGTAGCGTCATTCCCAAGAAGACTTGAGGCTGTAATCGCTGCCAAAGGTGCTTCAACAAAGTACTGAGTAAAGGGTCTGAATACTTATACAAATGTGATATTTCAGTTTATTGTGTGTAGATTGATGAGAAGAAAATAAACAAGGCTGTAACGTAACAAATACTTAACAAAATGTGGAAAAAGTAAAGGGGTCTGAATACTTTCCGAATGCACACATTTTCTCAGCCCCATATTTTTTTTATTTAACCTTTATTTAACTAGGCAAGTCATTTAAGATCAAATTCTTATTTACAATGACGGCCTACCAAAAGGCAAAAGGCGTCCTATAGGACAAAACACACATCACGACAAGAGTGACAACAAAACGTTAACATAAAGAGAGGCTAAGACAACCAATTAGCACGGAAGCAACACATGACAACACAGCATGGTAGCAGCACAAAACATAGTACAAACATTATTGGGCACTGACAACAGCACAAAGGGCAAGAAAGTAGAGACTACAATGCATCACGCAAAGCAGCCACAACTGTCAGTAAGAGTGTCCATGATGTGTTTTTTGCAGCTCGTTCCAGTCGCTAGCTGCAGCGAACTGAAAAGAGGTGTGACCAATGGATGTGTGTGCTTTGGGGACTTTTAACAGAATGTGACTGGCAGAACAGGTGTTGCATGTGTAGGATGAGGGCTGCAGTAGGTATCTCAGATAGGGGAGAGTGGGGCTTAAGTGGGTTTTATAAATAATCTTCAACCAGTGGGTCTTGCGACGGGTATACAGAGAAGACCAGTTTACAGAGGAGTATAGAGCTTTATATCAACCAAAAGGCAGGGCTGTAGTTGGGCTAAAACTCAAATTCAGGATTGTGGCTTTAATAAATGAGATGCAAATGGCAAAGTTGAACATCCAGGAAGAACAAGATGGATTTGGTGGATTAGATCTGTATCAAACATGAAGGAATTAAGTGATGCTATTCTTAGTAGATTGGTGACATATGGATTTGAACATTTTCTGTAATGTAACCAGGTAGCAGGTTAGAGGGGTTAGAGTGGTTAGAGCATTGTGCCAGTAACCCAAAGGTCGCTGGTTTGAATACCTGTCAATGTGTCCTTGAGCAAGGCTCTTAACCCTAATTTGCTCCAGGGGCGCTGTACTACTATGGCTGACTCTGTAGGTAGGCTGTCATTGTAAATAAGAATTTGTTCTTAACTGACTTGCCTAGTTAAATAAAAGTTAAATAATTTTTAAAAAGCACTGGCTTTTTACTTAATGACATATGAATAGAGAATCTTCTGGGAGGTTTTGGATTTGAAACATAAATGATTTTGGTTTGATTTTGGATTCAAAACATAGATGATTTTGTAGGAATTTGTTTGGATCAGTTAGTAACAGTGAGGTGGGGTGGCGTAACGCTTATCAATGGCTCGGTTAAATGTTATAAATGTTCTTGTTATTTCTGACAGACAGAATTTGGGGAATTAAACAGGCAAGGAGAGATGAAGGGCATAGTCAAGGTAGAGCTGGCATCAAAGAGAGGGGCAGACTGGGCACGCCTGTGCTGCCGAGCTGAGGTCAGAGGAGTAACTATGTGTTTCTACGATAAAGGCCTGTGCTCTAGCTACACAATCAACGCTGTAATGATAAAGTCTTTTGTGTGAAAACATCCATTGTGTTTCCCTAAATTATCAGGGAGAAGGGAGATAGCGATATGATGCATTAGCATATTTATGCAACCTACTTTACGTGGGGGTGAGGATAGGAGAGGGAGGGTTTGATCATAGGAGAGGGAAGTTGTTCTTCCTTATCATTGAACGATGGAGAGCACCCTTGCTGCCTGAACAGGTTTATCCTTACTCAAAGGTCATGTAACATCTAGTGTAGCAGGCACAGGGAAGGTTTTTATTTATTTAACCTTAATTTAACTAGGCAAGTCAGTTAAGAACAAATTCTTATTTACAATGGGCCACGGACAATAACAGGAAGTGATCTTCATGTATAGCATAGTCATCTGAGTGGCTCGTGGCCAATGGAAGTGAGCAATGGACAATAACCTATTTAATCGAAGTGAAAAGTGGACAAGAACATACATGATTTCACATGTGGAAAATCACATGATTTCCCATGTGAAATTTCACATGAAAGTATGTGTTTTTTCCATAAGGGTATGGCTGACTAATATCTTACAGGCACGGGGAAGGATGATCTTCCTGTACATACCAACAGTTATCTTCATGTACAGTATGTTACCTGAGTTGCAGTGAGCCGTGGACAAACAACTCATTTGTGTGGTCAAGGTTTAAACAACCCATCTCTAGTGTCTCCAAACCGGAATCCAAAATCAGCATAAACCCTTGGCAAACTGAGCAGTGATATGTGCTTATAGTTATTATTGCTTGTGCTTTTAACTCATAGCTATATTGAATATGCAGTATGCCTGGCCTTCACTTCTCTTGGCTCCTAAGAACACAGAATACCATAGTGTGTCAGTGCCCAGAGACGAGTCCATGCATCTCAATCACCTCTCATAGACACATGAAGCATTTCAAAACGCTGAATAACACTCATATATACAGTGCCTTCAGAAAGTATTCACACACCTTTTCCAAATTTTCCAAAGTTTAAATGTCTTGAGTCAAAAGGTATTCAACCCCTTTGTTATGGCAAACCTAAATAAGTTCAAGGGTAAAAATGTGCTTAACAAGTCACATAATAAGTTGCATGGACTCTGGGTTCAATACTAGTGCTTAACATGATTTTTGAATGACTACCTCATCTCTGTACCCCACACATACAATTATCTGTAAGGTCCCTTAGTCGAGCAGTGAATTTCAAATCCAGAATCAACCACAAAGATCAGGGAGGTTTTCCAATGCCTCACAAAGAAGTGCACATGTTGGTAGATGGGTAAAAACAAAGCAGACATTGAATATCCCCTTGAGCATGGTGAAGTTATTAGTTACACTTTGGATGGTGCCTCAATACACCCAGTCGCTACAAACATACAGGCGTCCTTCTTAACTCAGTTGCCGGAGAGGACAAATGGTGACTTTAAAACAGTTACAGAGTTGAATGGCTGTGATGGGAGGAGACTGAGGATGATCAACAACATTGTAGTTACCATGCTTCAGGACCACCTGCCCTGATGACTCCTAGCTGTCCCCAGTCCACCTGGTCGTGCTGCTGCACCGGTTTCAACTCTTCTGCCTGCGGTTATGGTACCCTGACCTGTTCATTGAACATGCCACCTTGTCCCAGACCTGCTGTTTTCATCTCACTCTCTCTCTACTGCACCTGCGCTCTATTGCACTGAAAAACCAAGTGACATTCACTCCTGATGTATTTACCTGTTGCAACCTCCAACAACTACTTTTATTATTATTTGACCCTGCTGGTCATCTATGAACATTTAAACATCTTGGAGAAAGAACTGGGCTTAATGGCCATGAATTGTTATAATCGTTATAATTGTTATAATCTCTTGCCTTTCTAGGGAGTTTTTCCCAGCCACCGTGCTTCTACATCTGCATTGCTTGCTGTTTGGGGTTTTAGGCTGGGTTTCTGTATAGCACTTTGTGACATCGGCTGATGTAAAAAGTACATTTGATTGATTGGTTACTCCACAATACTAACCCTGAACAGAAAACAAATATTCCAAAACATGCATCCTGTTTGAAATAAGGCACTAAAGTAAAGCTGCCAAAAATGTGTCAAAGAAATTAACTTCATGTCCTGAATACAAAGCCTTATGTTTGGTGCAAATCCAACACCACTGATCACTGAGTACCACTCTTCATATTTTCAAGCATGGTGGTGGCTGCATCATGTTCTGGGTATGCTTTTCATCGTCAAATTCACCTTTTTTTTATTTCTTTACCTCTCTTGTTTACATAATACTTATTTTCTACTTAAATTGCACTGTTGGTTAGAGCTTGTAAGTAAGCATTTCACTGTAAGGTCTACACCTGTTGTATTCGGCGCACGTGACAAATAAACACAAGGCCAAATTTACACTGGAGTTGCTTACCAAGAAGACAGTGAATGTTCCTGAGTGACCTAGTTACAGTTTTGACTTCAATCGTCTTGACTTGAAAATGGCTGTCTAGCAATGATCAACAACCAGCTTGACAGGGCCTAAATAATATTGAAAAGAATAATGTGCAAATATTGTGTAATCCAGGTCTGCAGAGTTCCTCAAAACCTACCCAGAAAGACTCACAGCTGTAATCGCTACCAAAGGTGATGTTATATTTCTGTATTTCATTTTCAATTAATGAGCAAAAATGTCATGTTTTCACTTCCTCATTATGAGGTGTTGTGTAGATGGGTGAGAAAAAAATCCATTTTGAATTCAGGCTATAACACAACATTAGGAATAAATCAAGGGGTATGAATGCTTTCTGAAGGCACTATAAATATTTATTTATCCTTTATTTAACTAGGCAAGTCAGTTAAGAACAAATTCTTACTACTATGGCCTACCTACAGGGTCAGCCATGGTACTACATCACCCCTGGAGCAAATTAGGGTTGAGTGCATTGCTCAAGGACACATCAATAGGTTTTTCACTTTTTCGGCTCAGATATTCAAACCAGCAACCTTCCGGTTACCGACCAAACGCTCTAACCGCTATGCTACCTGTCGCCCGAAATATAAGGCAATCTTTAAAAAACATACGCAAACAATAACTCGGACTGCATGCAGACTCAGCAAATACAATATTGAGCAGGATATTTAATATTCATACTCCCTCCTCCTTCCCTATTGGATGACATGACAGCCTATTGAAATGCAAAGCGACCCTCGGGAGCTTTATAGATAATCACAGTGTTTATCAAGGGCAAAGGGCTAATGGAAACTACAATAGGAAAAAACAGGTTGGCAGCCTATATTGGCACAATCCCCACCTCTACTCTCCCTCTACACCTCCCTCAACACCTCCCTCTACACCTCCTTCTACACCTCCCTCTACACCTCCTTCTACACCTCCCTCTACACCTCCTTCTACACTTCCCTCTACACCTCCTTCTACACCTCCTTCTACACCTCCCTCTACACCTCCTTCTACAACTCCCTCTACACCTCCTTCTTCACCTCCCTCTCATCCTCCCTCTACACCTCCCTCTACACCTCCCTCTCATCCTCCCTCTCATCCTCCCTCTACACCTCCCTCCTTCCTTCCCTCCTTCCCTGTCTGCAGAGGGAGGTAACGATGTTGGTGATTCAGAGGGATGATGGAGGAGCCATCCAATCAGCAGCAGGATTCCAGGGCCCAATACGGTAGTGTGTTTAATCACATGGATGAGTCTAAAATGGTAAACCAAGTGAATGGTTTGTTGATTAATTTGGTTGGCGGCACGCCACGGCACGCTGGGCGAGGATTTGTTGGGCCCTCTGAAATTAGGTTGTTCATTGGAGTGCTAAGGAGTACGCTTGGGCTATCATCTGGGAAATTCGCCATAATGGCGGAGTCCAGACAAAGCTGATAAGACTGTAAATCTGAGATGGGGGAGAGAAGGAGAAGGGGGAAGGGGAATGGTAAAGGAAATGATCGGCACGGCATAATCTGAGGAGACCAGAATATAGGATCCATCCGTGTCTGTCAGACTTCTAAGTTATGGACAGCAGGATTTGTATCTAACATATATAAGCGAACGGTATACCACTGAATAAGTTAATTGCCTGATCCTATTTTGTTGATTTGATCTTTGACTTGACTTTCTACCTATCTGGTAAATTGATGCAAAATTATAATAGAAAAACATAATACACTTTGGGTCATAAATAAGTGATTTTTCATAATTCCTCTTTTCAGGTGGAATAGTTCTGACCTTATTGGCCTGCAGTGTGGGAGGGTTACAGATGGCCGTATCATCATTCTCTCCCAGAGCATAGATCCATCTCTCTTTTATAGTAGATAATAACATATGCCATTTAGCAGACCCACAGTCATACATTCTACATACAGGTGGTCCCAGGAATCAAACCCACTACCCTGGCATTGCAAGCTCTATGCAATACCTACTGAGCTACAGAGGATCACCACACAGGGATGTTTGGAGATTCAAAGTGCAGACCCTGGAAAGCCTTCACCTAAAAATAACAAAGTTACCAGACATATCAGTTTGGCTTCTCTTTGCATTAACAGTGCCAGGAAACTCCAAGAGCCTCTTTTAAAAAGCTTGAGAAGCCTCTGCTGTGTGTTAGTGTGTTTGTGTTAGTGTATCAGTGTGTGTGTGTGTTTTTGTATTTGTATTTGTTATGGATCCCCATTAGTTCCTGCCAAGGCCGCAGTTACTCTTCCTGGGGTCCGGCAAAATTAAGGCAGTTATAGAATTTTAAAAACATTACAGTAAATTCATAACACACTAAGTGTGTTTCCCTCAGACCCATACTCCACTACCACAACACAAAATCCATGTTATCATGTGTATGTATGTGCCTATGTTTGTTCACAGTCCCCACATGGTGTATTTTTAATCAGATTTTTCTGCTTGCATCAGTTATCTTATTTACAATGACAGACTAGTCAGCTCTGGGATTCGATCCAGCAACCTTTCAGTTACAGGCCCAACACTCTAACCACTCAGCTACCTGTCACCCCATAGTTACATTTAGTCATGGCTCTATGTAGTACTGTGTACCTCCCATAGTCTGTTCTGGACTTGGGAACTGTGAAGAGACTTCTGGTGGCATGTCTTGTGGGGTCTGCATGGGTGTCTGAGCTGTGTGCTAGTCGTTTAAACAGACACCTTGGTGCTTTTAACATGTCAATACCTCTCACAAATAGAAGTAGTGATGAAGTCAATCTATCCTCCGCTTGAGCCAGGAGAGATTGACATGCATATTATTAATATTAGCTCTCTACGTACATCCAAGAGCTAGTTCCTCTTTGTGGCATCTGACCACACGACTGAACAGTAGTCCAGGTGCGACAAAACTAGAGCCCGTAGGACCAGAACTAGAGCCCGTAGGACCAGAACTAGAGCCTGTAGGACCAAAACTAGAGCCTGTAGGACCAAAACTAGAGCCTGTAGGACCAGAACTAGAGCCTGTAGGACCAGAACTAGAGCCTGTAGGACCAGAACTAGAGCCTGTAGGACCAGAACTAGAGCCTGTAGGACCAAAACTAGAGCCTGTAGGACCAAAACTAGAGCCTGTAGGACCAAAACTAGAGCCTGTAGGACCAGAACTAGAGCCTGTAGGTGCTGTTAAGGAGCTAGAGCTGCACTTTATTATGGACAGACTTCTCCCCATCTTAGCTACTGGGTGCATGTTTATTAGTAAATCTGGGATAAGCAATTTCATAAATGTATCAATATGTTTTGACCATGACAGTTTACAAACCAGGGTTACTCCAAGCAGTTTAGTCACCTCAACTTGCTCAATTTCCACATTATTTATTACAAGATATAGTTGAGGTTTAGGGTTTAGTGAATGATTTGTCCGAAATACAATGCTTTAAGTTTTTTAAATATTTAGGACTAACTTATTCCTTGCCACCCATTCTGAAACGAACTGCAGCTCTTTGTTGCAGTCATTTCAGTCGCTGCAGTAGCTGACGTACGTACAGTATATGGTGTTGAGTCATCCACATACATAGACACACAGGCTTTACTCAAAGCCAGTGGCATGTTGTTAGTAAAGATTTTAAAAAACTAAGTGGCCTAGACAGCTGCCCTGGGGAATTCCTGATTCTCCCTGGATTATGTTGAAGAGGCTTCCATTAAAGAACACTCTCTGTGTTCTGTTAGGCTCTTTATCCACAATATAGCACAGGGTGTAAAGCCATAACACATACGTTTTTCCAGCAGCAGACTATGATCGATAATGTCAAAAGCCGCACTGAAGTCTAACAAAACAGCCCCCACAATAATTGTATCATAAATGTATCTCAACCAATCATCAGTAAGTTGTGTAAGTGCTGTGCTTGTTGAATGTCATTGTTGAAAGTCTGTTGTCAATTTGTTTACTGTAAAATAGCATTGTATCTGGTCAAACACCTTTTTTTCAAAAACTTTAGGTTGGTAATAGGCTGATTCGTTGGCTACTTGAGCCAGTAAAGGGGGCTTTACTATTCTTAGGTAGCAGAATGACTTTTGCTTACCTCCAGGCCTGAGGGCACACACTTTCTAGTAGACTTAAATTGAAGATATGGCAAATAAGTGTGGTAATAACGTCTGCTATTATAATTTTCCATTCAAGTTGTCATTGTTGATAGACAAAAATATTTTTTTCACCTCTTCCACACTGAAGATTTACAGTTATTGTGTTTCATAATTTGGTCAGATATACTTGGATGTGTAGTGTCAGCGCTTGTTGCTGGTATGTCATGCCTAAGTTTGCTAATCTTGCTCATGAAAAAGTAATTCAAGTATCTGGCAATATCAGTCAGTTTTGTGATGAATGAGCCATCTGATTCAATGAATGATGAAGCTGTTTGCCTTTTTTCCCAAAAATGTAATTGAAAGCTTTTTACTATCATTCTTTATGTAATTCATCTTTTTTTCACTTCTTTTTATTCAGCTTAGTCACATGATTTCTCAATTTGCTGTACGTCTGCATGCCAAGAATGTGCAAAGCTGTCATCAAGATAAAGGGTGGCTATTTGAAGAATCTCAAATATAAAATATATTTTGATTTATTTAACACTTTTTGGGTTAATACATGATTCAATATGTGTTATGTCATAGTTTTGATGTCTTCACTTTTATTCTACAATGTAAAAAAATAGTGCAAATAAAGAAAAACCCTTGAATAAGTAATATTCCAAACTTTTGACCGTGGGTGTATATCAAGATATGGTCATGAAAATCACTAAATAAAAACGAAGAGATTGCAGAATAAGTTTTGTTATTACTTTATTAATTATTATTATTATTATTATCATCATTATTATTCAAGTTTAGATGTAACAGACCTCTTTGCCATCTTTGTTGAATTCTTTGCATGTAAAACCTACAACACGAAAACGTAAAGGTGGTAGCAGAAAAAAAACTAAATAAAGAATCAAATAATCTAAACCCATCTTCTATGCAATAACGTGTAAAAACAAGAAACAACATTCTAAAAATTATGGTTAAAACATTTACAAAAACATTTGCCTTGTTAGCCATGTCCTTGTCCACACTGGCTTACTGGCATCTTCTTGGCACTGATACTCCTGTCTGTCCATGGTGTTTCTTTGTCTTGTCCTCCTTATAGGCATGTTCACTCCAGCTAATTATTTTTGCAGTACCTGTGTATAGCATGCTAATAACACATTTAAACATGATCCTCTTTCTGCATTAGCAATAAAACAGAATAACTGAAGTGCAAGCGTTAACATACTTCAAATTAAAACTTTGCAAATTGAACACAAAAAATGTGTTCCTTATGTTATTCGATATCATATGATAAATGCACCTGTGAATTGTATTATTAATATTACTGTTTTTTGTTTCCGATAGGCGTTTGCAGTAAAGCAGCATTGTAAGGCTATGTTGAGTTCATCGATACTTCACGCAAATCCTTGCTTGTGAATCCCGGGCAGACTCTCGTTTCTCATGTATAAATAACTATGTGTATCTAAGGATGGACAGTTTAGATTGACCTCATGCTAGACGCAGCAGCAGCAATGGGTGGACGTACACAGTACGCACACACTAGAGAGAAAGAGAGAGAGCGAAAGACAGAGAGAGAGAGACAGAGAGAGAGAGAGAGAGAGAGAGAGAGAGAGAGAGAGAGAGAGAGAGAGAGAGAGAGAGAGAGAGAGAGAGAGAGAGAGAGAGAGAGGACAGCGAGATAAACTGTTTTTTGGGGGAGTGTTTTAAAGGCTAAATACATAGTCTACCAGCTAAATTCAAACAAGTTAAATAGAGGGGTAATGTTGCTGTGTGGAAGTAGTATTTGTGTTGTCGCTCAAATGGTATTAATCCATCTACATCCTGTCAATTACTTCGATGAGTTGTTATACTACAGCTGATTTGATGGAAAAAGCATTCAACATTGTTGATATTCGATTACTTATTTCTGTCAAAAGGCACCTGTTTCACCTGTCTATGGAACAAGTAGGAATTCATGCTATCTTCAAATTAAGTCCTTAAAGATAAGACTTACTAAAAATCTAATATTAGAGTATTATATCAATTTCAATTTAATAGGAGATACAAAAAATGGGCCTTGTGTACGATATAGTCAGTTGAAATAACTGGACAGGAAAACCTATGATGCCCAAAGCTATAATGCTCACAGAACATGATTTATGACCAAGCTATATCAGCTTCTCTTAAAAAAAAAAACATACAGGATGAACAAAGTCCAATACAGAGCATTAGGTAGACTATAAAGCATTACAATGTGTACGAGGAGGAACATACAGAAAGAAAGACATGGAATGGATAGTGCCTCTTTGTGGCAGTGCCTCTCTGTGGCATTCAAACAAACAGAAAACATACTTTGACTCCATTTCATCTCCCATTCAACCTTCTGACAAAAGGCCACAGTTTTTTTTACATGATCTATCATCCTGTCCTCATGAGAGAAAAATACTAAGAATTGCAGGCATTTTGCTTCATTACCTTGTTTGCTACATTTGCAAATGTAAACAGTTTTACAGAGCCAAGCTTGTGGCCCTTTACTCAAACGGAAAGTCAATGTTGCATATCAACATACAGTTGAAGTCGGAAGTTTACATACACTTAGGTTGAAGTCATTAAAACTCATTTTTCAACCACTCCACAGATTTCCTGTTAACAAACTATAGTTTTGGCAAGTCGGTTAGGACATCTACTGTGTGCATGACACAAGTAATTCTTCCCAAAATTGTTTACAGATAGATTATTTCACTTATAATTCATTATATCACAATTCCAGTGGGTCAGAAGTTTACATACACTAAGTTGACTGTGCCTTTAAACAGTTTGGAAAATTCCAGAAAATGATGTCATGGCTTTAGAAGCTTCTGATAGGCTAATTGACATCATCAAAATCAAAATAAATAATCCAAGACATCAGGAAAAAAATTGTAGACCTCCACAAGTCTGGTTCCTCCTTGGGAGCAATTTCCAAACGCCTGAAGGTACCACGTTCATCTGTACAAACAATAAGTATAGTATAAACACCATGGGACCACGAAGCCGTCATACCGCTCAGGAAGGAGACGTGTTCTGTCTCCTAGAGATTAACGTACTTTGGTGCAAATCAATCCCAGAACAACAGCAAAGGACCTTGTGAAGATGCTGGAGGAAACAGGTACAAACGTATCTATATCCACAGTAAAACGAGTCCTATATCGACATAACCTGAAAGGCCGCTCAGCAAGGAAGGAGCCACTACTCAAAAATCGCCATAAAAAAGCCAGACTACGGTTTGCAACTGCACATGGGGACAAACATCGTACTTTTTTGGAGAAATGTCCTCTGGTCTGATGAAACAAAAATAGAACTGTTTAGCCATAATGACCATCGCCGTTATGTTTGGAGGAAAAAGGGGGAGGCTTGCAAGCCGAAGAACACCATCCCAACCGTGAAGCACGGGGGTGGCAGCATCATGTTGTGGGTGCTTTGCTGCAGGAGGGACTGGTGCACTTCACAAAATAGATGGTCATGTGGAGGGAAAATTATGTGGATATATTGAAGCAACATCTCAAGAAATCAGTCAGGAAGTTAAAGCTTGGTCTCAAATGTATCTTCCAAATGGACAAAGACCCCAAGGATACTTCCAAAGTTGTGGCAAAATGGCTTAAGGACAACATTGTCAAGGTATTAGAGCGACCATCACAAAGCCCTGACCTCAATCCTATAGAAAATATGTGGGCAAAACTGAAAAAGCGTGTGCAAACAAGGAGGCCTACAAACCTGACTCAGTTACACCAGTTCTGTCAGGAGGAATGGGCCAAAATTCACCCAACTTATTGTGAGAAGCTTCTGGAAGGCTACCTGAAATGTTTGACCCAAGTTAAACAATTTAAAGGCAATGCTGCCAAATACTAATTGAGTGTATGTAAACGTCTGACCCACTGGGAATGTGATGAAAGAAATAAAAGCTGAAAGAAATAATTCTCTCTACTATTATTCTGACATTTCACATTCTTAAAATAAAGTGGTGATCCTAACTGACCCAAGACAGGGAATTTTTACTAGGATTAAATGTCAGGAATTGTGAAAAACTGAGTTTAAATGTATTTGGCTAAGGTGTATGTAAACCTCCGACTTCAACTGCACCAGGTAGAAAATACTTTGTACACTATATCAGGCACTGATATTATGCATTTTTCATATTAACAACTTAGAAAAAAATATGTATTTGTTTTATTTTACTTCCTTTCCAAATGTCTTTAGTGATATAAGGTTTGCATCCTAGCAATGTAAAATGTCTAGAGGAAATTCTGTGACAATATTCTTCCCAAAAAAAACATAACTAGGTAGGTAGCCATAACTAAAATACATTAAAACATACGACACTTAGATGGATGTTAAGCGGAGACCAATGCGACTGAAACCACTGCAGGCTATGTTTCTAAATCAGCCATGTGCGTTCCCTGAGGACGTTTATTTGAGGACAATCCAATCACTAGTCATCGCTCTGCCCATCCATCGTGGATGAGATTATGACAGACGACTGACGTTTCCCACTTCCTCAACTTTACATATCAATTCACACATCCTCATTCTGTACGGAACATTGAATCAACCAGGTAAGAGAACATTGATGAGTAGCACAACCAACCCACTGAATAATAAACCAATCCCAAAAACATGTAGATGTACCTTGTTGTTTGCAGAACTGCCTTGTCAAAGTAACACTTCTGGAAAAAAAAAATTAACAATAGCAACAAAAAAAAGAACAACACAAAAATAAGCGGCTACTTGTAGTACCATTTTTCTTCAAATGCATTTTCCTTTACAAAAAAATGAAAAAGGAAATAGCAAATCACTTTTTCTGTATTAAGTCCAATATAAATGTTTAAATGATATTAGTTCCCTACACTGGCTGCAGAGGCACAGAAGCTATCATGGCACATTTAGCAAAAAGTCTCATTCAATCATTACAGTACATTGTTTTTGTCCTTTGAGTTCTTTTTCATACTGCTATGCTTGTGCTAGAATTCCAAGTTTGTGGGTCGCACTAAAATCACACAGAGTCCATTGGAGCATCAGCCTTAGTCTCAGCCTCGACGGTGGGCCGGTGAAGCCCTCGCTGTATGTGTGTGGTGAAGTCATACTTGTCTGCGCAGGCGTGCAGGCAGATGCTGCACTGGAAGGGCCCTCCGTCGGCGTGGCAGCTCATGTGCAGGGCGTACATCACCTCATCCAGGAAGACGATGCCACAGTGGACGCACTTACTGGTCAGCTCGTCCTGCGTGCTCTGGTCCACCCTCTCCGGCTTAGCTACAGCGGCTGGGGGAGGAGGAGGTGTCTGGGGCGATGGTCCCTCTTCTACTTCCTCCTTCTCCTCTTCTCTCTCCCGCTGCTCTCTCTCTTTCTCCTTCTCTACCGGGACCGTAGGCAAGGCCCATTTGTCGGCGCTGCTAATCCTCTCCTTGGCAGCCGCGGTGGAACCGTTGGCGGTGGGGGCTGGTTTAGAATGTTTGATGGCCAGGTCGAGAGGGATGTCACTCTCTGGGCCAGCAGGAGGCGGGGAAGGGAAGTGTGAGGGCAGGCTGAAGGTGGGGTAAGGCACAAAGCTTTGGCAAGGGTTGGGCAGACCAGGCATGTGGCCTAGGTAGTGTGGGTTGCCCGGTACAGACATCTTATATTTAGTCCAGAAGCGCAGCCAGTCGGCCTCGCTCTGCAGGTCGTTGTGGATAAAGGGCAGGCTGAAGATGGGGTACTGGTACTTCTCGATGGGGCTGCCTGGCGGCGAGTAGCTAGCCTGCTTGGAAGGACGCATGTACTTCTCGATGGGGCTACCCCTCTCGGAGGCAGAGCCACCTTTCCCCTCCGAGCCAATGTGATGGACCCCGGCTGAGCCCACCCCGTTCCCCTCCGCCCCTCCCTCCGCAGGGTTCTTGTTGTGTATGTGCAAAGGAGGCATACGCTTGTGGATCTCTAGGGTCTGGCTGACCAGGAAGGCATGGGTGGAGCGGGGGCTGGGGTGGCCCTTGGCCCCAGAGGAGCCGTAGGCCTCGTACTTGCCCAGGGCGTTCGGGGGCTCCCCTCCGCGAGGGACGGGCCCTCCGTCTGAGCCTGGCCCATCCTCTCCTGGCCGACGCTCCAGGGGACTGCCATTAAGGCGCTCCTCGCTGTTGACCCGCTGCTGCTTGGAGCCCACGGGTTCAGAGGGCAGAGGGTCAGGGTTGAGGCGCTTCCGCGTGCGCCGGCGGATGATCTGCTCGCCGTTATTCTGCTTGATGATGTTCAGTGGCCGGGGAGTCTGGTGAGAGACAGATATACATTTGATTTATTTATGTAGCAAGCCATACATAAAAAATGTAGCTAAAGATGTCCCTAAATAAGAAAAGCGATTACCTAAGCAATTTGATAGTAGAGTAATTATACAACATATTACACCACTAAAATGATCCCAGAAAGACTGCAATATAAAAAGCATGGGGACTCGGCGAGTCAGGTCTAGTCAGTGTATCTTAATCCTGACAGTGACAGCTCCTCTTTCCTCCACTGCTCCCCCTCTAACCCCCATCCCCCCCCTCCGTAACCCCCCTGCACCCTCTACTCCCCAGCCGTCACCCAGTCACAGCTGGGCAGACAGGAGACACGAGCGCCTGGCTTCCATCTAGCGCTGGCACACAGACAGGCCTTGCCCCAGGGCAGCTCACATTGCTTATTAGAGCCCAATGAGGGGACAATACCTACTGTAAATACTGCAGGAGTGTTGGTGTACTGCAGATGGCATGCAACCGTTGCCAGATCCACAAAGAAATGGATGTAGCCTACAGTATTCTCTCATTAACTGGCCAATTCATTTTTGTAGCCACCAGGCAAATATAGTAATCATTAAATTCAGTGATTACAATTGCAATATATTTTTTGAGTGTCAATCTTAAGGTCATCATTTATTCATAATTTCTGCGTTAGCGTGTGATAGGACATGCCTCAAGCATTGACTTGAAAATACAGAAACATCCAATATAATCCGGGGAAATCGAAGCAAGAATTCTGTCATTCTACCATTCTACGTTTGAAACGGAGGAGAAAAATGTACGTTCTTGCCCTCATTTATCACCCAGGCCTTTCTTTCCTTTATCACCCAGGCCTTTCTTTCCTTTATCAACCAGGCCTTTATCACCCAGGCCTTTCTTTCATTTATCACCCAGGCCTTTCTTTCCTTTATCACCCAGGCATTTATCACCCAGGCCTTTCTTTCCTTTATCAACCAGGCCTTTATCACCCAGGCCTTTCTTTCCTTTATCACCCAGGCCTTTCTTTCCTTTATCATCCAGGCCTTTATCACCCAGGCCTTTCTTTCCTTTATCTCCCAGGGCTTTATTTCCTTTCCTTTCCTTTATTTTTCCCCTCTACTTCACAGGTAGAGTCTGGCATTCACAGCCAACTCCTGCTGGTGACACTTAACATGGCAACGCCAACGGACACCTTTTTATACAAACGTCCCCCCCCCCCCACGCTTTCCATGGAAATTTTCCAGAAATCACAGGGAGCCAAAACTAATAGGTGCACGGAGAGCAACAGAGAGACAGAAAAAAAAAAGTTAAACGGAGGTGTGGCCATTTTTATTCCATCGATTTGCTCCCTACACATACTGTATATATCCAGAGAAGAAATGTCCAGAAGAGAATATGAATAAAAGGGATCAGATTGGCCCTACTGCAGACTGACTTATAGGTGTGAAAAGTCCCTGAGGAATCCATTCCACACCGTACCACTGCCTACCCTCTTATCTTTGTGATGGAGAATCAGTTGACATGTTCCCGGGGAAAGGAAACCAATCAAAAAAAGAAGGAGGGGGCATGAAAAAAAAGGAAAGGTTTGATGGCACAGGTTGATAGGAAGAAGGGAAATTCTCTTTTTTTCCCTTTAAGGCTAGTACACTCTTAGAAAAAAGGTGCTATCTACAACCTAAAATGGTTCTTCTGCTGTCCCCATAGAAGAACCCTTTGAAGAACCCTTTATGGTTCAAGGTAGAACACTTTCAGGTTCCATGAAGAATACATTCCACAGAAGGTTCTACATGGAAACCAAAAGGGTTCTACCTGAGACCAAAAAGGTTTCTACCAGGAACCAAAAATGGTTCTCCAATTGGGACAGCCGAAGAACCCTTCAGGAACCCTTTTCTCTAAGAGTGTACAGATGTAGGATCTTAATTTGATCACTCTTTTGTTGCAGAGAAATGCAAACTTGTAGTTTATTCAAGGTTTAAAAAGGCTTCTAAAGTTTGTCATTTCCACTTTAAAATATCAGACTTGATTTGCACTAACGAGAAATGTATCAACCCCTACAACAAATGTCATGAATTATAATCCACATAATAATTCAAATTTCCTGTTGCTGCAGGATTCATTTCATGCTGTAGCAAACTGGCTCAAATTAAGATCCTACATTTTCCCCTCCTTCACCATCAGCTACAGTATGGCTATTTATTCAGAAACATGGAGGCCCTACACCAGTGGGTCACCAACCGGTCGATCGCGATCTTAAAGCCATTCCTAGTCGATCACAAAACATTTCTTTAGAAAAGCCAACGATAATTCCTCGATCACACCTACAGCGCCATTTTGTTTTGGTAAGCCTTGCAGCATTGCGTTGCAGTGGGTTCTGTGTGGTGCATACGTTGGACAAAACAAACATATGCATCAAATTGTATGCGTAGATGGCTTGACAGAAATGTTAGCAGAAGGTGAATGTTTAACTTCTGTTGCACACATACCCAGATGATGCTGCATACCATTTTGCGCAATGACTCTGTAGGTGTGATCAAAAGGCATAAAGGCTTGCATTCCTTTAGTTTTGTTTTAGGTGCACTTGATTCAGAAGTGCTGCGCACCGGGTAGGCTAAGTTTTCCCCTTTTTAACCATTTAATTTGTCTGAAAATACAAACTCTGCTTATCCGGCGGACCGGCAGATCTGTGGCTAAAGCTAGTGCCTACCACGCTGGCCAATCAGATCAGGTCAAATCACCGTGGCTACAGATTCCACGACCCCGGTCACAGCAAAGTTTGATACTAGCCTAAGTGAGATTTCTTTAAAACCATCACCAAAGACTGACTGTTTTTATGAGTGAGTTAATTTACAAGTTGTTATTCAGCACTGTCAACACTGTTTTTATTCAACACTATTACAAAACATAAAACGCGCTTCTCCCTACTTCCAGTCGTGCTGCAGTAGCAATTAGTGAGTAGCCAAGTGGATCGATAGCCCACTTGGCTAATTATTATTATTAGCAGCTCGTCTAGGTTATTTTAATATCGAGGAAAATGTCACTTTCTCTGGTCATAGGAACAACATACATTTGTGCACAAGGCGAATGCGGTGTGACTTGAGTTTTGCCATCAGGTGGAAGGCGATGTCCCATCTCTCTGGTCAGTCTCACCAGAACCTCTCATACTCTCTCTCTCCCTCCACTGAGACTAACAAACTCATTTCTCTGACTTTCCAAGCTTAAGATCACTGACATCATGGTTTGACCTTGTTTTTATCCCAAGTTCACAGTTGTCTTGAAAGCACCATGACCATCAGATGCAGGTACCATCAGTCCAGTAAAATAAAAAAGCTAATTATTTGCAAATTATTTAAATGTATGCTCAGCTGTGCCTCGCAAGTGCTACACTAAATGGTCAAAGGTCTGGTTTTGAAATATAATATGGTCTGAGAAGAACAATATTGGCAGACCAGGCATATAGCCAACATGCTGTGATAATGTATTAGGCCTACTGCACAAACCTCATTCCTATAGAACTGTTTTTATTAGGTTCCATTTTTAAGACTTGTGATCTGAAAGGAGAAGGAAGAGTATTTTCCAGGAACAGTTGTATCAGTCATACACATCTTCCATTGCTCTATTACAACACTTAAATCCCTCCAGTGAATGAAAGCCCTCTCTCTCTCTCTCTCTCTCTCTCTCTCTCTCTCTCTCTCTCTCTCTCTCTCTCTCTCTCTCTCTCCCCTCTCTCTCTCCCCTCTCTCTCTCCCCTCTCTCTCTCCCCTCTCTCTCTCTGTCTCTCTCTCTCCCCTCTCTCTCTCAGCCAGATGTCAAGGCTGTCTGTCTCGAGCAGCAGAAGAGAAGAGGAGGAGCAAGCAGAGCATTATTCAGACTAGAAGAAAGAGTGCCCTCTACTGACTGGAACATTCTGAAACCATGTAGCCATGGAGGCTCCTTCCTCATGTGTCCTCCCCTCTCTCTCTCTCTCTCTCTCTCTCTCTCTCTCTCTATTTCTCTTTTATCTCTCTATGTATCTCTGTCTGTATTTCTCTCTTTTTCGCTCTCTTTCTGTATTGTCTAAACGGTCCTCACGATATGACTGAAAATACCCACAAATTAAAGCAGACAGTCATTTAACCTCATAGTCATCGTATCATTTCAAATCTAAAGTGCTGGAGTACAGAGTAAAACCATCAAAAAATGTGTCACTCTCCCAATACTTTTGGAGCTCACTGTATATGCTAAGGGGATTTTATTTCTGCAGACAGATCCAAGCCTAACAAAAGGTAGGGCCATGTTAAGTCAACAGTATAGACAACAGATTGACAGTACAAGGCCACATATACAGCAAGGTGTATGGAAGACACAGACAGAAGAAAGGTCATCTTCATTCTACCACCATCTTTACCTTTTATGCATCTATTTCCATACGGTTTCTGTGTCTGTATAGACCGTTAGTTGTCTCCTGCTGTTATGTGTCACCAGAACAAATGTGTCATTCATTAAAAACAAGAACACTTTCATCTCACACTGTACTCATATACCACACACAAAGACCTACACAATACACTGTACTAATATACCACACACAAAGGCCTACACAATACACTGTACACATATACCACACACAAAGGCCTACACAATACACTGTACTCATATTCCACACACAAAGGCCTACACAATACACTGTACACATATACCACACACAAAGGCCTACACAATACACTGTACTCATATACCACACACAAAGGCCTACACAATACACTGTACTCATATACTACACACAAAGGCCTACACAATACACTGTACTCATATACTACACACAAAGGCCTACACAATACACTGTACTCAATACAAAAGCCTTGGCATTTCCAGACAGTAGTGTACAAATAGATAAGCTTCAGTAAGCTAGCTACCTTTCTCTATGCTGCCTCTCTCTTCAACAAGCTAGTGCTTTCATCATAGTCTGTGTCCCAAATGGCATGCTATTTCCTATATAGTGCACTACTTTTGAGCAGGGCATTGGTTAAAAGAAGTACACTATGTAGGGAATAGGGTGCCATTTGGTGCACCACCTCTCTCTGTCACCAGCAGCAGAACTTCTCAAAACGTCTCAGGAGACCGTTTCGAGTATGCCATTCATTATTTTCTGTCAGTGTGACCAACGCTGGAGTGCACTTTGGCAACTGTAAAGAGAGACAGACTCTTCAGACAGAACAAAGTAATGCTGCCACTTCGATGAGTTTTTACACCCCGGCATTGACGTACACATACACAGGGCATACGCTCCCCGCCACCCGTCAAGTCCTATTATTAGAAGATTGCCATAGCACATTTATTGTTGCAATGTGCTATAGCATGAGGAGTCCAGAACTGCATTACGGGCTCACTACAGCACCGGTTTATGAGGTGCTATTATGGAATTATTTCTGTACAGCGTATAAAACTTTTATTCAAAAGTATAAAAATACTACTGCCATTGGCCGGGGCCGATGAACACGCCTGAAGATGAAAACGTCTTCATCCCTGATTAATTGCAGCCACCCAAGGACCTCCTAAAAGACAAGCGATGGTGATGTTCTGTTAAACCAGGCCCTCGTTTCACTGATGCAGCATCCATGTGGTTTCCGGTGAGGACTGAACGAACAAGCGCACATGTGGCTATCATGACTCAGTCCCCACTGGGAGGATGGGAGGAACGCCCGCCATTGCCAAGAACAAACAAACAATCTCACAAAAAACAGGCAATCCAGACTCGGAGTGTTGAGCAAACGGATGGGGAACCCGGCGGACTTGGAATCCCTTCCTCTCCATATCATTTATTAGCAGCTAGTGAAGCGGGAAGAGTTATCAATACAACCCAACCTGATGGTCCACTGAAGACTACCTCCTCACTAACAACTAGCAAGGAGCGGTAACAACTAACACACAAACAAGCCCAAACAACAGGCCAGTTCCTGCATGCAGCTCTAGACAAGAGCATCACTGAAGTCCCCAAAGGCCCCTTGTTCTCAATATAGTACACTACAAAAGTAGTGCACTATATAGGGAATAGGGTGGCATTGGGGATTTTCAACATATCTGAAGGTGGATCCCTATAACAACAGCTTAACAGTGCATCACACTAGAAAAAGACAAAGATTGAAACTGGTGCAATAATATCAGGCGTTTTTCAATCCATGCTTGAAGTTGAAGCCTCCCCACTACAATATACATGATACATGATACTGTCTATCATAACACAAAACCCCAGCTGGGTCAAGCTACCTACAGGGAGTCAACAGTTAACATTTCAGTTTCAAGTTTTATTAGTCCTATGTACGGGAATGCGCATAGTATACAAGATATCGTCCAACTAAATACTTACTGCAGGTTCCTTCTGGACAACGCACCAACAATAAGAAATAATACAAGATAAGAATACCAACATAAAGTAAATATCTCAATAGAATAGAATAAACATTTTAGTAGAATAGAATAAACATTTGAGTTAGGTTCTATCTAACCTAACAAGAGTCAGGAGAGTGTGTGATCGTAGAAAAAGCTCTCTCTCTCTCTCTTTCTCTCTCTCTCTCTCTCTCTCTCTCTCTCTCTCTCTCTCTCTCTCTCTCTGACTGTGGTAGGCCTGGCCTGCTGGACTGGAGCTGGTTTAGACCACCAGGTGGCCTGACCAGTGAAAGGGCCTCTTATAGCATGGCTCTCTGGAGCCTGGCTCTCGCTCTCTCCCTCTCTGGCCCAGTCGACCACACCGACTCAGGGAGCCTCCTGTGTAGATTCCCGCACCACCCAGGCAGCCGGCCCAACCGCCTTCAGGCATGCAACACGGCCTAGAATACGCACTACACACTGGACTGGCGGACTCTGTGGACTCTAACCCAGTCGTAACCGAATTACCGAGATTAAACATAAAAATGTTAACATTGAGTGACGTGCAGAGACAAAGGCCTCCTTGTTTCCGAGGGGTAATTCCTCACATGATGTCACATTTGCCTACCCATATGTTTTCCCAGACACTATTTAATTTCAAAGAGCATTGAGAAGTACGTCTTGGAAGGTTCCAGCCCAGGCCGTTTTGGTTTTCTTGCCAGAGAGAAAAGAAAAAAAATAGTTTGTGTATTCGAAACCAACATTTAATTCTGAAAGAGGTATAGGGCCTGTGAACTAAATCCAGTTTTTAAATCCTCAATGATTGAGAACACTGACCTATTACAGGATAACATGTTGAAGTTTGTTACACAATGATAACATTCCCATTCGGGATGTGCATCGTTCCCTTTCAAGACGATTCGATACATATCTAGATACATGGGCTCTGATATGAAACACGAACGATACTTTTAGTTTGAAATGGTTCGGTGTGATTCGGTATGTGTTCGATAAGATTCGATGCACTAACATTTGTTGCTTAAACATTAATTTTCCATTCTAAATTCAAATCTGCTGCTGATGGAGCTCATGAGCCGTGTGTGTGTGTGTGTGTGTGTGTGTATGTATGTGTGTGTGTGAATGATGTATGTCTATGGTGTATGTCAGGGATGATCAAGTTTTGGGTGAGTGGATGTTCAGTGGGTCGGAACACAATTACAAATCATTTGTAGACTGCAAATTGACCGCAAGAAGCCCAAACAGACATAATATTTGACTAAAACATAAGAATTTCAAACCTTGTTCACATTTGTATATGATCACATACATCTCTTGATGCTGATTTGCTGGTGTGTTTAGACTTTTATGTCCAACAACAAATAAATTATGATTATGAGTAATAATTGGGGGCCAAAGTTGGGAACCATGGTGTATGTACTGTGATGATGATTGTACACATGATTATGGGCTTAAAAAAAGAACACACCTGTACCATGTCAGATATACACTGAGTGTACAAAACATTAGGAACGCCATTCTAATTTTGAGTCCCCCCCCCCTCATTTTGCAGTCAGAAGAACCTCAGTTCGTCGGGCCATGGACTCTACAAGGTGTCGAAAGTGTTCCACAGGGATAACGGCCCATGTTGACTCCAATGCTTCCCACAGTTGTGTCAAGTTGGCAGGATGTCCTTTGGGTTTCTTTAAACTGTCTCCTACCCTTCATCTACACTGATTGAAGTGGATTTAACAAGTAACCTGGTCAGTCATGGAAAGAGCCGGTGTTACTAATGTTTTGTACACTCAGTGTAGCGTTGAAATGTATTACATTTTGAGTTTTTATCCAAATATTAAACTTTATATACATCACATAAGAATGAAATATAACAAAACCATTTGACATAGAATCACTGGATTTTTTTATATATATTTTTTATATTGAAAAATATTAATAACATTCCACCTATGAGGCCTCTAGAGGGCGATTTGGTCATTTGAGCTAGTAATGTATCAATATTCATCGTTTACAAATTAGCTATGACATACCCAATGAATATAAAGCACAACTTTGGATTTCACCCCCATCTCAAAATGGAATGGTTTTGACCGTTTGGAAGTTTTTAGTAAGCTTCTTTTCTATTCCGCTTGGGAGCCAGAGGAGAGTTGTGTCTCCGGTTGCTTACTTTTATTCTGGTAAAACCCCATTTTCAACAGTGCATAGATAGCAATAGGTTGTCACTTAACTTAACTAATGAAGCCTAATATCATGCAAGGAATTGAAGCATTTGAATACTGAAGGTGCCGTGCAGATGTGCAAGATGATGTCTACCTGGCGTTTGTCAGCGCCAGAAGCTGGGCACAGTGTGCAGTTTGACTAGGCTACTGATATTCCTTGGGGTTGTTTGGCATGCAAAATTACTTATAGATCAATGACTGTTAAGACAGTTACAGGCTTAGGTCGACACTGAAGGAGAGGACGCATCAGTTTTCGGAAGGTAGAAGGAAAGTAATTTAAGCAAAACCATTGAGTGAATCGGCGATTTGTAATGTTTGAATCGATTTTCTGACCGCAAAGTGAGGTCACAGCCTTTGACTGAGTGAATGTGTGTGAACAGATATGGAGAGGGAAAGAGAGGGGGGGGGGGGGGGAGTAGACCTATCATACATACGTGATGTGTGAGCCTGCATGTGTGTGAGAGGAGCATGTGTGAACTTTAGGGTCTAGTGTTTTGGGATCTGTGGGTAGCTAGGGAATTCTAGCTGAGGCAGGATTACTCCCAGATTACCATTAGCAAGGCTTGAGGTGAGAGGGCATGGGGCCACCCCTAACCCCCTCCTCCCCCAGGCCCTGAGAGGAGCACCAGTCACCTGGGGAGGAAGTGAGGTGGACAGGCTAGAATGCCTACAGTGTCCTGCTACCATTTACTTAACAGACATTTTATTCTAGTGGGTGGGCTGGTGTAGCAGGTTGCCCCCCTCTCCCCTAGGGGCTCCACACACACACACACACACCCACACACACACACTCCTGTGTTTTTCCAAGCCCCCCCCCCCCAGCCTTACTGAGTGGAGCTTCTGATAGAGGCCACACGCGTTGCACACATATCCTCCGTTGGCATTCTTCCTCCACAGCGAGGTCTTGGTGGTCAGACAGTTGGCACAGAATACCCCTGAGCCTCGTCGTCTCTGAAAGCCAAATCAAAAGAGAGAGAGAGAGAGAGTCAGTCAGTCAGTGAGAAAATGGGTGCAAAGGGGTTGGGCAAATAGAAAGCGAGAGAGAGAGGGAGGAGGAGAAAGGTTGGAGCGGAGAAACATCACACACACACACACACACACACACTGCCCAATCAGGTCAGGTTGGGAAGTGATGAATAGAACCCAGCTGATTCTCTCAGTAATTAACTTTAGACTGATTAATGAGTCCGGTAAGATACCACTGAGTCTGAGACGACACCTGACCACTTCACTAGACAGAGATCAGCCATAATCGCCTGTACCCCTATGACAAGCTGAGGACGAGACATTTGGAAACTTTATTTTCTTTTAACGATCTCCTTAAATGTATTATTTAAAAAAGCCTAATAAATAACAATGCACTGACCCATAAGGCAAGTACAGAGAAGCAGTAATGTCAAAATGAATCATTGGTGTGCCCGACCTTATCAAGTGCAGAACCACGTGAACTTAAGAAGCGGTCAGTCCTGCCTTGCATGTGATTCGCAACGCGTCTAACCGGCTACATTGGCCATTCGGCCTTATAGAATATGTGCAAATTCAGAAATGTTGTGTAGGGAGTCATGTTCTCTTCTCGACAGAGACATACAATGCTCCTAATTCTCCTCTGATACATCTAGAATGGAAAGCTTTTCTGAGGACATCATTTTGGCTCCAAGTCCAGAGAGCTTTCTTGGCAGAGAAAGGATACTTGATTCATCGGGTGTTTCACAATGTATCAGTAAAAAGTTCTGGTGAGTAGCCAGTTCCCTATAGGGTAATTTTCCATCCAGATGCAAGCGCTATCGGTGGCCCATCGTCAGCTAAACTAATTATGATCTCGCATTTGCTAATGCCTGCTCACTCTAAAGTTTGACATCAGACATTAATCATAGACACAAGGAAAATAAAAAGAAGTGAAAAGGTATGAAGGGACGGTACCCCATAAAGAGTGAAAATTACGGCAATAATTTGATGAGATGAAGACATGTTTTTAGTGGGCTATCAGCAAGTGCAAAGTCGCTCTGACAATTGCTATTTTCAAGCACGGAACACAATTTGCGCTCGGCTGCTTGTGCTCCAATCACAGGGCAGGCTTGGTAAAGGAACGCAAACTAAAAAACCAAAATTACCTATTATTTCCAGATTCAACATTTCAGAAGTGTGAAAATACAATCAAGATTTACAATCTATCAGAAGTATAAAAAAAAAAATGTCAATCCTTAATTTAACAATTATATTGATCAAGTAATTATAAATGTTTACTTGTTCATGCTGCTTAGACCACTGCGCCACAGACGTTCATCATTCTCTAGAAAGCAGGGAGAGTACTTGATGATAATTAAATGAAACAACGCATTGTTTTAAATTATTTTAGTTTTAAGCCTTCCCCACACCACAGTCGAACCTCAACAATTAATACCTAAACTTAACCCTTTGAGTTGTTTCTGTTTTAACCCTGTAACCACATGTAATTAACCCTGAAACCACTCGGAATGAATGGGTAAAAAATCTACGTAGACCATGCAGATTTGGGCTACAAACACCATTACTCTCGAATATGAATGATTCTCTTAGTGGTATACTTAAATAAAATGAAAAAGAAAATATGTTTAAAAATTATAGGCTATTCTATGATTAGGCTACAACCACAGAAGAAACCTGGACGCAGAGGGGAACACACCCCCCCCCCCCGAACATACACATTCCCAATCCCAAGGAGTTTTTATGTGGTTGCCACATGGCAGGAATGACAGGTATGATTGATTGATTGATTTATTCTTTCCTATCCTGTTCTAGCGTTACAAGCTAAACACGGTGTCCATCATCATCCCTGTGTTTTTCCCCCCCTCCAGGCTCATGCCCGAACCCCGACTGCCTCGGCCAAATTACTCACACGTGTTTTGCTTCGAGTCACAGACACTTCCAACAGCTGGAAAGTGTAAATGTTTACAGGTTGAGCACAGCTCGAGCTGATAGCAGTTCTATTTGTCTTGCGCAACATGTATCACCTTCTCCAACAAACAACAGATAAGACTGGCACATGGTTTATGAACTGATACACAAAACGAAGCCGGACCATAAACTGAACAGTTTTAGACAGAATCATTAGATAATATGTTTTGGTACTGTCCATATGTAGCTTGTTTTTGGTTGCAGGTTCAGGAATGGCTGAAGAATTGCAACATTTACCTGGAGCTAACTCTGCAAATAGCACTGCTGGGTGATTTGAAACGTCATATTCAATCGATAAATGATATAATAATACTCTTTGCAACATTTTTTTTATTTAATTTACAATTTAGAAACTAAGAGAATAGAAAGGTTCAGAACTATTGTGAAACATCACAGCACAGTTGAAAAATATATGGCAAATAGAAACTGGATGGTGTTCAGAAATAGATGGGAGGGGTTGAGTGGAGCTGAAAGGAGTGACAAAAATAACAAGATAACTCATGTCAAATATACTGTCTGTAAAATGTATATAGTATGCATAAGCTAGAAGTAGAAGCCTAAGTGTTGTTGTCCATTAGTTTAGGGGTGGTAGGGTTAGGGGGAAAAAAATAAAGGAAAATATATATACGGGGGATTGGAAATGATGCAGACAATTACATTGATGGAAGCTACAATCTATCTGCAATATTAAAGCTGATCTACCCCCTTAAAAACAACAACAACAAAAAAGTGAAATATGATCCTTTATTCAGTGAGTGGAGCAGCCAGCGGTGGAGCTCAGTCCTAGGTGATCTGATGTGACATTACACAACAAGTGGCGCGTGGCTCGACCCGCAATGAATAACCTGCAACACTGGCGGCGAGATCTACTCAGTCAAACAGAGACTCACTTCATAAGAAGCTACAACAAATGTGTTGTTTTATAGACCTCAACACTACTACATATAAAACATTTAAAACATATCTGACGGACACTAAACATGCTAACACACACACTCTACATACAAGTACATTGTAATATTGTTATATTGCTGTATTATGGATTGTATTGTCCATATACTATACAGTATATTTGGAAAGTATTCAGACGCCTTGACTTTTTCCACATTTGGTTACGTTACAGCCTTATTCAAAAATTGATTAAATTGTTTGTTTTTTTCTCATCAATCTACACACAATACCCCATAACGACAAAGCAAAAAACAGATCTTTTGAAATTTTTGCAGATTTATCAAAATAAAATACTGAAATATCACATTTACGTAAGTATTCAGTACTTTGTTGAAGCCCCTTTGGCAGTGATTACAGTGATTACAGCCTTGAGTCTGATTGGCACACCTGTATTTGGGGAGTTTCTCTTCTCTGCAGATCCTCTCAAGCTCTGTCAGGTTGGAGTCCGGACTCTGGCTGGGCCACTCAATGACATTCAGAGACTTGTCCCAAAGCCACTCCTGCGTTGTCAGGAGGACGCTACCTGCCCCAATGCATAGCGCTAACTGTAAAGTTTGGTGGAGGAGGGAATAATGGTCTGGGGCTGTTTTTCATGGTTTGGGCTAGGCCCCTTAGTTCCAGTGAAGGGAAATCTCAACACTACAGCATACAATGACATTCTACACGATTATGTGCTTCCAACTTTGTGGCAATAGTTTGGGGAAGGCCCTTTCCTGTTTCAGCATGACGATGCCCCCGTGCACAAAGCGAGGTTCATACAGAAATGGTTTGTTGAGTTTAATTAGAATGCCTAATCGCCCACCATCAATTCCGACCTCACTAATGCTCGTGGCTGAATGGAAGCAAGTCCCCACAGCAATGTTCCAACATCTACTGAATAGCCTTCCTAGAAGAGTGGAGGCTCTTATAGCAGCAAAGGGGGGACCAACTCCATATTAATGCCCATGATTTTGGAATGACGAGCAGGTGTCCACATACTTCTGGTCATTCGTAGAGTAGTGTGTAATAATGTGTTGTGTGATGCACTGTTTTATTTTTGTAATGTAATTGCCTGAATCTTGTTTGGACCCCAGGAATCTTGTTTGGACCCCAGGAATCTTGTTTGGACCCCAGGAATCTTGTTTGGACCCCAGGAATCTTGTTTGGACCCCAGGAATCTTGTTTGGGACCCCTTGGGTGGCAGGTAGCCTACTAGTTAGAGCGTTGGGCCAGGGGGGCTGACCCTGTAGGTAGGGCCGTCATTGTAAATAAGAATTAGTTCTTAACTAACTTGCCTAGTTAAATAAAGGTTAAATAAATAAAATAAATAAATGGAAGAGTAGCTGCTGCATTGGCAAGAACTAATGGGGATCTGTAATAAAATACTAATACAAAAATATGCATCTGCTAGCTAGTGTATGTTGAACAAACTTGTTCTGGTTCACTTGAGGTTCCAGCTGTCCATACCATGTACCATATGAGCACATGTTGCTAGCAGTGTACTACCGCAGTTTCACTAATCAAGCCCAATCAAGACACGTCTGCAGTCCTGTGTATAGCATGTCATTATTGGCAGTTGTGTTGGTAGGTGGCTGGGACTGGTGGGGTTTTTGGGAATGTGTGGGTGTGCATGCGTTTGTGCACATGCGCAAGGAAGAGTGTGTGTGTGTGTGTGCGAGAATGCATGCATGTGTGTGCGTATGCGTCCTGGGGGAGGGGTCTCTCTCTGGTAAGTTCAATTGTCAATTATACAGGAAAAACAACAGAAAGAGTCTACCCTTGTCAAACAGAAAGAGTCTACCCTTGTCAAACAGAAAGAGTCCACCCTTGTCAAACAGAAAGAGTCCACCCTTGTCAAACAGAAACAGTCCACCCTTGTCAAACAGAAAGAGTCCACCCTTGTCAAACAGAAAGAGTCCACCCTTGTCAAACAGAAACAGTCCACCCTTGTCAAACAGAAAGAGTCCACCCTTGTCAAACAGAAAGAGTCCACCTTTGTCAAATAGCTCACAGTTCCAGACTTCCTTCCTTATCAGCTAGGTCTACTCTGCCATCTGTAAAAATGAAGGCATACCTAGCCTTGCGATGTTTGGCCTCTTTTGCTTAAAAGAAAAATACATTTAAAAAAAGCAGCAGCACCCTGGCTGACTGAGGCAGCTCTTAGGACAGAGAGGCAGCTTTTAGGACGGAGAGGCAGCTTTTAGGACGGAGAGGCAGCTCTTAGGACGGAGAGGCAGCTCTTAGGACGGAGAGGCAGCTCTTAGGACGGAGAGGCAGCTCTTAGGATGGAGAGGCAGCTCTTAGGATGGAGAGGCAGCTCTTAGGATGGAGAGGCAGCTCTTAGGACAGAGAGGCAGCTTTTAGGATGGAGAGACAGCTCTTAGGACGGAGAGAATAAATAAAAAAT
>CM042396.1:28108028-28293028 GCA_023634145.1 Thymallus thymallus
TACAGTTTGCCTTCCAAATGCCCCCCTATTCTCTATACAGTGCACTACTACTCATAAGGCTCTGGTCAATAGTAGTGCACTATATAGGAAACAGGATCTGTTTTGCATTGTTGTTTTCCTAAGTATCCTGGATGGACTGTGAGATGAGAGCAGGATGGGCATGCAGGACTGGGTCCAGTGGTGCTGATCCATCCTCTCTCTAACAATGGGGTTCAAAATAAGACCTGGCTGAGGATGTCTGCCCCCTCCCTGCTCCCCCTGGCCCGCTCAGCTCAGCTCAGCTCCGGTTGATCGGCATGCAGCTTATTGTTTCCTTTTCCATTTGCCACGGGGCCAATTAAGTCAGGATCCTAGCAAAATGCAAACACACAAAGTGCACATACACCCACACATACACACACACACACATCACATCACATGCACACACACATATACATATACATACATACATACATAAAAAAAAAAAAATAACACACACATAAGCATATTATACTCACGCATACACTACCATTCAAAAGTATGGAGTGAGTGGTTATCAGCAACCAACACAGGAGTGATGGTTGCTGATAATGGGCCTCTGTACACCTATGTAGATATTCCATAAAAAATCTGCCGTTTCCAGCTACAATAGTCATTTACAACATTAACAATGTCTACACTGTATTTCTGATACATTTTATGTTACTTTAATGGACAAAAAATGTGCTTTTCTTTCAAAAACAAGGACATTTCTATGTGGCCCCAAACTTTTGAACGGTAGTGTACAAATGAAGAAATGTGTCCTTGGCTTTGAAACAAACACACCTTCACAGCAACCAATCCGCTGGCAGCCTGTGGGGTGAGGTTGTGACTGTCAACTCAGCTAAGGCTCAATTCTCTATCACCTTGGCACGCATGTGGGCTACTTTCCATTCAGGAGTTACCTAACACGCTAAAACCCTAACAGTAAACAGCTTGCTGTTATTGAGAGTGTGTTTGTTTCCAAAAATCTGTCCTCTAGTTCAAAAGCATAATTTACATTGATGTAAAACAGCAAAGAAACTGTTAAAAAGCAGTTCTCTTGTTCAAAAACACATCTGAGAAAAAGTGTGTGTGTGTGTGTATGTATGTGTAAGTAAGTGTGTGTGTGTGTGTGTGTGTGTGTGTGTGTGTGTGTGTGTGTGTGTGTGTGTGTGTGTGTGTGTGTGTGTGTGAGTACCAGAAGTCCTCACAAGAAAATTCAACCAAGCAGAATGCTGACAAGTGAGGACATTTGGCAGGTCCTCACAAGGAAAAGGGCTATTTTAGGGTTAGGGGTTAGGTTGAGGGTTAGGAGTTAGGGTTAAGTTTAGGGTTAGTGTTAAGTTTAGGGTTAGGTTTAGGGGTTTGGGGAAAATAGGATTTTGAATGTGAGTCAATTGTTGGTGAGTGTGTGTGTGAGTTGCTCTTAGCGATATGAGGTAGTCTGCGGTAGTCCTGAATCGAGAGCCAAGCAGCCGAGCAGATCCACAACCCTCCTACAGAACGCTAGCATCTAGCAAGCAGCGCTAACATCTGCAGCCGGGAATAACCTGTTTTCAAAAACATACACGTCCCTAATGAGGCCTGCTATAAAAATGAAAATGAACACCACATTTAGAGAGCCTCAACAAGCTCTCACACTCCCAGCCAGACGTCAGCGTGAACCAGCTGGGAAGAATGCAGAGATTTGTGAGCATGGCTTTTACAAGCTTCTAAGAACTTCTGTTGGAGGTCAGGGTTGCAGGGTTTTTTGGCTTCAACAAGTGTCGGAATTCTAGAATACTGTAGAATACACTCACTCACAATAACGTACGTAACCCGAGGATGTTACACAACAGCAATTATTATTATTTTCACTGCTCCCGAGGGGAACTCTGTGTGTGGCTGGGAGTGAGTGAGAGTACTTCTAGTTGTCACAGGGATACTTACTTATCTTGTTCTTAAAGCTGCAGTCCGTAATTCAAACAATAAGATAATTTTCCTCTCTCACTTTTTTGGTGAAGAGCTGAGATATGGGGCTGGAGAAATGTAACCAATCAAATTCATAGACAGAGCTATGGATACAAGGACTGCTCCGATGTGGCGGCGTGGTCTAAGACACTGCATCTCAGTGATGGAGTTGTCACTACAGACAACCTGCTTTGAATCCAGACTGTATCACAACCGGATGTGATTGGGAGTCCCATAGGGCAGCGCACAATTGGCCCAGCATCGTCCGAGTTTGGCCGGTGTAGGCAGTCATTGTAAATAAAAATGTGTTCTTAACTAACTTGCCTACTTAAATAAAGGTTAAATAAAAAATAAAGTTTTAACCATGTTTAGAAGCTACACAGTGTTTCTTTACAATTGCATTGTTTACAAACTAGCATATATTTTGATGGGGTAAGACAGTTTAAGCATTCATAAGTTATATTCCTTAAGATTCAATGGCTATATCTATCATTCTCTTAAAAGTCAAAAAATCTATGTACAAATCACAGATTGTACATTTAAGGCAGCAGTATCTCTAGCAAAAGTTAGCTCTCCAAAACAAAAAAGTTTCCATCTTTTGTAGATGAAGTCAACTGGGGAAATCTTCTCGAGGACTGAACCAAAACCATACGGAGGAATAACTTCTGATGAAAAACAAATAGAATGTATAATGCCATAGCTCTCCCCATCAGGAAGGGGTAGCATATTTTTATGAAGGTGAAAGAAGATGAAAAGTGAGTGACAAACAAGTTATCTTTATCAAGCCTTAAAATACCCCCGAGATGGTAGATAGATTCCGTCAGCAGGATTCCATTATAAGTGTTTAGGTGAAAACTCCCCAGTTATGCCCCAACTCAAACACCACACTGATCCAATAATTCAGTTAAACATACTTTTAACCATACCTAAACTCTCACACCCATCCTATCTACATCTTTTTTACCCATGTCCCAAAGGTATGCCAAGTGTTGTCTGCACATTTATCACCTGTAACAGAGAAGATTTGAGAATTAAAGTGATGCTCCAGAGCTTTTGTATCATTTCAGCCATTAGTTTTGTAAGTGCTTAAGATCTCGGACTGCATCTTTAAGAAAACTGTCACGTTTTCTCCTTGTCCTAGGTAGAATGGCAGTAGCTTGGGGAGATTTGGACCCTGCCGCTCCGCGTCACTGGCTCAGCCAATGGTGCCATGGACGACCAGGGTTTCTATGGCAGCACTTGGTGAATTCCCCTGCCCCACCAACTCTGTATGGACAGAGTCTCTCTCCTTCCCTCTCCTTCCCTCTCTTTCTCTCTCTTTCGCTCTCTTTCTCTCTCTTTCTCTCTCCCTCTCTCTCTCTTTACCTCTCTCACTTTCTGTCCTTCTGTCCCGGTCTCTCACTCTCCCTCTCCCCCCTCTCTCTCTTTCTCTGTCCCTCCCTCCCTCCCTCTCTCTCTCTCTCTCTCTCTCTCTCTCTCTACCTCTCTCACTTTCTGTCCTTCTGTCCCTGTCTCTCACTCTCCCTCTCCCCCCTCTCTCTTTCTCTCCCTATTCTGTCTCTCTCTCTCCCTCTCTCCCCCTCCTCCCCCTCATTGAGTTGGGAAACAGACCATAGTACCTAGGCCAGCAGGCCCTGAGCCAAATGCCTAGGAGATAAGCCGCTAATAGGAAGTAATCTACAGCTAATGCACACATTCCAGGGCAAAAGCATATTTTAATAAAAATAACACAACCCTATCACACCCCCGTCTCCATTTCCCTACTCTCTTTATTTCTTTCCTTTTCTCATTCAGTGGCCCCTCTTCAAACAAAGCATGGGCAGAGAGAGAGAGAGAGAGACCGAGACCGAGAGAGAGACCGAGAGAGAGAGAGAGACCGAGAGAGAGAGACCGAGAGAGAGAGAGAGGGAGACCGAGAGAGAGAGTGCTGAGACAGAACATGCTCGGGGTGTGGCGCGGGGTGTGGTGCGGTAGCGTGATGTCCCAGGGGCTATAGAGAGATAAGATGATAACTCAATAAGGAAGAAGGATAGACAGGTTAAATTCCTGTATATTGGTTAGAGGAAGGGAGGAGGCACTTGTGGTGTGGCAGTATAGCAGTGTACACAAATACACACACACACAAACATACACACACACACTCGGCAGTGTAGCAGTGTAAGACGTTGGGCAGAGTGCCAGACGGAACACACAGCAGGTCGTGTAGTGACGAGATGAGCAGCTCCTTGGCGGGAGACTGCCTGTTTGTTTTACACTCCACAACCATGTTGTTCTGTCTGACTGAGAGGAAACACAGTGTCTGACATGACATAGTGGAGGCTACAGTCAATCAGGGTCACAATGGGTTTCGTCCCACATGGCACCATATTCCTGATATGACATTCTGAGTAAACATCACTACACACAGTCCATACACGTAATGTTAGCTAGTTAGCCAGCCATCTAACTTCAGCTGGCTAGCTAACAGCAAGCTTTAACTAGCAATACATACCGATTGTCTGAGAAAACATCACTAATGTTACACACACGTTACTTAATGTTAGGCTGATAGGGCAGCAGGTAGCCAAGCTGTTAGAGCGTCGGGCCAGTAACCGAAAGGTCACTGGTTTGAATACCCGAGCCCACTAGGTGAAAAAACCTGTCGATGTGTCTTTGAGCAAGACACTTAACCCTCATTTTTTCCAGGGGCTGACCCAGTAGGTGGGCTGTCATTGTAAATAAGAATTTGTTCTTAACTGACTTGCCTAGTTAAATAAAGGTTAAATAAAAATGTTAGCTAGCAAGCCATCCATCTAACCTCAGTTAACGTTAGCTAGCTAACCGCAAGCTTTAACTTAGGTTTTTTTGTTTAGACATGTAACGTTAAAGTTAGCTAGCTAAAAAATGAACTATAATCCCAATCCATAAAGTAACATTACTAGTAATACAAATATTTGTATCTGGAATGTCTTTCAGCATCAGTAGAACACGCCTGACTCTCCTCCACCAGTCATAAGGAGAATGGTCTAATGCTTCCCATCAAAAAGAGAGCTGGCCCAAGCAAGCTATGGCTTGCAACAACACCTGACTCCGTACCTCAGGCCGCTGCCACAGAACAAGCAGTCCCAGCACTTCAGGTGAAAATCATTTTCATTGGATTGTATGGTTATTCTTCTTATCTAAATTTGGGCGGTGAATTGATGTTGTGCAGGGTTGTAATCATCTGATTTTTTTGTTGTTGTTAATCCCTGTTTACAGCTTTGATACTCTGGAGCCTGGTGTTGTTGTCGCCAAGGAGCGTTCGAACTGTCAGGACCAGTTTCAGCTGCTGCACAATGCTGACATCCTTCCTCCCATAGATGGTCTGCCTGTACAAGCACCACCTGGACTGGACACAGCTAGGCAAATGTATATTTTTGAGAGGATCAGGGAGTTTTGCGACGAAGAGGCTATGGACATCATATGCACTTCACGGAAGTCAAGGGCAGGACAGAAATGGGCTCTCCGAATATAGATTCCCTTATTCATGCGTGGTTCGGCCGGACCAGTCATCAGCACTATCTGCAGTGCCTCTATTCAAAAGACTCTCTCCTAACACACACGCCATACGTTGCTGCTACTATTTAATTCATTTTATCCTGCTGCTCAGCCACTTTAACCCTGATTGTATGAATATAACTACCTCGTCTATCACTGATACCGTTATTGATATTGTTTTTGTACATACTGTATATTATTTTATTTATATTAACACTATCTATTTCTGATATTGCTACTACGCAAGTAACCATTTGGATGTACCGTTTACCTTCTGCAGAGACCCATCCCACTTAGCAAGACTTAGCAAAGTATTATATATTCAATTAATATTATGTGTGGTCGTAACATGATATTGTGACATACCACAACAATATCATGTGACCACCACATAAATATATTTATGGCACATGCATCTGTTTATGTACTGTACATGTGCACCTCACTCATGTTGCATGGCCTTAACTTATGTATGGAATACTATGTGATAAGTGTGTATGTAACAGTATATAAAGTATGCTAATGTACTGGTGTGACGGTATTTGGGCAGTGGTCAAAAGTACTACTTAAGTATTTTCTGGTGGTATCTGAACATTCCTTTAATATTTATATATTTGGCAACTTTTACTTTTACTTCACTACATTCCGAAAGAAAATAATGTACTTTTTACACCCAAAAGTACTTGTTACATTTTGACAGGAAAATTGTCCAATTCACACACTTATCAAGAGAACATCCATGCTGCATATGATCTGGAAGACTCACTAAACACAAATACTTTCTGTTTACCTGGAAATGTTCCTTATTGTAGGCTACTACCACTTTTAGTCTTAATCTTTACTACACTACTCACTGTTTAGCACATGACCTCACATGTGAATCCTTAAAGAGATGGGTTGGGCTAAGGCTTAAGAGGGTGTGAACAACGCTGAATGGGTGTAGACAAAGGAGAGCTCTCCAAAACCAAAACTTTCAAAGGCCCTTTTCTCACAAGTGAGTTTCCAAGTTTATCAACTTTCAAAGCAGAATTACTTTCCCATTGTTCCTCAAAAATGCAATGATATACCATTTTGTAGCTCTGAGTCTCTACTTTAATTCAATGTAAAAAACAGAAATTCAAACATTCCTACATAAGACCGAATCAAGGTGGTGAGTCACATTTATATATTATCCGTTAGTCTATGGACTGTTCAGATATATAAGGGAAAATCCTGGAAAATGACTGCCAATATACAGTAGATCATGCTAATTCCATACCGCCATCCAGCCACACATCACAACCATCCAGCCACACATCACAACCATCCAGCCACACATCACAACCATCCAGCCACACATCACAACTATCAGCACCTGGATCAGAAAAATATGAAATGAAATTACCAGCGAAAGGTTAAACACTTAAAACAATACTTTGATTAGCATATGTTTAGCACTTTGAAGAGAGGATGGAGAGAAAAAGAAGACATTTTTCAGTAAGAACTAAGGTTGTTTGTTAAATAAAAGTGCATTTAATCAGCATTTCATGACCACAGTAAAGCAAACCGTTGTGGAGGTGTGTTGTTTTCCCTAGAGAAGGCAGAAGGGGAGTTTAGAGAAATGAACTGTCCGGTTCTCTAGGCTACAGTCAGGGAACAGGGAACAGTTGCTCCACTGTTTGTCTGTGAATAAATCTCCTTGGTAAATAGCTCTGAGGCTCTACTGAGGAATATTGTATGGATCAAAGCAGCCATGTCTTCCTGTATAAAAGACTAGGCCACAAGCTTGCTTGTTTGTCTAAAACAATTAAGGCCGGTATGAGGGAGGCTCCTGACAAATAGCTAACAGCTGATGGCGCTTTGGCAAATATTCTGAAGGGGGTCGGAGGGGCAAAGGGGGGACAGGAGGGCGTATGGGGGTCCAAATTAATGATTGGTCAGGGTCCGAAACCAGTCTAATCTCAGCCAATTGCTTCCTAATTATGTAAGGTGCTGCCAATTTGGACTGTCTAACAAATCAAGAGCACCATGCATTACTTTTTCTCCCAGGTCCCTGATTGAGTCTGGTCATTATTTGGGCTGATCTCATTTTCACACATGGAACCAATATGCTGGCCAGATGTTCATTTTGCAATTGGGCACGGAGCACAACGACTCATCTACACGCAAAGGAAGGAAAGAGAAGGGAATGCAGTTCCCCAGCCGAATAAGGGGCTGCTGTCGGTCTGGTCTGACACTCCAGTCCCAACCATGGAACCAGATCAGGGAGGGGATGCTGGGGTATAATGTGAAGGACAGAAGAGACTGAAGGAGGGAGGGAAGGAAGGAGGAGAAAAAAGTAAGAAGAAGGCTGGTAATGTTTCTGTCAGGTCAATGACTTGTATGGTGTGTAGTAAAGACAGAGGAGTTCTGCCGCCGACCAGAGCCCTAGTCTGAGCCTCATGTGTTCCAACGTGCAGCTAGCAGTGCTTTGGCCACCAAATCAAATCCCTAATTTATATAAACCTCCAAATTACGATGTGCGGGAAACATTTTTTTTCTTTCTTTTTTACCTAGTTCATAAATAACTTTGGGTTCCAGTTTCTGTACCCTGCCTACGTTATTAGGACCACCTGGTTGTTTCTGGCTCTGATGTACTAGGAAGACGGGGCGGGACTTGTGATTTGATTGCCAAAGCAATCATGTCCTTATTAGGTAGAGATGCTATCTTTAGTGACGTGCTGTCAGTCCGGATTCAGCTACACTCATTTCTGGAAAACTTTCATGTTTCAATAATGACAGTGATGGAAAAACCAATGTGTTCGACCGACCAAACGAAAAGCTGGAAAACGTAATGTCTAATTTTCCCCTCCGTCTGTCCTCTTAAGTGAACAAAGCCAGTTTAACTTAAAACAACGACAGGAGAGGAGGAGGAAAGAGGTGATGGCATAATGCCCTCACTAGATTACAGTGGGGAACCGTCAGGGCCCTCTAAGGCGTAAGGAAGGAAGGAAGGATGGGTGGGTGGGTGGATGGATGGATGGATGGATGGATGGATGGATGGATGGATGGATGGATGGATGGATGGATGGATGGATGGATGGATGGATGGATGGATGGATGGATGGATGGATGGATAGATGGATAGATGGATAGATGGATAGATGGATAGATGGATAGATGGATAGATAGGTTGTGTGGTAAAAACAAAGGTAATGGCGTTGCAATTGGAAGTACTGGGTACATGACATTTCGAGTTGTGGTGCATTTTTTTTTATTGTTGCATGCTGGAGATAGAATATCGATAACATTTTTCTCTCTGACAGCATATACTGTCTGTGGTCTTGAAACAATGTGAGTAGTTATATGTGTTGTCGGCTTCATTGAAAACTTTTCATCTGATGGATTTTGGATGTTCTTGGTCTAATTTATTTGTTCGACACCCAGTATCATTACTTTGCGTGAATTATACTTTAAACTATGCAAAAATCAGATACTAAATAATTTCTTTAGGTTCTTTCTAATCTGTGGCTTCATTAAATAGCAAACAAAATGTGAATTCAGCGATTACATTTGTTTACTTGATCTTAGTAGCTCCCTGATGAAACAATAACACCCATTACTGTAGTTTGTCTTTAGCCAACCTGTACTCTATGGCTTAGCGGTGTGTTCAGTAGATTCCACAATCTGGACATGAGCGAGTGCTCAGCTTGTTCTCGACACTGTGTGCACCAGTATGCGTGCTGAAATCTACATTGGCTGTGACGTATAGCACCACCCACTGGGCGAAAAGAGTGTGCCCCGCTCTCACAGAGCCTATGGCCATCACTATGACCGCTAGTGTAAACAAACACATTTCCACAGCAATGATCCTGGTGGACATTACACTGTTATGTGGTGATTAGATTACAAAGAGGGATGTGACTAGATGAGATGGGTTCTGTCCAACTCTGCAAAAACAGCAGACACTCTTATCCAGACTGACTTATAGGAGAAATTAGGGTTAAGTATCTTGCCCAAGGGCACATTGGCAGATTTTTCACCTAGTCAGTTCACAGATGCAAACCTTTCGGTTACTGTCCCAACACTCTTAACCGCTAGGCTACCTGCCACTCCTATACGCCAGAGGTGGTGCGGAATCGAGCTTGTGATTGTTGTTACGGTTGGTTGCCTGAGACCTGAATACTTGCATTGGCTCCCTGAGCTAATGCCTAGGCGTTTAGCTCTGTGGGCTAACACATTGTTGTGGTGAGCAGGAGACCTGAGTCAGTAATCTGGAGTACTTCTACCCAAACCCCCTTCCACTTCGTTTGACTGTACCAACGATGTCACACAGAGACATCCAGACTGACTGAATGTTGCAGAGATATTACAATGTCTTCCCTGAGCCAGTTTCATTTAACGGGTAATTCAACATTTGACACAGCATTGTACAACAATTAAAGAATTAAAATAACCCCAAAACGCAGAAATAGAAGCCAGTCACCTATTGAATTATGGTCTGAAGCCATGTGTAACAGTATGCTTCTTATTTTGCATGGCAAACGCAAAACCCCTGACCGATATAATGTTACTTTATTTATACTTTATAGTTTTGCTTTGGTTGAAATGTAAATAATACATAATGAGTTGGGTCATAGAGTTTTATTCTCACTGACGTTTATAATGGTTATAAAGATTTTGGTGAGTGAAAACAGACCAGGCCGATTATCATCACACAGGGCTAGGGCAGGTCCCTGCCTAGTTGACTGTGTGACTCAATGGGAATGGGTTGAGAAAGTTAAAGGGATACTTCGTGATTTTGGCAATGAGGCTGTTTATCTACTTCCCCAGAGTCAGATGAACTCGTGGATGAAGGAAGTTAAAAGGTAGTTTTGGGGGCCAATGGTAACTAGCATTAATTTATGGGTATCTACTAGATATCCATAGACTTCCAGTCATTGCCCTAACGCTAGTTAGCAATTGTGCTGGCGCTAGTTAGTAACTTCCCTCAAACTGCACGCAGTTATTCAGGAGTTCATCTGACTCTGGGGAAGTAGCTAAAGGGCCTCACTGCCAAAATCGCAAAGTATCCCTTTAAGATGTGAACCGGGCATTGAGCTGGTTGCTGGTTCTGCATCAGACTAACAAACCAGCATGAACAACACCAGCGGCGCATTCATAAAGAGACCGAACTATAAAATCCAAAAGAAAAATATGACATGCACGTCCACGGACTAACAAATGACACGGACAATGGAAACACAGTGCGGTGACACGGACAGACAAAAAAAATGAATTACCTTGTGATTATGTCTCTTTTGGAAGGTTTTTAAACACAGTCTGAACATTATGGCCTGGTGGAACAGGCCACAGCTCACATTGGTCACGCACTCGCCATCTTTTCCATCGTACCACCGCCACACGCATCCGCCAGCCAACAGCTCTGAAACACTGTGAATAACCCCCCCCCCCCACCCCACCCCCCCACCCTCTGGCCTCCACCCTGCCTGGCCCTAGCTGCCTGGTCCTGGCTCTCTGGCTCCAGCTCTGGTCTGCTGGCTGCACTGGGGTGTCAGTTTGTTTCTGCAGCAGTCACATTTCCCATCAGCCCATAGACAAAAATAAACAGTGGCGTCCTGGAAGGCGGGTGGTTGAAGTGCACCACTGTATTCCACCCCCATCTGGGCAGACAGTGCACAGCTGAGGTAACCATTCCTTCAACCCACCCCTTCATGCCCAACCCCAGCCCCTACCTTAGCCCCAGCCTTAGCACCTGCCCTAGCCTTGACCCCTAGCCCCAGTACCTGCCCCAGTCCCCAGAAGCAAGAGCAGGCAGACAGGGGCAGGTATCCCTATGGCCTCAACCACCGACCCCCTCTGTTCAACTGCCCCCTCACTTTCCTTGCCTTGAAAATGTGGCACTCTGTTATGGAATTCAGCTGCAGGTTGTGGAAGAGTTCCCCCCCCCCCACTTCCTGTCCTGTCTGAGATGTGTTGGCGCAACACTAAGCGATAGAGCATTGAAATAGAGCAGACTATGCGTGGAGAGAAAACAAACACTCACACACATACGAATGGTCACTATAGTTTTACATGCACAAAGACCCAAAACAAACACAGACTGCTGGGTAAACAGAACAGGGTGTAAACCAGACACACATATTCATGTGGCAAACTACACAGCTGATGTATAAACAGTGTTGTACTGTTTGCATGCTGATGCTAACAGATATACTGTAATGTAGAAATGAAAACATACTGTTGTGACTAAAACACACACACACTCTCTCACAAGCACACACACACTGTTTTGGCTAGCAGAGTGCATTGTTGTCTGTAGAGCAGATTTATATAACATCTGTCCAGGGGTTGTGTTGACTGGCTGGAGTGTTTCTGAGGACTGCATTAACACTGGCAACACTGGCTCTCTCTCTCTCTCTCTCTCTCTCTCTCTCTCTCTCTCTCTCTCTCTCTCTCTCTCTCTCTCTCTCTCTCTCTCTCTCTCTCTCTCTCTCTCTCTCTCTCTCTCTCTCTCTCTCTCTCTCTCTCTCTCTCTCTCTCTCTCTCTCTCTCTCTCTCTCTCTCTCTCTCTCTCTCTCTCTCTCTCTCTCTCTCTCTCTCTCTCTCTCTCTCTCTCTCTCTCTCTCTCTCTCTCTCTCTCTCTCTCACACAAATATAGCTCCTACGCCTGTCTCACTCAGGCAGTGGCACTATCTAATCTGCACTCCACTGGGCCACTTGGCAGCCATCACCTCCCTGTCTGGACAGCCGGGTGGCAGGAGAGGGAGGGCAGAAGAGGAGAGGGGAGGACAAGGCAGTAGAGGGGAGGAGAGAGGAGGAAGGCGAGGGGAGGTCAAGGCAGTAGAAGGGAGGAGAGAGGAGGAGGCGAGGGGAGGACAAGGCAGTAGAGGGGAGGAGAGAGGAGGAGGCGAGGGGAGGACAAGGCAGAAGAGGGGAGGAGAGAGGAGGAGGCGAGGGGAGGACAAGGCAGAAGAGGGGAGGAGAGAGGAGGAGGCGAGGGGAGGACAAGGCAGAAGAGGGGAGGAGAGAGGAGGAGGCGAGGGGAGGACAAGGCAGTAGAGGGGAGGAGAGAGGAGGAGGCGAGGGGAGGACAAGGTAGTAGAGGGGAGGAGAGAGGAGGAGGCGAGGGGAGGACAAGGTAGTAGAGGGGAGGAGAGAGGAGGAGGCGAGGGGAGGACAAGGTAGTAGAGGGGAGGAGAGAGGAGGAGGCGAGGGGAGGACAAGGCAGAAGAGGGGAGGAGAGAGGAGGAGGCGAGGGGAGGACAAGGCAGAAGAGGGGAGGAGAGAGGAGGAGGCGAGGGGAGGACAAGGCAGAAGAGGGGAGGAGAGAGGAGGAGGCGAGGGGAGGACAAGGCAGTAGAGGGGAGGAGAGAGGAGGAGGCGAGGGGAGGACAAGGTAGTAGAGGGGAGGAGAGAGGAGGAGGCGAGGGGAGGACAAGGTAGTAGAGGGGAGGAGAGAGGAGGAGGCGAGGGGAGGACAAGGCAGAAGAGGGGAGGAGAGAGGAGGAGGCGAGGGGAGGACAAGGCAGTAGAGGGGAGGAGAGAGGAGGAGGCGAGGGGAGGACAAGGTAGTAGAGGGGAGGAGAGAGGAGGCGGCGAGGGGAGGACAAGGCAGTAGAGGGGATTAGAGGGCAGGAGAGGAGATGAGAGGAGAACACATTCTTATTTACAATGACGGCCGACATCGACAAAGTCGGACGACGCTGGGCCAATTGTGCGCCGCCCTATGGGACTCCCAAACACGGCTGGTTGTGATACAGTCTGGATTCACACCAGGTTGTCGGTAGTGACACCTCTAGCACTGAGATGCAGTTGAGAGAGAGGGGAAACACCCTGCTTCCTGTGGGCTGTGCAGAGAGCGCTAGGACCCCTTGAGCTCAAGGCTAGAAACATTTGTTAGCAATACAGGCCATGCAGGTGTCCGTTCAGCTGCCTGTTCTGGGGCTATATGGGGTCAGCATTGAGTGCTGCACTCTTAGAGAAAAAGGGTACTTTGTTTATCCTCATCGGAGAACCCTTTTTGGTTCCAGATAGAACCCTTTGGTAGTGAAAAAGGTTCTACTTAGTGTAGGATCCCCGAGCACAAGTCTAAAAACATCCGTTAGCAATAGCAAGGACCTATAGGTGTATGTTTCTCTGCCTGTTCTGAGACTATGTGGGATGAGCAGTGAGTGCTACGACCATTGAGCAGAATTGTAAAAACATCTATTAGCAACAATGACTGTAGGTTAGCAATGGCCATATAGCTGTATTATCTGCTACGGTACCTGTTCTGGGGTTCTGTGGGGTGAGCAATGGGCTGGTTCGACATTGCAGCCGGCACTGCAGGCCACTTCCGATCTACTGATCTACAATTAGAAGCTGGCGTTTGGAGGATATATTGGCACGGTGTTGTTAGGACCGAGATGAAGTCGATTGCTGGCAAACCGTTACAATATATCCTCCGAACACCAGCTTCAAGGGAATTATCAACGGAATACAACGGGATACCAACATATTCAAACAATGATTGACATATTTTCATAAAAATATATATTTTCAACACAAATCTAGGGTTGCTAGCCAAGCGGGCTGGTCATTTGTTCTATTGGTTCCGTTGCCAGAGACGTGACCCGGTCGTTCAGTCTTTTTGTTCAGTATGTACTGTATGGACGCGACCCATTCGTTCGTTCTAAATGTTCCATTACCATACTGGCTGGCAATGTTCTTATCCCTTGCTTGCTAGCTAGCCAACTACGGCTAACTTACAGTCACGTCAAACAGTGCAGACAGAATAACAACAGTAGCTGCATTTGCATTTGTTTAAGCTGTTTTCTAGTGACATATACAGAAATAATAATGGGCTAAAGAGGCACGAGTTCGCCTGGCATAGAACATTTCCTCTCTCGTCAGGACACTGTTGTTCAGAGGAGCTAGCCAACAACACAGCTAACACAATCACTTCAAACTGAAGCTGGGAAGACTGCAAACTAGCTGCACTTCGTTTTCGTTTGACCTTTTTTTCAATTTACATTTATATCCATAAAAATTATTAATGATTTCGACTTGGCTGAGAAACGCTGCCTGTCTGTCTCCTCCTGACTCCCGACCCTTACACGTTCATTACTATAGGACAGCTGGAGATGGAATTTCAATATAGAAATGTTATGTTGGAGAGACAGACAGCAAGGTTTATACAAATATCTGCTGTTCAAAACTAAATGTTAGTCTAAAAGAAATGTGAGATAATGTCTAGATGTTTTTTACAGTGGAGATTAAGTTTGCCTGGCTGGGCTGATGAGACAGTGGATTGCACAGTCAAATGGAACAGAGTTAATAGGTATTTTGATGTCATAGATTTAGTCGGTGGTAAATTGTGGAATAGACACCTGCTGGAATGCGGTTTTAACCAATCAACATTCAGGATTAGAACCACCCGTTGTATAAATCACCTTAGATCATACATAACTAGTCATTATACAAATGTGTAGATCAGTCAGTCAATCACAATTTACCCACAATGCATCACAGATTTGATGCTCTCGAACAAAGCCAATGACTTCTATGAACTCTGAGCAGAATTACAAATAATGTACATCTGTTAGCATTAACAAGGCCATACAGGTGTCCATTTAGATGGTTGTTCTGTTCTGAAGCCCTGCTTAGACCAGACACACACACTAGCTGTGGCGCTGAGAGGACCAGGGGGGCAGCCAGGGTGCAGGTAGGACTTCCGACTCCATTGTCTGTATAAAAGGGAATCGTGGGTTGTAGACCCCTTTCCTGCAGTCAAATGACGAAATCGCCATCTAGTGGCCTCATGGGTGGAATGTCATAAAAAAATGTCATAATAAATAAACATTATTTCAAAAAACCTGCTGAAAGTCCTGTGTTTCTATAATCAAACATGTTTTAAATATATATATATATATATTTCAGTCTTTTGTGATGTATATAAAGTGTAATACATTTCAACTTTATATCTGACATGGTACAGGTGTCTTCTTTTTTTAAGCCCATAACCATGTATGTGAGGTGTATACTTTTGTTTCAAAATAGATTTGTTTGACTACCAAGAAACACTCCGTGTGACCCTGATTTAGCCCACTGCAGTAAAAGTTAAGAATCTATAAATGTCATCCATAATTACACAAGTGAGGATATTGATGATGAGGGAAAAAATCCTGTTCTTTCCAATACTCTCTCTCTCACGCGCGCGCGAAAAAGAAGAAGAAGAAGAAGCTTCCATGATTATTATTCTACTTCTTCACTAAGGGGAAAAAAACATTTGCGCCGTCAAGCCGAATTCCCCCTCGGGGCAAAACTACAGCCAGAGATTGAAAGAGGGAAAACGGAAACAGCATGACAAAACAATAAAGAAAAGAAAATGAAATATATTAAGGAAAGATTCTAGGAGTAATTCAATACATTACAGTCATAGCAACCTACAGTGGAGACGTTTCAAAGCCGCTGTCACTGAATATAATTAGACTCAGTATGCAGAGATTTAAACTATGGCAGGGTTAATGAATTTCATTTCGGATCTGCTTTTGAGTCAACGTTTTGTTTACAGTGACCCTTCTTTCAGCCATAATTCATTTATATTGTGCTCCAATACACATTCACTCTCACTTTCAATTCTCTGCCCCTTCTAATTTCGTGCACGGAGTAAAATACCTTAAGATAGAATTCAAAGAACCAAACAACCCCCTGGTGTAAAGTAGTTTAGAAGGGGTGAAGTGCTGAAGTGACTAGGGGGACATGACCTGCAGGCCAAAGGCAACACAGCCACTGTTAAAACCTATAATACAACGGTTAGAATACAATGTCTGGAATTACTTTTTACACATAGGGGAAGACACACAGCTCTTCATATGAATAAAAAGCTAGATGGGATATTGCTGTTAGCCTGCTGTTTATAATGTTGGGAACGCTATTAAGGCTGTATTGCTATATTAATGCTGTATTGCTATCCTAGCCGAAAAGGATGGCCTTACTCAATAGTGGCAGGACCTGTTTGACATGCATTTATATTCTGACATAGAATCATTGAACAAATACAATGGGACAAAACAACAAGGCTACCTCTCTCTGCAATAGGCGTGTTCAGAAAAACTGCAGACGATCTAGGTACATAGACAACTATCTAAGAATGCGTCCCAAATGGCAACCTGTTCCCTACATAGTGCAATACCTTCGCTAAAAGTAGCGCAGCATATAGGGAATAGGATGTCATTTGGGACGCAAACTAGGTGTCTAAGTTGAGAGGTAAATTATTAGTACGGAAGAACTAACCCTTGAAGTTGGTGGAGCTAATGATGGGAACAACATAAACAGGCAGGCCAAGTGCTGTATTCATAAAGTGAACAGCATCATCATCATCATCATCATCATCATCATCATCATGACTGTTCTACTTGCTTTGACCTTCCAGATCACAGTGTCCTACCTGAGCAACATGAGTCACACAACCCTACTAACAATTATAACTCCATAAGAATACCACTCATCACATTTGTCACTGGCATCTTTAGTTAAAGACTTGCAGGGACGACAGAGCTTCTCCCATTCATAACACTAGACTAAACGCTAAACTACAGTATATCAAATAACAATTTATTGGTTATGTACACATATTTTGCAGATTTGATCGTGGGTGTACTTTTGCGACAGTGCAGTAATAACTAACAGTACAAAACAATACACGCAAAACCCAGAAATAAAAATAAAGGAATTAAGAAATGTAGAAATATTATAGTCTGGAATAGAAAAATATATATGTATACGATGGTGTGTATAGACAGTATGGACAGTATATGAATAGAAAACGTGTGTACAGCAGTAGTTATATAGGATAGGCCTTGACTAGAATACAGTATATATTGTACATATGAAGTGGGTAAAACAGTATGTAAAAATTATTAAAGCAACCAGTGTTCAATGACTACGTACATAGGGCAGCAGTCTCTAAGGTGCAGGGTGGAGTAGCGGGTGTTAGCCAGCTAGTAACAGTGACTAAGTTCAGGACAGGTTACTGGGCGGAGGCCGGCTAGTGGTGACTATTTAACTGTACTGTTTCCGCCTTCTAGATGGTAGTGGAGGGAACAGGCTGTGGCTCGGGTGGCTGAGGTCCTTGATGATCTTCTTGGCCTTCCTGTGACACCGGGAGCTGTAGATGTCCTGGAGCGTTGGGCTGAACAGATCAACAGGATGCTCTCAATGGAGCATCTGTAGTAGTTCACAAGGGACTTAGAGCCAAGCCGAATCTCTTCAGCCTCCTGAGGTCCACGATCAGCTCCTTCTTTTTGTTGACGTTGAGGTAGAATTGCAGTGGGGGGGGGTTGTGTAAGCACAGGACGGCCCAGATAGTCTTAGTGAAGTGCTGATTTATACATTTTCTCAAGGAGTTTGATTGTGCGTGGTAAGAGACAGGTGTTCACAGGTTAGGCTGGCAGGAAATAGGACGGCTACAGTGTGCGTGTGCGTGTGCGTGCTGGGACCGGTCTGAGCACACAGAAGACCTCTCCGCCTCTCTTTGTCAGCACAATCACCGGCAGCTGTCAAAATGAGCAGCACCAGCAGAGATGAGGAGGGAGTCGCAGTAACAGCTCACTAGAGGACCTAACCTCCGTCGCTCAATCCCACCATCCCTCCTCTTTCACCATCCCTCCATCTTCAGCCCTGTGACTGTAACAGCTCACTAGAGGCAGCCACCACACCTAACCTCCGTAGCTCAATCCCACCATCCCTCCTCTTTCACCTTCCCTCCATCCTCAGCCCCGTGACTGTAACAGCTCACTAGAGGCAGCCACCACACCTAACCTCCGTAGCTCAATCCCACCATCCCTCCTCTTTCACCATCCCTCCATCCTCAGCCCCGTGACGGTAACAGCTGACTAGAGAGTCACCACACCTGCTCCTTTTTCCCCATCCCTCCATCCTCAGCTGTGCCAGTGGCCATGCCCCCTAAGAAATGCCATCTGTCATCTGTCCTTCGCCAGCCCAGCGCTGGGCAGAGCCGAGCCACTCACCTGGAGCACTTCCCTCACCCCTCCCCTCCACTCTCTCTGCCTTCTGTTCCGTCTCACATAAACAATGGTGAATGCTAACTCTTTACCTTCATTCATAACCCCCTGCATTCAGGGGTCCTCTGTAGCTCAGTTGGTAGAGCATGGCGCTTATAACGCCAGGGTGGTGGGTTAAATTCTCGGGACCACCCATACGTAAAATGTATGCTCGCACGACTGTAAGTTGTTTAGGATAAAAGTGTCTGCTAAATGGCATATATTATTATATAGAATTTGACAGGTGAACAGAAAAACCGTTGTCTTTTAAATGCTACCCCTATGGGACCTTTCACAATGTGACACACATCGGTACCACTTCTCTCTAGACATTCAGTACATACACTATATATACAAAAGTACAACTGTAAGTGCTGTTAATGTGAAGTGGAAACATCTAGGAGCAACAACAGCTCAGCCGTGAAGTAGTAGGCCACACAAGCTCACAGAACGCCACCGCCGAGTGCTGAAGCGCATAGCGTGTAAAAATCGTATGTCTTCGGTTGCAACACTCACTACCGAATTCAAAACTGCCTCTGGAAGCAATGTCAGCACAACAAACTGTTCGTCGGGAGATTCATGAAATGGGTTTCAATGGCCGAGCCGCCACATATAAGCCTAAGATCACCATACGCAATGCCATGCATTGGCTGGAGTGGTGTAAAGTTTGCCGCCATTGGACGCTGGAGCAGTGGAAACTCGTTCTCTGGAGTAATGAATCACGCATCATCATCTGGCAGTCCGACGGACGAATCTGTGTTTGGCGGATGCCAGGAGAACTAAGTGCCCCAATGCATAGTGCCAACTGTAAAGTTTGGTGGATGAGGAACAATGGTATGGGGCTGTTTTTCATGGTTCGAACTAATCCCCTTAGTTACAGTGAAGGGAAATCTTAACAGCATACAATGACATTCTAGACAATTCTGTGCTTCCAACATTGTGGCAACAGTTTGGGTAACATGACATTGCCCCTGTGCACAAAGCGAAGTCCACACAGAAATGTTTGTCGAGATGGGTGTGGCAGAACTTGACTGGTCTGCACGGAGTCCTGACCTCAACCCCATCGAACACCTTTGGGATGAATTAGAATGCCGACCTCGAGCCAGGCCTAATCGCCCAACATTAGTGCCCGATCTCACTAATGCTCTTGTGGCTGAATGGAAGCAAGTCCCTGCAGCAATGTTCCAACATCTAGTGGAAAGCCTTCCCAGACGAGTGGAGGCTGTTATAGCAGCAAAAGGGGGGCCAACTACATATTAATGCACATACTTTTGGACATGTTGTGTAGGTAATCCTACTCAGAATAACTGGTTATGTCTGTCATCAGACAGGGTTAACTAAGCTAACAGATGCTGTTATCGTCTGCACGGTTCTCTCCTTTTCTCTCGTTCTTCTTCTCTTTCTCTCGTCAGCACAGGAGAAGAGAAGAGCAGAGGAGCGCTACTTGCCCACTCGTCATCCTCTCCTTCATTCCCTCCTCCATCTCTCCATCCATCCCTCCCTCCAAACCCACAAGCAGCCAGAGAAAAGCCATCAGCTTCCATTACTCAGGTTCAGTTAGGCCATTGGATGACAAATATATAAATGCACCAGGATGTTTGTGCCTCTAAAACCCCTCTGGACTAATATAATGGCATATATTTAGTTCTTCAGAAACACTCCCATCAGCAACAGCAGCAGGCCCCCATCACCCCCCCAACGTCCTCCTTCCTCCTGAGTCTCTCTGCTGAATGCATACTCCAACTCCCATCAAAAGCCCTTAACCTAGACACCACGTCTACGTCACCAGGGGTCAAATTGGAGCCCCGGGTGATTAATATGGCTTCACCTTATCAGAAACACACACACAACCCTCTCTATCTACCTATTGAAGCCCTGTCTCTCTTGGTCTCTTGGAATTATTGGTTCATGTTAGAAGAAGCCCTTCAGTCTTTTCCTATGCCACTGGGATATCGAGAGAATCTAAGAACACAACTGAATCAAATAAGCTGTGTGAAGGAATGGCCCATGGCAGGATCGGAGGGGGTTGGATCAAAAACATTCAAAGAGCGTCCTTGACAGACAAGCATTACTTTAATGCTATCCTCTACCTCCACGGTGTTCAAGAGACATTTTATAAAAGTGAGAGGGATATTTCACCCCTGGAGACCAACACAGGTGGGCCTATCAACTAGTTTTGAGAAGTTTTGAGATGTGTGATGTTTCAGCCAGTCTACAGGCCTCAAAACTTGATTTCTAAATATCTGATTTGAGCTGTGATAATCTTTAATAGTACAAAACAATTTCATGAATGTATTAGTCATCCATGTTGTAAAAATAGAGAATATAAGGCTTTTCTGCCGTCATTTTGAGTTTGACGAACACAAGCCAAAACACACACGCACACATTACACGCATGCATTGCTCTGTTGGTGCGTTAAATCGCTAAACACCAGTTAGCAACAGAGAGAGGAAGCAGCAGAGCAGACGTCCAGCTACATAAATAGCACAGACACCAGATCAACCTATAACGGGTCAGTGGCCTGTGGGTCAGCTAGCCACCGGCCGTCTCTGCATCGTTACGACTGGTGGAAGCTGGGAGCTGGAACTTCACAGTGACTGAATGGAAGCTGAAACTTCACAGTGGCTGAGTGGTAGCTGGAACTTCACAGTGGCTGAATGGAATCTGGAACTTCACAGTGGCTGAGTGGTAGCTGGAACTTCACAGTGGCTGAGTGGTAGCTGGAACTTCACAGTGGCTGAGTGGAAGCTGGAACTTCACAGTGGCACGGTGCCTGATCTCCGTACCAACTGGGATAAATGATCTAGCTTAGTGATGAAAGTTTGATTACATATTGATGAAATTATAATTAATGGCAATGAATGATGTCATTGGACATGCAAGTGTTAATCTTCGCCAATCAAATCTGTAATTTGTGACTAATTTTGAGACACACAGCAACCCATGTCACAGATTAAAACCTGAGAATATGAGTGGGATTTTAGAAAGCAGAGTACCAAACTGTGTGAGGCTAAGTATGAACCTGGTTTCTCAGGTTCTTATGATTTAAAAACACCTCCCTTTGCTTTGCTTTGCCCTATGTTGTAATTCTAGGCGATGACTCATAAGCTAAGTCATGGTAACGGAAAAAACATTGTGACGATTGACGCTAGAAACCTCAGAGCCCTTCTGAGACCCATTAAGCCCTGAACTGTCCCAAAACATTCTGATTCAATATTTCCTGAAGGCTATGGTCTAATCTCCTCTCCCGCCCGATCCTTTCACACACTGCGCTGACACGCCTTAGATAATGACTTAACCGCGCTGATCAGCCGCGCCACGCCCGAGTCTGGCGTCTGCCAACACAGCCAGGGCTGCCAACGTCTCCCCAACCCAGAACTGTCCAGAAAGAGAAGGAAGAAGAGAAAAGACAACGGAGATAGACTAAGAGAGACTGAATAACACCAAAGACAACACAGATACACTAAGAGAGACTAAATAACACCAAAGACAACAGAGATACACTAAGAGACTGAATAACACTAAAGACAACAGAGACACACTAAGAGAGACTGGATAACACCAAAGACAACGTAGATACACTGAGAGAGACTGAATAACACCAAAGACAATGTAGATACACTGAGAGAGACTGAATAACACCAAAGACAACACAGATACACTAAGAGAGACTGAATAACACACAAAAGCACATTATTCATATTCACACAGCCCAGTTCTGATGTTGACAGACAAAATCTGCTTTTTACTTTTTTTAAACAAATTTGTTGCATAAGACAATGATGGAGTTTGGATGGAGAGCTCGCAGGAATTGTGGCTGTCCCCATGGGAAGCCGACAGTTTCTCAATGTTCTGTGTCAAAGGGGTTGATTGAACAGCAGATGGGAGCAAGAGATGATGTCAGAGCTGTGTGGGATATCCCGCCACCACCTCCTACCTCCCTCTGTTAAGTCCAGCCCTGCCCCAGATCAAAGTAAACACTAGCACACTTTGAGAAGACATAATATTTGCAGAACATGTCATGAAGCCGTTGAATCCACATTGACTATATACAATTGCCTGACCTTGAGAAGATATTTCCAATGGAGACCAATTCTACTTCAATGTCAGATGGCAGTGGTGGTGAAGACTTTGGAAGAATTACATTAAAGGCCTCTTTGTGAGGCAATTGTCTTCTTCTAATGGTGAATTCTAAGGCAGTGTGTTCCTGCCAAGCCGTGTCTCTCCACACCTTTAGAACTACAGACAGCCCCAAAAATAGGTTGCTCCGCCAGTCTTATCTCTGACTTTAAACAGTGTTTTGTAGATATTTATGAAACTCACTAAGCATGACTGAATGAGGCCTGTAGGCATTTTGTGGCAAATATCCAGATGCTGAAGCCTCTGAGTTAGCAGTAAATCGCCATTGCACTGTATAGTATAAACACAGAACATGCACACATACATACTGCTGCTTATCTTTGTAATCAGTGTGATCTCTTCTCTCTGACAGGTGAGGTGAGGGATGATGACTCAACTGTTAAGTTTCCAAGTCATTGTGAAGAGTCCTTCAAGATGGCCGCTGTGTTGTTATTTGTTATTTATTAACTTGTACACAATTTTTTATTTATTTATTTTTTATTCTTTATTTAACTAGGCAAGTCAGTTAAGAACAAATTCTTATTTACAATGACGGCCTACCCCGGCCAATTTCCCACTCGGGGATCACTAAAGTACATATCTATCTATCTATCTATCTATCTATCTATCTATCTATCTATCTATCTATCTATCTATCTATCTATCTAACCCGGACGATGCTGGGTCAATTGTGCACCGCCCTATGGGACTCCCGATCACTGCCGGTTGTGATACAGCCCAGGATCGAACCCCTGCCTTAGACCGCTGCGCCTCTCGGGAGACTCTGAAAGACATGATTGACAGCCTAGGAGTCAAACGCTGATGTCGGATCCACAAAGTGGGCTGTCCACGACAGCTAAAGACCCGTTGGGAGTGCCAGAACGAGTGAGAACATTAATTCCAAAGCCAAATGAACCAGCGAGACAGATTCAATACAAACCGCACTGAGTCAATCAAGTCTTAATGTGGGATTCTTATCTCTGAATTAAAAGCAGCTGCATACAGAAAGGAAGACCTCTATTGACAAAAAGCCAGACATTTGTTTTCTATCCGCTTCCTCATTGAATCGTTGTTTTTAGCTGTGTGTGTGTGTGTGTGTGTGTGTGTGTGTGTGTGTGTGTGTGTGTGTGTGTGTGTGTGTGAGAGAGAGAGAGATGTAGCCATTGTTGTGTCTGTAAGTCTCAGGGTGGCTGGAAACAATATCTCAATTAGACCGGTCGGAGCTCAGAGAGTTGAGGGAAAACTAACCAGAGGCGGTTCATTCTGCTGTCCTGGTGGCTTGGTCTTACCTCATTAAGGCCGAGCAGGGGAGAGTACACGGGGAGACAAACATCAGCTTTGGGGGATTGATAAACATGGTGGGAGACTAGAGCGAGACACTAAGGATGAGAAGGATGTGAAAGATGGGAACATAATAGAGGCTTTCTGGTGAGGCACAACTCGGAGCTCCACCATTCATCATTCAAGGACGATGGCTTCAAAATGGCTGCCTTGGTTCTCTCTCTCTCTCTCTGCACTGCAGTGACCTCCAACAGAGCACAGCAGCAGAACTTAGGCCATTAAAACACAGGAGAAGAGAGTCCAAAACAGGCATTTTTTTCATGAACAGAGATGGGTAGTGGAGTGAAAAAAACAAGAGAGAGGGTGAGGAAGGAGGGAGAGTGGAGAGTTTACTTACCCGTAGGAGCGACTGGGACTCCTCCTTGGCGGCCTTGCCTTCGGTGGGTGAGGAGTACTGCTGCAGCAGATGCCCGGGCTTCTCGGCACTGCCGGGGGGCTGTCCTGACAGGAAGGCCTTGGCGTCGACCCCCCCCAGGCTGAACATCAGGCCTGGGGAGTCCCTGAGCACCGCCGACCCCCCCTTCTGCTGGTGGTGCTGCTGCTCCTGAGAGTCGGCCACAGCATTGAGTAGATTCAGGGCGCCCTGGGGGAACTGGGCTGGACTACCCCTCAGGATGTCCCCGGCCCGCTCCTTAGGCACCCATACTAGGCCTGCTGCATGGGCTTGGGCCTGGGCCTCTCTGGCCTCCACCCATCCCTTGGGGCCCTGAGTCTCCTTCTCGTCCAGGGCCTCACTCTTCACCCCCCCTTCGGCTCCCGGCCCTGCCTCTGCGGCACGGCCCTCCGGAGGAACCAGACTGTAGAGCTTGAGGTCGCCCTTGCTCTCCTCCTTGATGCTGAGGGTGGAGGGGGTGGTGGCAGAGCAGCCATTGGTGGTGGCGGAGGAAGCGGAGGGATTAGAGAAGGAGGCGGAGGACTCCTGACAGTGAGCCGTGTTGAAGTGATCCAGCAGTGATGAGGTGTCGGAAGCCGTAAAGCTGCAGTGGCGGCACCGGCAGCAGCCGTGGACTCTCCTACAGGGGGCAGACAATGGAAGGGTTAATGAAGATGGGGGGGAGAGTCTACAGGGACAGACATGGAGGGAGGTAGACAACATCAGAGGATGAATAGTGTGCCAGTCTTGACCACTTGTAACTTATTTCACCACTATGGCCTATTTATTGTCCTACCTTCCTAACCTTACTGCATTTTGCACTACATTTGCACACACTGTATATAGATTCTCTGTGTTATTGACTGTACATTTGTTTATTTCCCATGTGTAACTCTGTGTTGTTTTTTGTCGCACTGCTTTGCTTTGTCTTGGCCAGGTCGCAGTTGTAAATGAGAACTTGTTCTCAACTGGCCTACCTGGTTAAATAAAGGTGAAATAAAATAAAAATAAAATGAGAAAGCATACATCGACAGGCAGGGAGAAATATCATCAGGAAATGAATAACAGTGCAACCTTATCAACATGAGTGTTGGTTTTTTAATCAAAACATTATGAGTTCATCCAATTTATTTATTTCAATTTAATGAATCTCACTGGCTTACTCTGGCTTACTGGCTTATATCTCACTCATGTCACAAGCATTCTCCAACCTGCGACCATCATATACTGTATCAAATTCACCAATAATTACGATACACCACATGAAAACTTCAGCTAAATAACCAGTTGGGTTTTGCTCAGAAACACAATGAACCATCACAGCAGGATCAAAATGCTTTAATTTCCTGTTAATGTAGCCATGTCCCCACAGAGAGACCCAATGCATGGATGCACATAATAAACACATAAATAAACACAACTTCATCACCCACTTCTGTTTATTTTACCAGCATCAACAAGAGTGCTAGGAGAGTGGCCATTCATCCATAGCCTCAACTTTTCAAACTTATAAGCATTCATGCACTCACGCCTCCAAAGGGCAGTTACACTATGAATAACTACATTGTTGAATAAAGGCAAAGTCCTGTCAGCTTCTCTTTTAAAAAGGTGCTATCTAGAACCTAAAAGGGTTCTTCGGCTGTCCCTATAGGAGAACCCTATGAAGAACCCTTTTTGGTTTCAGGTAGAAAGAACCCTTTTGAGTTCCTACCTAAAAACCAAAAAGAGTTCTACCTGGAACCAAAAAGGGTTCTTCATAGGGTTCTCCTATAGGGACAGCCGAAGAACCCTTTTGGAACCCTTTTTTCTAAGAGTTTTTACAATTACTTCCTCCTACCTACCTCCAACTGAAACTCAAACAAAACAAACAAAAACAACAACAAAAAGTAAGTGTTATTGCATTCATGAAATGTAATTAAATCTAAAGGAATTAATTTGTGCTGTTGCTTTCTAGGATTTCACACTCACAAATGGAGTTTAATTTCGAAACGCTATATATATATATATATATATATACACATACATTTTCTGTTTAGTTGATGGTTTCAGTTCTGAGAGACAAATCATGTTTGTTTGGCAAATGCTATATACCTGCCTTACTTTCAGGAAAAACAAGTAGCACTGCTAGGTTTTACACAGTCAAATGTCACAAATAACTAAATGTTTTATTTAAAAAAACGTAGAAATTATAGATTTGTGTCCTCTCTCTCTCTCTCTCTCTCTCTCTCTCTCTCTCTCTCTCTCTCTCTCTCTCTCTCTCTCTCTCTCTCTCTCTCTCTCTCTCTCTCTCTCTCTCTCTCTCTCTCTCTCTCTCTCTCTCTCTCTCTCTCTCTCTCTCTCTCTCTCTCTCTCTCTCTCTCTCTCTCTCTCTCTCTCTCTCTCTCTCTCTCTCTCTCTCTCTCTCGTAATATGCGCACATTTAGCTCTATTATCAGAGTTATACAGCGGGTAACTGAATGTTTTTCATATCAGTAAACATCAATGATCAGGAAATGTCTGATGCGTGAATGTACCTATCCATTTAGCACGTATCTAGCTAAGCAAACAACATAATTTAACTTGCTTCAACAGAGATTATGCTTTTTGAAAGTACTTGAAATCGGCAAGTCCTCGTCCTGGTAAAGTTGTCAGTCGGACTACAGACGGCAAGCAAATCAAACAATATAAATATAGCCATCTAGTTTATCCCCTGAAAGTTAGCCATGACGTGATCTGTTATTAGCTAGCTAGACAATTTGAGTGGTCCATCAATGAATGTTGCCTATCATGTCTGTCAGCAGTAATCGTAATTAATCAATTGATCAATTGGTGTTTACTGATCATGAAAAGCATGCAGTTACCTGCTGAATAACTCTGATGATAGAGCGAAATGTGCGATTGTTTTGCATGGAATAATCTGAAAATTGTAGGTCTGGGTGTGCTCTTCAAGAGGTGATGATATTACAACCAAATGTATTTAACAATCCCTTGAAAACGGTACGCATTGTCAATGGTTTTAGTGGAGCTGTGGGTCTCCTTGCCCTCCAGCAGGCAAATCGAACGTTCTACACCTTATTGTGTAGTTTTATTGAAAACGACCTATAGCTTACATTTTTCTTATGCAAAACCATATCAGGGCTAAATAATTTTTCAATTGCATCTAAACTGCGTAAAAAGGTAATTTGCTACATATCAGGGTTCATTTGATAATCTATGGCCATAATGTTGGGTGAAATGACATGCATAGGACCAATGATTCATTATTCATTACAGCTAAATAATTTATTGTATTAAAAAAAATTTTTTATTCCAAAACATACAAAAATATATATTTCTGAAGCTTCTAGAGCAGGCCTGGGCAATTATTTTACATGGAGGGCCACATTAGAATATATCTTTGCCATCGCAGTCCAGAATCATATTACAGGATTATACATCATGTGCATGACTGTGTTGACAGATATATCTACTGTAAATCACGTCCAGTTATGCTACTTATTTTACATTTTTAACATGCACAGAAATAAACCACATCCATGTTCTCCTTTTGGTAGGTATTTTCATTATTAAACATGTAATGTGTAATGAACTGGATCGAAAAGTAAACTGTGCATTCAGCACCACGGACAGAACTCTTGTTAACGAGTATGCACAAGAACACAAGAAAGAGAGAGACATTACATTTAAAGTACTCAATCAGTGTGAGGAGTGAGGTCTCTGATGGGCATTGACTAGAGCAGTGAAGTCTGGTATAGTTTCTGACGTCGCTATGCGCAGGATTCCTGAGAGGTGAGCGTCAGTAAGAGATGATCTGTGCCTTGACTTGTTATACTTCATCACTGAAAATATCTGTTCACATACATAGGTTGACACAAACAGCAAAAACATCTTCTGGGCATGACTCCTAATCTTATAAAAAGTTTTGTTAATCGAGAGATGTATAGAACATCGTCAGTGGCATTGTTATGAATAGTTCTCCAATCACTGCATAAGACTGAAGATCGATAAGCTCAAGTTGCAGGTCAGTGGGAGTGTTATCCACATTGAAGGTGAAAGGAGAGGAAACCAACAGCATGTCTCACCGTTCAAAGCACGCAGCTAGCAGCGATGTATACTTCTCCCGCTGGTCATCTCATAGGGAACAGTAGTGTCGGAAGGTGGGTGAGATTGTTGGCTTCTACTTGGCGGGTCAGGAGGAGTAATTTTCCCTTGAAGGCTTTGACAAGGCTGTACATCTGATGTGCAAAAAGGCCCTTCCCTTGTAGTTTGGAATTCAGTTCATTCATGAGGGCCATGATGTCCACGGTGAAGGCAAAATGAGCCAACCATTCTTTATCTTGCAATTGAGGGAAATCCACATATTTTCTTTTCATTAGCAAAAACTCAGCAATCTCCGACTTCAGGTCCCACACCCTTTTAAAAACAATAATTTTCTGATCTGGGTTCAGCTCAGCTACCTTTTCAAAAGGCCAACATTATTTCCTGTCAAGTTTAGGCACCCATCAGTGGTCACACTGGATAACTTTTCAAAACTCAGTCCCAGCTTTGCCACACACTTATTAACCTCCTCCAATAAATCTTTCCCTGTGGTTGTGCTCTTCACTGACTGCACTGAAGAAAGCTCCTCTGTAATTTCAAAGTCTGGGGTTATGCCTCGTAAGAATATCAACAACTGCGCTGTGTCACGTGCATCACTGCTCTCATCCAGGGCCAAGGAGAAATAGGTGAAATCCTTTACCTTGTCTTTCAACTGTTGTTCCATATTCTCTGCGATGTCTTTAACACGCCGTGTCACTGTTCGTCTTGACAGCTCTTTTTTGTCGGGGCAAAGTATTGCTGCAGAGTCAATTAAACATTCTTTAATGAATTTGCTGTCAGCGAATGGCTTGCTATGTTTAGCAATTTTGTGGGACAGTACATAGCTAGCTCTCTCAATTCCGTAGTTTGCTGAATGCAGTTTTGTAAAAAAGTCCTTTCTGCTTTTGCAATTGAGAAAGTAACTCTTTCGATGCACTTGCGTATTCCTATATTTCTCTGCATGCTTCATCTGGAAGTGTTGGGACAAGTTGTAGTCTTTAAAGACAGCGATGCTCTCTTTTCACACTAAGCACACAGCTTTCCCTGATACCTCAATAAAGAAACATTACATTTTTTTCAAAACTTTACTATCGCAAATTCTTTATGTGATATGAGCATGATTCCACAGGCCGTATTGAATTAGGTCATGGACGCATACGGCCCCCTGGGCCGGTCATGGTCCAGGCCTGTTCAAGAATATATTGCAATAGTCTACACACCATATAAATAGAATGGATTTTCCACAGCATACTACGATTCCAAGAGTGCATTTCAACTCCCAGTGTGCAATGCTCCGCCCAGGACTGCTGGCTGGCTAGTTGCTACTAGCCAGCCAGCTAGCAAGCCCAGCCCAGACAAACGTGATGTAGTCTAAATATATCGCTGTCATAGCGAAGTTATGAGGGCATTTCACATTACTTTTGGGTTGTAATAATATTATAATGCTCACATGAATCTCATACTGAGTATACGTTCATGTCATTGTCACTCAAAAATAATTCAAATTTAGTTGCTAGTAGAATAACGTTACAATGCAAATGTCATGTGCAAATTAGTTTTTCATATTGTTTTGCAACTAAACCTCCCTTGCACTGCACTGCTTTGTAACCCCTTTTGCATAGTTGTTTCGGTGGGCTGGCCCTCATCATCTGCTCTGTAAGCAACGTATTCCCATAGTTCGCTTCTGGAGCCAGTTTTGTCAACAAGCTGCGGGCGTGGAGGTATGATGTATTCATTAAAATAAGCCATGCTGTCGGCCTTTTCTCTCTCCTCTTCGCTTGCTTCTCAAAACCCTGGCTAGCTTACTACTGCCCCCTTGAGAAGATTCAGACAAATTACTAGACAGACTCGATCCTCTCAATCCATATATGACGTGAGACACATTTGACAGAATCTCCGAAAATAACAACAATTCTAGTACTGAAACGTTTTTCCATGTTCTAGTTGAAAAAGTACCGAAGCTTAGGTATACCGTGCAACACTGGTGTGTGTGTGTGCGTGTGTGTGTGCATTTGCATGTGTGTATGAATGCGTGAGTGCCTACTGTGTGTGTGTGTGTGCGGTGCTTCCATACGTGTGACTGTGTATATGTGAGTGACTGTGTACATGCATGCCTCCATGAGTGACTGTGTATATGTGAGTGACTGTGTGCATGCATGCCTCCATGAGTGTGTGTGTGTGCCTAACTTCTCTACAGAGTAATCTGGCTAAACTCTTCACAGATGCTGAACAAAGGAGCAGCAGCCATGGCCTCTCTCTCCCTCCCTCTGGTCTCTGTCAGTCAGCATTATGGCTTTGAGCCACGATAGGTCCTGCATTCTACCTGGTTTTACATCGATTACACCATAGAGGTCTACTACCTGGATATAAACCGATTACACCATAGAGGTCTTCTACCTGGATATAAACCGATTACACCATAGAGGTCTTCTACCTGGATATAAACCGATTACACCATAGAGGTATTCTACCTGGTTTTACACCGATTACACCAAAGAGGTCTTCTACCTGGTTTTACACCGATTACACCATAGAGGTCTATTACCTGGATATAAACCGATTACACCATAGAGGTATTCTACCTGGTTTTACACCGATTACACCAAAGAGGTCATCTACCTGGATATAAACCGATTACACCATAGAGGTCTTCTACCTGTATACAAACCATTTACACCATAGAAGTCTTCTACCTGGATATAAACCGATTACACCAGAGGTCTTCTACCTGGATATAAACCGATTACACCATAGAGGTCTTCTACCTGGTTTTACACCTATTACACCATAGAGGTCTTCTACCTGGTTTTACACCTATTACACCAGAGGTCTTCCACCTGGTTTACACTGACTACACCATAATGGCCTTCCACCTGTTTTACACTTATTACACCATAGAATCCTTCCATTTGGTTTTACACCAGCTTTAGAAGAGAGGAGAGGCCATGCCTTAGACCAGGTTTTACACCTGCAACAGCAAAGGGGAAGCCATCAGGTTCAGTTGAACTGACAGATGAGAAAAGTTAGCCCTGCAATCAGCTTTTTCCCAGTCAAGCCCCATAGCAGAACCTAGAGAATAAGGTGTCCTAACTACAATCCAGGAAGAAGTGAGGAGAGATGGGCTTTCATCATCGAGAAGAGCCTGTTTTCCCAGCATGCACTGCAGCAATGTGTTCGCTTAGAGACTCAGGGACAGAGGAACAAGATCAAAGCCCTTGGAATTTCAGTACACATAGGTGTGTGTGTATTTATTTTGTGTATGCATATTGTGTGTGTGGATATTGTGTGTGTGTGTACGCATATTGTATGTGTGTGTGTGTGTGTAGTCTCTTCAGGCAGGCTTCTCTGATTATCTGTACTGTTTACATCTCAAAGGACTGCTGCACCAGGCCAAGAGGCCAGCTATGCCTCTAAAGAATGTCCTGAACATCTGTGATTTTTCAACGCAGCAGCGCATCCAATAATACGCTCCCAACTCCCCACAAGCATACTCACCCTCGAAACTGAGGAAGGCCCACAGCAGCGTCAAGGACCCCACACACCTCAGCCACGAGCCACTCACTCCCTTACCATCGGGCAGACGGTATCAGAGCATGAGGTCTGACACCAACAGGCTCAGTGACAGTTTCTATCTACAAGCCATCAGACTGCTGAACACTTGAACTGGACTGGCCACCTGCTAATTCTCCCCACCTTAGCACACACTAGTGTTGCATGGTATACCGAAACGTTTTCAACAAACCAAAAAAACGGTTCAGTACTAGAATTGTTTTTACATTTGGTACTTCTGTCAAGTGTGTTTCACGTGATTGAGAGGATCAAGTCTGTATCAGTGCAGCCTCTTTATAGTACGAAGAGCAAAGTGCCTGCTCCACTTACTCATTCATTCCTAGAGCTGTCTGGGCTGCATAGATAGCTCCCCAGTCCCCACTCATGCTGCACAGATGTTAACAAACTTGAAAAATGCAACAGAGCATGTAGAAATGTTGAAACTGTTCATTGCTTTTCGCAAAACAATATCCATACAGGCTGATATGCTGATTTCAAAGCTGATTGTGACTAAACACGTATTCACTTCTTCGTCTCCCTCGCCTTCCGTCTGATTTCCACCAGATTCCATTCATATGTTGCACCTCCGTCAATCGGTCGCGTCATGCCATTGTTACGAACTTCTCAAGCCACCCTCTATCGGCAGTGTCATAATGATGCCCTAAAGTGGTGAAAGCCCAGTCATTCTGGAAGGAGGCTAACTACAGTTTAGTCTAAATTACACTATAGTGCCTCGGAATACGATGACATTGCTAAAGTAGTCAAATATTTAGTAGAAATCAACTTTGTCAAATGTACTTTAGACAAATGGCAATGTTGTCATTAGCTAACAAAGTTAGTCAGAAAATATGCTAACGTTAGCTAACTAAAATCAGATGGCCTCCCCTCAATCCTAGCTAGATAGCTAAGATTATAATGCATCTAAAATCTATCTGGTGACATCAAAATTATGACAAAAAAGGTTTCCTTACTAATTAGTTGCCTCCGTTTGAATGTTTATGTTCGTTGAATAATATTAATTCACCTGTATTGTGAATAGACCTAGGCTACATCTTGATTTACCCAGTTTATCAGTAGAGATTTACAAAATAAATGATGTTTTGTAGTTACATTGGTCAAATTGATTGTATAATTTATTTATGTCTCAAAATAATTGACATAAACATTTTAAAATGTAATGATATTGAACTCAAAGATGCCCAACGATTGAACAGAGCAGTAGTTGAGTTTATTGGTCTGGATCAAGTGCCATTCTGTGACTTTGGCTAATATGCCTTCTTGTTTTGTTGTGGTACTGTTTTGCTATCGTTGCGATATCAAATATTGTGATGGTATTGAGTATTGTGATACTAGACATTATCGGTATCGAATTCTGGTATTGTGACAACACTTAGCACACACACACAAACACACTCATTCCCCCACACAACACACACATACATTCATGCTACACACACATCACAACTAATGCTACCAGTTTCTTATTATTATTGCTAAATACATCAAACTGTATACATTTTCCCCATTATTCACACTTGGACTATAAATTGTGCCTTACTGTATTATACTTATGCTAAAATGTTAATTCTATTCAACCGAGATGTTTACTTTTTGTTCGTATTCTTATCTTGAATTATTTCTTAATGTTGTAGCATTGTCGAGAAGGAACCTGGTAGTAAGCATTTAGTTGGACAGTGTATACCATGTGTATCCTGTATATTCACCAACAAAAAAAACATGAAACTTGAAACACGGGGCCACAAGCACACTTGCAATAGTGCGGAAAATCTATATTAGCATGTACTCTCACGCACGAGACAAACACAGACACACACACACATGCATGCACGCACGCACACACATGCCAGCATTCGTTTCATCACTCACTTCACACACACTCAGCCAACGCACCTATCCAGAACCTAGAAAATACACTGTAGATCTAGACTGTACTAAACGTTCAGACGCCCTCTTGCTCATGCCACAATTACAAACCAGGAAGAAGTGAGGAGAGACAGGCTTTCATCATCAAGAAGAGCCTGTTTTCCCAGCATGCAGTGTGTCAATGAGTTCGCTTAAAGTCAGACACAAGGGCAGAGGAACAAGATCAAAGTCTTTGGAATTCCAGCACACATAGGTGTGTGTGTGTGCGTGTATGTGTGTGTGCGTGCGTGCGTGCGTGTTTGCGTGTGTGTGTGTAAGTGTGTGTATTTGCGTGTGTGTGTGTGTGTGTGCAAGTGTGTTTGTTTGGCGAGTGTGTGTAGTCTCTGCAGGCAGGCTTCTCTGATTATCTGTACTGTTTACATCTCAAAGGACTGCTGCACCAGGCCAAGAGGCCAGCTATGCCTCTACAGAATGTCCTGAACATCTGTGATTTTTCAACGCAGCAGCGCATCCAATAATACGCTCCCAACTCTCCACACACATACTCACTCACACAGGGCTCTTTACGCTAACTTTTTTACAAGGAGCACGTGTGTGCCTAATTTGAAAAATGTAGGCTCACACAAATAACTTTAGGAGCACACAAAGAAAGTTAGGAGCACCATGCAAAATGTTTGAGGTAATAAAGCTAGAATCCTTCATTTATATAGGCGTACTGGTGCTCCTAAATAAAAATTACAGGTCGCACAGCAAAATATTTAGGCGCATATGCGAGTAGAATGTTTGCACTGTAGAGCCCTGTCACACACGGGGCCACAAGTATATTTGTAATAATGCGGAAAATCTACAGTATACTAGCATGTACTCTCACGCACATACACAAAATAAGACACACAGAGACAAAACAGACACACGCACGCACGCTTCACGCACACACACACACACACACAGACCAGCATACGCTTCATCACTCACATCGCACACACTCAGCCAACGCACCTATCCTCTGAGCTAGCGTAACATGGTTTTCTTCAACATAAAACAACTATTTTCCTCCAAGCAAAGAAAACAAATGACATTACACACAAATTCAATTACAGCTTCATGAGAATAAACTGACAAGTGTGCAAACTGAAGACACACTGGTTGTTTTCCGTGGTTTTTATTAGAGAGGAGTTATGGTGAGCGATAGAGACAGAGCCTCCTCCACGGCCAGTCCTTCCAGCCACAGACACTTTCACTTATCATTACGTTTTAAAATGAGAAGACAAACAGCTCCTTCTCCCTCTCTCTCTATTTATCTCTCCCTCTCTCTCTCTCTCTCTCTCTCTCTCTTTTCTACTTTTCTTTTGTTCTCTATTTTTTCCCCTCACTGCTGAAGGGAAAAAATAGACACAAAGGACAGCCTGCGTCCAACATAAATCTCTATCCTCTCCTCTGCCGACCTCACTGACAGCAAACACAAATATTTCTGTCGACCCAAAACCGAGTTGTTCATTGGCTAGCCCAGGGACGTGGTGTAACGGGCTTTTCTCTGGATGTTCCCTGGCTGTAATATATAATTACAGTAGGCTATCATTTGCCAGATATTGTTTCTGCTAAAATGTATATGGGATTGGTGTTGTTTATTGATTGGATTAGGGTCAGACTTAGACAGCACTGACACATAAAAGTTATTACAAAACAGTAAGGCTGTTCAACAAAATATTATTTAAAGTTTCAAATAAGCACCACATTATCAGCTAAAATGCAGATATTTAACAGTATATTTAAATATGTAAATTCATACTTTGTAATAGATCATTTCTACGGATTTTTGCTTTATGCGTGACCTTGTACCCACTCTGAATTTAACAAGTTACAGAACTGGGAATAATGAGGTGGTTTAATTGAGGTGTTTCTTCAAATAGAATACCAACATTTATGGTTCAATTACTGCCATATAAATAGTTTTAGCATTAGCAATAATTTCTACATAAAGCTGTGAAAAGTGTTTATTTGTTTCCACAGTAGAGTGATGAAAAGGCAATGTAATTTAATAGATTTTATTAAATTAAGGAAAAGTTAACATAATTTCCCTCCAATTTACAAACTAACTGTCTAACAGTCATTTAAATGCATTGTTTGTCTTCTCCCTCTGTGGCTTAAACATTGATTTAACCTTTGAGGAATTGTTTAAGCCATGAGAAGAACAATTGTATCTATACAATTGAATAAGAAGAATAGGGGAGAGTGGGGTAAGTTGATACCCTTTTCACATTCAGCATCACTCTGTCAAGGGAAATATAGTATTCTTTCTAACAAAAATATCTACATGTATTTCAGGATGTTGTGTATCCCTGGAAATAATCAGAATTAATGTTAACATTACAGTTTTTAAATCATAGCTTGTCCAAAACAAGTGGTCTCTTGACATAACTTACCCCGGGTATGGGGTAGGTTGGTCTCTTGACACACTTACCCCGGGTATGGGGTAGTTTGGTCTCTTGACACACTTACCCTGGGTATGGGGTAGGTTGGTCTCTTGACACACTTACCCCGGGTATGGGGTAGGTTGGTCTCTTGACACACTTACCCCAGGTATGGGGTAGGTTGGTCTCTTGACACAACTTACCCCGGGTATGGGGTAGGTTGGTCTCTTGACACACTTTCCCCGGGTATGGGGTAGTTTGGTCTCTTGACACACTTACCCCGGGTATGGGGTAGGTTGGTCTCTTGACACACTTACCCCGGGTATGGGGTAGGTTGGTCTCTTGACACACTTACCCCAGGTATGGGGTAGGTTGGTCTCTTGACACAACTTACCCCGGGTATGGGGTAGGTTGGTCTCTTGACACACTTACCCCGGGTATGGGGTAGGTTGGTCTCTTGACACACTTTCCCCGGGTATGGGGTAGGTTGGTCTCTTGACACACTTTCTACGGGTATGGGGTAGGTTGGTCTCTTGACACACTTTCCCCGGGTATGGGGTAGGTTGGTCTCTTGACACACTTACCCCGGGTATGGGGTAGGTTGGTCTCTTGACACACTTTCCCCGGGTATGGGGTAGGTTGAGCCGCGGGACAGGATAAGTTAAGCTGTCTACACACTGAATGTAATAATACCCTACCTTTTTAAAGCCATGTCCATCTTTATTTCATTTTATATTTACATTTTAGTCATTTAACAGACGCTCTTATCGAGAGCAACTTACAAATTGCAGCCAGTAGGACAACCACATCTCCATCACAGTTAGTACATTTCTTTAAACAAGCAGTTGTGAGCAAAGTCAGTGCTATCAGGTACAACCACATCTCCATTTCCCAAACACAATTTAACACAACCACAATGGCTTTTTGTCTTTTAAGAATTTTAAGCATATTTTAACACAGGCTTAACACCTTATCACTAAGCTAAGGACACTGGGACTAAAAACCTCCCTCCGCAACTGGATCCTGGACTTCCTGACGGGCCGCCCCCAGGTGGTAAAGGTAGGCAACAACACATCTACCAAGCTGATCCAATTTTTCTGACAACACGACAGTGGTAGGCCTGATCACCGAGAATGATGAGACAGACTATAGGGAGGAGGTCAGAGACCTGTCAATGTGGTGCCAAGACAACGACCTCTCCCTCAATGTGAGTAAGACAAAGGAGCTGATTGTGGACTACAGGAAAAGGTGGGCCGAATAGGTCCCCGTTAAGATTGACAGGGCTGAAGTGGAGTGAATATTTAGACTATATTAGCCCACACAGCTAAAAGGATGCACTTTCATGCTAGTTAAGTTAAGGACCTCATATTGAAGCTTATAGAGACCCCAACTGATGTATAGTACAGTCATGGCCAAAAGTTTTGAGAATGACACAAGTATTGGTCTCCACAAAGTTTGTTGATGATGGCAATTTGAATATATACTCCAGAATGTCATGAAGAGTGATCAGATGAAGTCCCTCTTTGCCATGAAAATGAACTCAATCCCCCAAAAACATTTCCACTGCATTTCAGCCCTGCCACAAAAGGACCAGCTGCCATCATGTCAGTGATTGTCTTGTTAACACAGGTGTGAGTGTTGACGAGGACAAGGCTGGAGATCACTCTGTCATGCTGATTGAGTCAGAATAACAGACTAGAAGCTTTTAAAGGAGGGTGGTGCATGAAATCATTGTTCTTCCTCTGTCAACCATGGTTACCTGCAAGGAAACACGTGCCGTCATCATTGCTTTGCACAAAAAAGGGCTTCACAGGCAAGGATATTACTGCTGGTAAGATTGCACCTAAATCAACCATTTATCGGATCATCAAGAACTTCAAGGAGAGAGGTTCAATTGTTGTGAAGAAGGCGTGAGGGTGTCCAAGAAAGTCCAGCAAGCGCCAGGACCGTCTCCTAAAGTTGATTCAGCTGCGGGATCGGGGCACCACCAGTGCAGAGCTTGCTCAGGAATGACAGCAGGGAGGTGTGAGTGCATCTGCACGCACAGTGAGGCGAAGACTTTTGGAGGCCTGGTGTCAAGAAGGGCAGCAAAGAAGCCACTTCTCTCCAGGAAAAACATCAGGGACAGACTGATATTCTGCAAAAGGTACAGGGATTGGACTGCTGAGGACTGGGGTAGAGTCATTTTCTCTGATGAATCCCCTTTCCGATTGTTTGGGCCATCTGGAAAACACCTTGTCCGGAGAAGACAAGGTGAGCGCTACCATCAGTCCTGTGTCATGCCAAAAGTAAAGCATCCTCAGACCATTCATGGTCTTTTCCAGCATGATGGAGCACCTTGCCATAAGGCAAAAGTGATAACTAAGTGGCTCGGGGAACAAAACATCGACATTTTGGATCCATGGCCAGGAAACTCCCCAGACCTTAATCCCATTGAGAACTTGTGGTCGATCCTCAAGAGGCGGGTGGACAAACAAAAACCCATAACTTTTGACAAACTTCAAGCATTGATTATGCAAGAATGGCCTGCCATCAGTCAGGATGTGGCCCAGAAGTTAATTGACAGCATGCCAGGGCGGATTGCAGAGGTCTTGAAAAAGAAGGGTCAACACTGCAAATATTGACTCTTTGCATAAACTGAATGTCATTGTCAATGAAAGCCTTTGACACTTATGGAATACTTGTAATTATACTTCAGTGTACCATAGTAACTACTGACATAAAGATCTAAAAACACTGAAGCAGCAAACTTTGTGGAGACCAATACTTGTGTCATTCTCAAAACCTTTGGCCACAACTGTACAATCTTAAAAGTTTATATTTTGGTTTAGATACAAGCATCATAAAACCTCGAAAAAACAATAAATTACTTTGAAAATCAGTTTTGTGGACCTAACATGTTTACCACTTTTTCCATGAGATTTCTTCCTTCAGAGACTCCATGAAATGATGACCTCTTCCTAAATATTTGGTCAAATTATTAATTTTGTGTATGGATTCCTAGAAACATGGATTCCTTCTTGAAAACAAGAAGATGCCCATGTAAACACATTTTCAAGAATCCCCAGCACCACCAAATGTGGTGCGCACACGCGCAGGGTTGCACACACACACGTACACACACAGCCAAATATTTTATGCCAGTCCAGTACAAGGTTAGCTGCAGTCATACACTAGTGGATGATTTAGGACAGAGCAAGATGCCGTCTTGGCAAGTCTCTCTCTCTCTCTCCACCTCTCCCACCTCTCCCACCTCTCCCACCTCTCGGGAATTGCTATCTTTTAGGTGGTTGTAGAATTTAGCCAGATCCTCTCTCTCTCTCCTAATCTCTCTCTCCTACTTTCTCTCTTCATCTCTCTCTCTCTCTCCTCCCCCTCTCTCTCCTCCTCTCTCCCCCCTCTCTCTCCTCCCCCTCTCTCTCTCTATCTCACCCTGTCTCTCTCCTCCACCTCTCTCTCCTCACCCTCTCTCTTGGAGGGCTGAACTGGAGAGGCTGGGGGAGCTGAACTGAAGAGGCTGGGGGAGCTGAACTGGAGAGGCTGGAGGAGCTGAACTGGAGAGGCTGGGGGGGGGGGGGCTGAGCTGGAGAGGCTGGGGGGGGGGGGGCTGAGCTGGAGATGCAGGGGGCTGAACTGGAGAGGCACAGGGGGACTGAGCTGGAGAGGCTGGGTGGGGGGGGCTGAGCTGGAGATGCAGGGGGCTGAACTGGAGAGGCACAGGGGGACTGAGCTGGAGAGGCTGGGGGGACTGAGCTGGAGAGGCTGGGGGTCTGAGCTGGAGAGGCTTGGGGGGGACTGAGCTGGAGAGGCTGGGGGTCTGAGCTGGAGAGGCTGGGGGGGTCTGAGCTGGAAAGGCTGGGGGGGGGACTGAGCTGGAGAGGCTGGGGGTCTGAGCTGGAGAGGCTGGGGGGGTCTGAGCTGGAGAGGCTGGGGGTCTGAGCTGGAGAGGCTGGGGGGGACTGAGCTGGAGAGGCTGGGGGTCTGAGCTGGAGAGACTGGGGGGGCTGAACTGTAGAGGCTGGGAAGTCTAAGCTAGAGAGGCTGGGGGGTAAAACATGTTACAGTGGAAGTCTTCCATACCTGAGCTGTGCAGTGGAAGTCTTCCATACCTGAGCTGTGCAGGGTAACGATGCTCTGTAAGTATTGTAAGCCCTAAAGGCTGACTGAAAATATAACGTTTGTGTGCTATGTGCTGCTCAATTTTATACTATGATACACCTCTTCATCTCTTCATTGTTCCTTAAGAAAAGATGGAGAATGTTTCCCGCCTCTGCTCTGCTCTCACTGGAGGTTGATGTATAGGGATGGCCTCAGACAGGGTGGGTAGTCTGTGTCTGTGTGTGTGTGTGTATGTATGTGTGTGTGTGTGTGTGTGTGTGTGTGTGTGTGTGTGTGTGTGTGTGTGTGTGTGTGTGTGTGTGTGTGTGTGTGTGTGTGTGTGTGTTTTTGTGTGTGTATAAGATGGCTAAGGATTAGTATGGTGTTCACGTCCAGGCTGCAGGGTGGGTGGGGGTCTGGAGGTATGTGAGGCGGTGACCAGCCCATAAATCTATAGCACAGATCCAGACCAGTGCAGACCATTAAGGCGTCTGCATACATAGGTTCGGTTTACATACATAGGTTCTCCTATACTTACTCGGCTAGGCGAAGCGACCATCTGTGCTCTCATACTCCTTAAAGACCTTTGCTTGGAAGCGAGAAAAAAGTGTCAATATTACTGTTGTTTGTCCTTCTTTAGCAACTGTAGCAACAGCAAAGCCAGAAACACTTACTCAAAATAGCCCGAATTAAGAGAAAGATAAATCTGTCTTTTTTTTTTTTTTTGGAGGTCTTAAGTGCAATTTTACAACTAACGTACACTTTTTCCTGTACCACTGCTTGAAGAAAGTGTCTTCTAAAAACTGGCAGTAGGTTTGGGAGTAGAGTTTGAGTCCATCTTCAACCCGAAAAGGTACAACTAGCTCATCTTTAATAATACCAGCCCATACCAGTACCCCACCTCCACCTTGCTGGCGTCTGAGTCAAAGTGGAGCTCCGTGCCCGTTACTGATCCAGCCACGGGCCCATCCATCTGGTCCGTCAAGAGTCACTCTCATCTCATCAGTCCATAAAACCTTTGAAAAATCTGTCTTCAGATATTTCTTGGCCCAGTCTTGACGTTTCAACTTATGTGTCTTGTTCAGTGGTGGTCGGGTTTCAGCCTTCCTTACCTTGGCCATGTCTCTGAGCACTGAACACCTTGTACTTCTGGGCACTCCAGGTGGGTTGCAGTTCTGGAATATGACAGCACTGGAGGATAATGGGTTCCTGGTAGCTTCACGTTTGATTCTTCTCAAATCTTTGGCAGTTAATTTTCGTCTTTTTTTCTCAACACGGTTCTTGCGACCCTGTTGACTATTTGCAACAAAACGTTTGATGGTTCTGTGATCACGCCCCAATATCTTAGCAATTTCAAGAGTGCTGCATCCCTCTGAAAGACTTTTTAAAATTTTTGACTTTTCAGAGAGTCAGTTAAATCTCTTTTTTGGCTCATTTTGCCTGAGGAAAAGAAGCTGCCTAATAATTATGCACACCTTGATATAGGGTGTTGATCTCCTTAGGTCACACCCTCCCTCATTACACAAATACACATCACCTGATATGCTTAAACCCAATAAGCATTCCAGTTTATACAGCTTGGAGTTGAGAAATATGCATAATAAGGATGATATGGTCAAAATACTGACTTGCCTAATAATTGTGCACACAGTGTAGGTGTTTGTTGCAGTATTTTTCAAGCGAACAAATGTGCGTGAAAAACTAGTCGTCTCTCGTTGAACGACAACAAACACTTAATTGAAGAATGAAGGAGTAGTACCAATCAAGGGGCGTAGAGTTTGGTTAACCGAACTTAGACTTGCCTCAAGAAAAAAATGTGTGTGCACGAACAGCCGTAAAAAAACCCTGCCGAAGACCAAAACGAACAAAAACATCACAAAATGTTGTCATAATATATACACAAACTGTTTCAACTGGGAGGCACAGGATAAGCTTTACTCTTGCTGCACACCAGACATCATGCACAACATGCTAACTCACAGAGACACACACCATAGACTGTAGAGTCACGACGACGCACACATATCCAGGAATGTACTGTAGTTAAATGGAACATAGTGTAATATGCACAAAGACACAGAGACTAATACAAACAGAGGTGGAAACAACGTGTATTCGTACACATGCACCAGTGGTAGGCTGGTGGGAGGAGCTATAGGAGGATGGGCTAATTGTAATGGCTGGATTAATGAATTAATGGAACGGTATCAACAGGGCCGGCCCTGGACGTTCTGCCGCCCTAGGCAACACAAATATCTGCCCTCCCCCGCTATGAGCTGGCAGCTAGAGTGCCTCCGGCGGTGTAGTAGCTGATCAGGGGTGCCGGAGGGCGGCAGCCAATTGTCAAAATGCTGCCCCAAATTCAAGTGCCACCCTAGGCGATCACCGAATCTTGCCTAATGGGAGGGCCGGCCCTGGGTATCAAACACATTAAACATATGGAAACCACGTTTGAGTCTGTTACCTAATTCCATTTGAGCCATTAAAATCAGCCGGTCCTACTATAGCTCCTCCCACCAGCCTCCTATGACATGCACACACGCACACGCACACACACACACACACACACACACACACAGTGTCTGAGGCACGGTATCTCCTGGGAACCCCAGCAGAAGCAGGTCTGATTTCTGCTCTCTCTTCTGTGTGTGTGTGGCTATGAGGCCTGAATACAAAAAGCACCTTATTCAACACACACGCACACACACACACACACACACACACACACAGCCACACACACAGCCACACACACAGCCACACACACAGCCACACACACCAAGACACACACACCAAGACACACACACCAAGACACACACACCAAGACACACACACCAAGACACACACAGACACACACACACACAGACAGACAAACAAACACAGACAGACACACGCAGCAACGTCAGTGTCTGGAAACAGAGCTCCTCTGAGCCCACCTGAACAAACCTGCCAGGGTCTACAGATGGACATCACACACACACACACACACTCAAGACCCTGTTTCTCACACACTAAGGGCGGCCATTTTAGCTGCTTTGTCTCAACCGTTAAGACTTTGCCTGGAGCAGTGAGCATTTTATAAGCATTGCAGAAGTTAAGCCTCCAACAAGTGATCAACAAGAAATGTGAATTATTATGTGGATTATAATTAATGGGATTTTTTTTAAGGGTTGATACATTTTTCTTTAAGGGAAAATCAAGTTGGTAAATTCAAAGTGGAAATTACAAAATACAGAAGCCTTTTTAAACATTTCCTGCAATGCACTTCTATTAGATTTACCACAATTGATTTCTCAGCTCTCCGGTACTGCGTCTGTAAAGGCTTCAAGCAGACATATGGATCGAGCTACTTCACAAGACTCACTTCTATCAATACATTCCCAAACAGCCGAATCTAAACAGGCCGCAGAGCTGAAAAGGAACAATGCTCTGTAACGGATATCTTCTGTGGATGTATATTAGAAGGTAATAGAGTGATAGAGCTCAGTTATCTATTGTAATATGGTTCAGTTGCAGAGTATTTTCCATAACCCACCCCGATACACACGCAGACAGACAGGCACGCACAAAGGTACTCACACATACATACACACATGCATATACACAAACACACACACACTGGCATAGGCAAGACTAAATCTAAACCCACTAAGGGGTTATTGAATTACCTGACTTTTAACATTTCACTATTGATTCCCTAAAGTTGATTAACTACATGTACTGTGTGTGTCAGCGCCACTCTGCTGCTCAATGTGAGCAAGCAAAACTGGATTTACTTCACATCACAACAACAGATAATCTCATAACCCAAAGATGAATTAAGAACAATGTCAACAATGCTTACACCAGCTGGACTCTAACACTGAGCCGTGATGCATGATACCACACTAAACTAACATTTTTACCAACGAAAATCAGGTTTTCAATGTGAAGCTGAACCAAACCTTAACTAAATGAATGGTCGACTTAACTACAACATGTGAGCAACAAGTTTGCAACTCAACTCCCCAATTCTCACCTGTAGTGACGGAAGATATCCTCCTCCACATCTGTGATGAAATGGCACTTGGTGCACGAGTGCTCCCCATGAGGGCCCTTGGGGGCCGAGATCCTTCCCGACTCGGCGCCCTCATCCTCGGGCTTGACCTCCAGCACGCAGTGGGTGGCATGGGCGCTGTCGTAGTGCAGCAGGAGCAGGTCGATGTCGCTGGTGGCGTAGGGACACTGGTCACACAGGTGGGTGACGCTGGGCCTGGGGGACGGGGATGGAGAGCTGCCCTGGGGAGACAGCTGGAGGAGGAGGAGGGCGCAGTGGGAGCAGGCACTCTTCCGGCAGGCAAACGGGTAGGAAATCTCCCCCAGGTGCTTCTCGGGGCTGCAGAGGCCGCGTGGGCAGAAGGGACAGTGCTTAATGGTGCACTTATGGATGCTGTGGGCCTGCTGGTAGTGGCGGAGAAGAGGCGCCACCACGATTACCTCGGGCCCGTGGTTCATGGAGTAGCGGAAGTCACAGAACTGGCAGTTGTAGCTGGTCACCACCGTCTCTGGGTCTGTCGTGCCACCAGTTCCTGTGTTGTCTTTCCTCCGGCTGTGGGGGGTCAGGTCTCCATCGGGGTCTCTCTCTCTGTCCCTGGCCTTGCTGCTCCCTCGTTCCCTCTCGCCTGGGCTGCCCTCCCTGGTCCCTCCTCCCCCTCCTCCTCCAGGCTGGTTGTGTCTCTTCTCGTAGTGCTCCAGGAGGCGTTGTGAGCTGGGCGACTCACAGCTGAAGCTGCAGTACTTACACCAGTAATAGGCCGCCGCTGTGGCACTGCCGTCGGCCCCCGTCCAGCCAGGGGAGTCGGAGTAGCCAGCCACCGAGTCGTCCTCTGCACGGACCGCCACCCGGTCCGCCCATTTCCCCGGTTCTGCCCCCTCCACACCACCGCTCCGTGTCACACAGTTTCCCCTCCTGTCTGAGGGCTTGTCGTTGTTGGGCAGCGGTGGGGGGTGGGACTTCATCTTGTTTGGGTGGGCAGACAGAAAGTGTTGCTCCAGCTCCAAGGAGGAGCTGCCCATGTAAGTGAAGTTACAGAACTTGCAGCGGAAGTACTTTGTGTTCCCCTGACAGTCCGGAGTCTTCCTCCCGATCCCAATGAAGGTGCCTCCCAGCGTCACCTGGAACACAATGAGGAAGAGTAAGAGACGTTTCTGTAACTCATTTTAATTATGCATTTCACTTGAATGTAATTTTTCTTCCCCTGATTTACTTTAATCTTATGTTTTCTTTTCCTTAGTTTTACTTGCAACTATTTTTTTTATTTTATTTTTTTATCCCAATCCTGCTCTTTATTTTTTTATAAATATTTGAAAGGGAAGGTGCTTTACAAACCCCCTGCACTTTTAATTTCTCTTTTAACTCTCAACATATTTTTTTTCTTGTGTGAAAAAAAATAATATATATATACAATAATATATACAAAATAAACACAGAGAAATACATACAGTGCCTTCGGGAAGAATTCAGACCTTCTTGACTTTTTCCACATTTTGTGAGGTTACAGCCTTATTCTAAAATGTAATAAAAAAACAAATTCTCATCAATCTACACAAAATACCCCATAATGACAAAGCAAAACAAGGATTTTAGACAAATCAGTATTCAGACCCTTTCCTCGTTACTTTGTTGAAGCACCTTTGGCAGCAATTACAGCCTTGAGTCTTCTTGGGTATGACTCTACAAGCTTGACACACCTGTATTTGGGGTTGGATGGAGAGCTGTTTTGTCAGGTTGGATGGAGAGCGTTGCTGCACAGCTATTTCCAGGTCTCTCCAAAGATGTCCGATCGGGTTCAAGTCCGGACTCTGGCTGGGCCACTCAAGGACATTCAGTCTAGGCTGTGTGGTTAGGGTCATTGTCCTGTTGGAAGCTGAGTGCTCTGGAACAGGTTTTCATAAAGGATCTCTCTGTACTTTGCTCATTTCATCTTTGTCTAGATCCTGATTAGTCTACCAGTCCCTGCCACTGAAAAACACCCCCACAGCATGATGCTGCCACCACCATGCTTCACCGTAGAGATGGTGCCAGGTTTCCTCCCAACGTGACGCTTGGCATTCAAGCCAAAGAGTTCAATCTTGGTTTCAACAGACCAGAGAACCTTGTTTCTCATGGTCTGAGAGTCTTTAGGTGCCTTTTGGAAGACTCTAAGCGGGCTGTCATGTGGCTTTTACTGAGGAGTGGCTTCCGTCTGGTCACTCTACCATAAAGGCCTGATTGGTGGAGTGCTGCAGAGATGGTTGTCCTTCTGGAAGGTTCTACCATCTCCACAGAAGAACACTAGAGCTTTTGGCCTGGCGGCCAGCTCTAGGAAGAGTCTTGGTGGTTCCAAACTTCTTACATTTTTTGGTATCCTTCCCCAGATCTGTGCCTCGACCCAATCCTGTCTCGGAGCACTAAGGACAATTCCTTCGACCTCATGGCTTGGTTTTTGCTCTGACATGCATTGTCAACTGTGGGACCTTATATAGACAGGTGTGTCTTTCCAAGTCATGTCCAATCAATTGAATTTACCACAGGTGGACTTCAATCAGATTGTAGAAGCATATCAAGGATGATCAATGGACATAGGATGCACCTGAGCTCAATTTTCGAATCTCATAGCAAAGGGTCTGAATACTTTTGTAAATAAGAACATTTTATTTTTAATACACTTGCTAAAATGTCTAAAAACCTGTTTTCACTTTACATTATGTGGCATTGTGTGTAGACTTCTGAGGATTTGTTTTTTATTTCATACATTTAAGATAAAGCTGTAACATAACAAAATGTGGAAAAAGTCAAGTAGTCTGAATACTTTCCGAATGGCACTGTACACACACAGTGCAATATGTGAGTCAGTCAGTCCCACACACAGGCACGGGAGAAAAACCATCCTGGCAATACCCACCCAGACACAGCACAGAAAGACATAGGTTACACAATAAGACCCTGATACCAGGAATGAAGAGAACGGCTTTTTATCTATATCTACACAAAGGTGAGCTCAGTTTAGAATGGTTTATCAGATTTCACAATTCCATGACCAGCGATTCAATAATAAAGTGAGGATGAATTGAATTTAGCAGAGACAGGAGAAGTGAAGAGTCTATAGAACTTGAACACAAGCGATAAATGCTGATGATTTATATAGTAATACACACTGTATAACAATGCAGTCTATTAGACTTTATTACAAATGGATTCCCTCGTGTTATTCAACAAGGGAAATGGCCAACTGAGATTGTTTTGATGATCAAGTTGACAATGCAGCCAACCAGCAGTATGGTAGGATGAAGGGATTTATATCAGAATATCATTAAAGAAACACCTGTTCCCTCCTAATACACAACAAATCCTATTTCCAAAAAGCATGACAATGGTTGTGTATGTGTGAATATCGAGAGTGCCTCTCAGGGATCAGCCGTCAAGGTTGTTGTCTAGTAAACGCAACCAACCAAACCAACCTTGCAGTCCAAAATGTTCCCTGAATTTCAACATCCTACGCACCTTGACCTCGAAGTCTGCAACAAAACGTCTCAAATCGAAAACATAAGGGCGGCTGTGTGAAATATCCCGGAGCCAGAGAGGCTTTATAATTGGTAGGCTATCCAGTGTGTGTAAGTGGGAGGTCTTGATCCTCATGTGGTTTAAAGCAACCTGACGTCACTTTCTAGACGATATGTAATGACTGAAACAGAGTCGGTCGCTCCTAAAACTACCTGAAGAGACTAGCTACATACACCATTTATTATATGACTGCTCTAGTCAGTCAAGTGAAACATCCTCTGAAATATGAGCAATACAATAAATACTGTACACTGTAATACCAGAACATGTCAACTATGGAATGAAATGTATTTACATTTTTGTGTATTTTAATCAAGTTTTGGGATTTTAAGTGGGAAAAGATGGGGTTTATGTTACAAGAGGGATTATTGTCATAGTTGACATAATTGAATGCACCTTGTTCGTTGTAATCTTGCTACTATAAAGTATGTTTTTCTCTGCCTTCTTAATGCAGTAAGACTACATGTAGTGTATTTGTGTTTAAAAAATATCTATCAATTATAATCCACATAATAATTTGCATTTCCTGTTGCTGCAGGATTATTCTTTTCCTGTTGTAGCAAACTGTTTCAAATTAAGATCCTACATCTGTATCTGCTCTGAGAACAGTGTGTAAAAGCATTACTGTGTCTCTCCAATGTCTCCAGAGTCCAGAGACTGCAAAGTGCCATAGAACCACAGCAACGTCACAATGATGCACAACGCTCCGCCATTTCCTGGTTGATACAGTTCAAATACAAGCAAGTATAGTGTAGAGAATCATCGTACCATCTAAACCGCTGTGAAATATATTGTATTTTCAGCTATTTTAAATTGGTGTGCAAAACCGAAAGTCAAAGATGCAAAAATTTTACTTAAGAATGGAAAGCATAGAAATGCTGAACATAGAACAGATCTACCGCTTCTTAGACTTGCATTCAATGATAATGACGGCTCTATAAGTCCCATTTCTATGTGAATTTGGTCGGGTCGCCCAAAGTTGCAGCTTTAAGTGATATCCACAGCCTCTCTCAGAGTGAACATGTGTGAACATGTGCAGTGGACTAAAAATAAATGGCCATCCATAATGGGTGTGGAGCAGTAAGGGTGTGAATTCCTTGAGAACTCAAAACTATCCCAAAAATAACAATATGCAAAAACTCTGTACAAGACACACCACACAAGTCAGGCATTCACCAGAATTGTTCTCCCACAGACACATATCCACACATTCTCACTCCCCTCACACACACAGACAGAAGCGCATGCCAACTCACACACAAAAACATGATAGATAAGTCAGTCATTTTCTGGAATTTTCCTCACACACACACACACACCAGATGAGCGTTAAAGAGAAAGTAAAAAAGGTGACAGCCACACCAACGCATCAGCCCTTAGTGGGCCATCCGAGACAGGCAGACTTCTTTAAGGAGGAAAACTAAATTAGAGTTAATTACAATCCTTGGTGGGCTTCCTGCTGTATGATATGGCATTAAGAGGCCCAGACCCCGGGCCAAAGGCACCTCATTTTTAAGGAACACTGGAGTTAAATATGCCACTCGAATTGTAAACATGACATTGTTGAAGTGGAGGGAGAAAACGCATGCTTCGAAAGCTGTGCAGATAAATGGCTCTGACATCTGTTCATTACCCCTCGTTTAAAATAAATCGAGTTGCCTGTTTTCACTGGCTCCCTCTTCCTTCCCTACACTCTTTCCCCCTCTTTCATTGGGTAATGACAAATGAGCAGCCTTCGCTATTACTGCATGGAAAATTCCACTTGGGCATGAATACAGAATAGTGTTTTTGATTCTACTTTTTTTTTAACTTTTTTTTTTTTATATATATAATGACAATTTTCGAACCCGGCGAAATCCAACTGATATGGATAGTGAGACAATGATTACTAAGAAATATCTTTCGAACAAGAGGTTGGAAAGCACAGAGTCACATATGGCTCTTTTCTTTGGGAGATATTAGATGATATGTTTCAAACTCCCAGACAGTGCGAGTACTGTATGGTCACGTGTGCCATATACGTTTGGCAGGCGTTCAAACTCTTCCCTTAAAACCATCAACTTTTATTTCTGTACACAAGGAAATCACTAAATGGTTGTTTAACTTTACAAATGTCTTGCAGGCTTGTGAGGGAAGCTATCTAACTATCACAAATAAGGATTTGGCTATATTTCAAAAGGATATGCATCAATAATTTAAGAATCTATCCTGAAACCAACATCTATCCTAAAGCCTAAAACCAGAATGATGTTTTTCAATAAATAATTTCTGATTCATACTAAGATGTAAAATTAGCTATTTTACAAATGAGCTACATTAAAAACAGTGAGTAACAGAGCAATTTATTCTCCCACTTTCAAAAAGCATTAGTTCAGACTGAGCTATTAATAAATGGAGGGACATAAAAGCGTTATTTTCATGGACATTAAAGGTGCAATATGCAGAAATCGCTCCGCCATTTCCCTGCTTGCTAAAAATCAAATAGTTTGCATAATTTCAGTTTATGTGACAAAGCACGCAATGCATAGTGTAGAGAATCATTGTACCTTCTAAACAGGAGTGAAACATATTACATTTTCAGCTTTTTGAAGCTGGTGTACAAAACCGAAAGTAACAAAAACTAAAGGGAAGTATAGAAATAGTGCCCAGATCTACCACTCTGATGACTCACGTCCCCACTAAGAGACAAGTCCCAAACCCCAGCTGGACTGGGTCACAGATCTACCACTCTGATGACTCACGTCCCCACTAAGAGACAAGTCCCAAACCCCAGCTGGACTGGGTCACAGATCTACCACTCTGATGACTCACGTCCCCACTAAGAGACAAGTCCCAAACCCCAGCTGGACTGGGTCACAGATCTACCACTCTGATGACTCACGTCCCCACTAAGAGACAAGTCCCAAACCCCAGCTGGACTGGGTCACAGATCTACCACTCTGATGACTCACGTCCCCACTAAGAGACAAGTCCCAAACCCCAGCTGGACTGGGTCACAGATCTACCACTCTGATGACTCACGTCCCCACTAAGAGACAAGTCCCAAACCCCAGCAGGACTGGGTCACAGATCTACCACTCTGATGACTCACGTCCCCACTAAGAGACAAGTCCCAAACCCCAGCTGGACTGGGTCACAGATCTACCACTCTGATGACTCACGTCCCCACTAAGAGACAAGTCCCAAACCCCAGCTGGACTGGGTCACAGATCTACCACTCTGATGACTCACGTCCCCACTAAGAGACAAGTCCCAAACCCCAGCTGGACTGGGTCTCAATGCAGAGAATGGTCAAGTTCCTGTCCGACTAAATTGCAGACACATATCAGATCTTACAACGCATGGATAAATATTTAACATATCTGCTAACCACATCAGCAATCTGATTCCTGACTGCACAGTCGATGATGGCAGGGACTCTACCATTATAAAGTACTACTGACGGGCATTCTGGTACTTGGAGTTTCTCTAGTTATGTAAGACAAAAACATACCCACTAACCAACGCACTGTTGAATGCCCACAAACTGATACGAACCATGTAGAAATAATACAAAGAATTGATACAAAATGGTGTTCAGAGCATATTTACCTGTACGTCGTAGGTGCCGTTGAGTAACAAGCGTGTGGACCCTGTAGCATCCTGTAGCGTCCCGGTCAGGGCGGTGTGGGAGGGTGGCCGTGTAGCGTCTTTGGCGTGGAGGCTCTGTTGGGAGAAGCCCACCATGTTGTGCAGGGCCAGTATCTTACTGTCCAGCTCTGCGTCCTGCCTTGTGCGGTTGTGCAGGCCCAGGTGGTACTTCCGGAAGTGTTTGATCAGGTCCGTGGGGTCGTTCCCATAGTAACCATACCCACAGATGTTGCACTTGAAGTCCTGCAGTTTGGGAGAGGAGGGAGGGGCTACCCCTGTCTCAGCCCCCAGGGGACTGGGCATGGTGTCCTCTGCCCCCTCGCCTACCCCCCTGTGTAGGTGGAGGGGGCGTAGCAAGGGATATCCAGAGCCCTCCACCCCGTCCTGGTGGCCTGAGAGACCCCTGTAGGAGGCGTTCCTGTCCTCGCCGTTATGGGTGACGCCCTGGACGATGACGCCGCTGGCACTGCTGCAGCCTCTCCCCTGGGCGCTTAGCAGCAGCAGCCCCTCCCTGACACCCACCCTTTCTCTCCCTCCTCCTTCCCCGGCCTCCCCCCTCTCCCCCAGCAGCAGTTCCCCCGCCGGGCTGCGTGCCTGACCCCCTCCCCCCTCATCTGGTTCTGATCTGAGCGGAGACAGAGACACGGCCCCATCGGGCTGGGCCCGGGATGGGAGCGCCGGCAGATCTGAGTCTGTCACCTCATGGCAGGGGAAGGACGCTGCATTTCCTCTCTTCTTGTGGCTGGGGTAATTAAAGCCAGGCGTGTCACTGCCGACTGTCGGCGCTGTTCCTGCTCCTCCTCCACCCCCCCTCCCTCCTCCTCCATCCTGTTTGATGGAGCCTGAGACGGAGCCAGGGGAGGAGGAGGGGTCCTCCTGCTCGTCTGGGACCGGCACATGGGCCCGGCCCGGTTCGGCTGGCAGCAGCCCGTCGGCACCGTTGGGCTCTGAGGCCCGGCTCCCAGCGCTGTCCTCGTTCTCCGGCCCGGTGGCCTCCGAGGCCAGAGCCTCTCCTTCTCCTTCCTCCTCACCACCGAAGCTTCTCAAAGGGGGGTTCTTTTTCCTCACCATATCTGCAGGCAGCACAGAGAGAAATGCTTTAGTGTCACGCTTCATTGAGGAATAAGTACAGTATATTAAACACAGGGATAGAGGAATGAGGGAAAATGATTAAGTGAACTAGATCTCTTTTCAAGAACCACATCAATCGAAGGCTGCATCAAATAAGATGGAGACAGTGGTGGTTCTGTTTTTTTCTTTGTCTATCTCTCTCTCTCTCATAATCAGTACATAAAAACTTTCAAGAGTTTCTCCATTAAATACAACAAAGCTAAAAATAAGATTTTTTTTTTGTACAGCTTAAAACAAGGGTGGCCGTTCAGCTCTGGGCCGTAAACAGAACTCATACTCTATAACCAGTAACGACGCCAGACGCTGAGTGTTGTTGATGGCGTTTTGATAAATACAATCTGTGCTTACAGTTACTGATAAGGCTTGTAAAGTGGCTGTTAAAGTAGTTGAATATTAAGTTAGAAGGAATGAAATCGGAATGTATAAACTGATTATAGAATTACAGTCAATGTTCAACAAAATCATTTGCCCATGTTTGTCTAGCATACAATGGGTACGAAATTGCACTCAAAATAAAATAAACTAATAAGTCGGCATTGCTGCAGCACAAACTGAATTAAAGGAATTTGTAGGACGGAGGGGATCAGAATGAGAGCAATTTTCTGAGTTTGTTTCAGTGTGTGTGTGTGTGTGTGTGTGTGTGTATGCGTGTCTAAATTCACTAAACCCAGATTCTCTCCATCCAGGGTGCTTAGAATTCCTCATAATGCCAGTCTCATTTCTTCTCCAGTGAAAAATATGGAGAGTAATTTACTAATTTAGGTTGTAAAGCAAATGGGTATTAAATAAAGAAATGTAAGTGTGTATTAAATAAAGCAATTTATTTTTTGTAAGGGGCAACTCCTTAACCCGTGTTCGTAAAAGCCGTAGGAAATTTTTTATCTAACCGAAATCTCAACAGTCACCACCACACCCTGTTTCTATCATTACCAAGTCACTGTTGGATAGCTCATTACCAAGTCACTGTTGGATAGCTCCCATCCCTCTGGCCAAAGTGAATTTTACAACCACAAAGCATGGTATGAATCAAAATAAATGAATTAACTCATGATTAATCAACAATGAAACAATAAATAATTGGCCTAGTGTTTTAAAGGCATTCTTTGGAACTTGTTCTCTGGATCTACGACTTCAATGCACAAAAAACACATTGTTAATAAACGTGTAACAATTCGCAGCCGACAGACTCTGACCCCGAAAACTAACACTTACGAGAGTTTAAATTAAACTGGCCTGAAAATTGTGGGGATTGTGTAAAGTTGTTTCAAAGCTTGGAAACGCTTTTCCAACAAGGCCTCATTATCGAATCACACCCCTTGAAATGGCTTCATTAGCCTCCTAAAATTAGCCCAAAGACTAACTCAAAACTACTACACAAGACAGTGTGTTTACCCAACTAGCTTGAACAAGAAGGGGTAAATAGGTCTTCAAGCAATGGTATTAGCATTCAAAAACAAATCAATGTTAGAGTATAGTGAAAGTAGGGGAAATGTCATTTGAAGAATACCAGAGAGTACTAGTGGGTAAACAAAACAGTCCATCCCATCCCACCCCCACGCGGAGTAGAATAATTGGGATTTTGATATTTTTAATAAACTTTGAATTAATGTAAACCCTTCAAAAAATGTGAATTCATCCTTAATCACATCTCAGACAAAATAATATTCTGAAGCACTGTTCATTACCTGGCCCAGAAGCACTGTGTCTGTCTCTTTCGTAATCTCACTAGGAAGCAGCGAGAGCAGAGCTACAGTGGTTCCATTCCCGGCTCGAGTTCCTCACCAGAGGAGGGTGATTTAGCATGAAATGTCTCCCGACTCATAAAAGAGAAAAGTTCTTTATCCCTTATATGCCGTACAATTACATTAAAACTTCAGGGGAATGGGCAGGACATTACCATCCCAATTCCCCATCAAAAGACAGAATAATCGTCTTGTCTAGCTCTCAGGCATCTGCAGTGTTCCTGTTTCTACTGTACCAGTACATTCACAACAACCTTTCCATCCCCCCTTTCCTCCTTTCACGCACATCAATATCCTATATTTCCTATATCATGGTGCTCCTTGTCTGTTATTGTGCCTACCTCAAGAACTTACTTAATAGAGTATAACATTCCTTTTGAAGAAGAGACGACAATAAATGTTCTTAATTAAAAAAGTGTGAAGGAATGGACAGTTCACAACCTGAATACAGAGCAGTAGGTGTGGGCTATGGCTCCAGGTTCAGGGCTTGACTACAGAGCAGTAGGTATGGGCTATGGCTCCAGGTTCAGGGCTTGACTACAGAGCAGTAGGTATGGGCTATGGCTCCAGGTTCAGGCCTTGACTACAGAGCAGTAGGTATGGGCTATGGCTCCAGGTTCAGGCCTTGACTACAGAGCAGTAGGTATGGGCTATGGCTCCAGGTTCAGGCCTTGACTACAGAGCAGTAGGTATGGGCTATGGCTCCAGGTTCAGGCCTTGACTACAGAGCAGTAGGTGTGGGCTATGGCTCCAGGTTCAGGTTCAGGCCTTGACTACAGAGCAGTAGGTGTGGGCTATGGCTCCAGGTTCAGGGCTTGACTACAGAGCAGTAGGTATGGGCTATGGCTCCAGATTTAGGCCTTGAATACAGAGCAGTAGGTATGGGCTTTGGCTCCAGGTTCCGGGCTTGACTACAGAGCAGTAGGTATGGGCTTTGGCTCCAGGTTCAGGTTCAGGGCTTGACTACAGAGCAGTAGGTATGGGCTATGGCTCCAGGTTCAGGTTCAGGTTCAGGTTCAGGGCTTGACTACAGAGCAGTAGGTATGGGCTATGGCTCCAGGTTCAGGTTCAGGTTCAGGGCTTGACTACAGAGCAGTAGGTATGGGCTATGGCTCCAGGTTCAGGTTCAGGGCTTGACTACAGAGCAGTAGGTATGGGCTATGGCTCCAGGTTCAGGTTCAGGGCTTGACTACAGAGCAGTAGGTATGGGCTATGGCTCCAGGTTCAGGTTCAGGGCTTGACTACAGAGCAGTAGGTATGGGCTATGGCTTCAGGTTCAGGTTCAGGGCTTGACTACAGAGCAGTAGGTATGGGCTATGGCTCCAGGTTCAGGTTCAGGGCTTGACTACAGAGCAGTAGGTATGGGCTATGGCTCCAGGTTCAGGTTCAGGGCTTGACTACAGAGCAGTAGGTATGGGCTATGGCTCCAGGTTCAGGTTCAGGGCTTGACTACAGAGCAGTAGGTATGGGCTATGGCTCCAGGTTCAGGTTCAGGGCTTGACTACAGAGCAGTAGGTATGGGCTATGGCTCCAGGTTCAGGTTCAGGGCTTGACTACAGAGCAGTAGGTATGGGCTATGGCTCCAGGTTCAGGTTCAGGGCTTGACTACAGAGCAGTAGGTATGGGCTATGGCTCCAGGTTCAGGTTCAGGGCTTGACTACAGAGCAGTAGGTATGGGCTATGGCTCCAGGTTCAGGTTCAGGGCTTGACTACAGAGCAGTAGGTATGGGCTATGGCTCCAGGTTCAGGTTCAGGGCTTGACTACAGAGCAGTAGGTATGGGCTATGGCTCCAGGTTCAGGTTCAGGGCTTGACTACAGAGCAGTAGGTATGGGCTATGGCTCCAGGTTTTTTCTCTAGTGCTTTCTAATGTCTACCTTGGCTGAGGTGGTGCCATGAGTTCTGATGCAACCGCCTAGTATAGAGGACGTACTGGTCAACAGTGGCTAAACGTGATAGAAATAGTTAGCAGAAAATCTAACTGTTTACCAGTGCATGGAAAAGCTACCCAGCTGGTTGAAATGACACAGTTCACTCAAGTCTCTATCTGTTTCTCATCACACCAGACTAGTCAACATGTTATGTCATTATGAAGGCAAGAAAGAAATATGCAGACAGTAATATGTACAGCATGAACAAACAGTACAAGGACTTGTAGAGCGAGAGTGTTGTTAAGTCAACTCTGAAAGGCTCCTCCAGTTTAAAGCCTGATGAACGAGACTGACACTCCTGCCCCAACCCTATCCATGACAGGTCTTTCATAAGATATAGCCTGCATTCAAATGACACACTATTCCCTATTTAGTGCACTACGTTTGATCAGGGTCTGTGGGGCTCTGGGCAAAAGTAGTGCACTATGTAGAGAATAGGGTGCCATTTGGGATAGTAGACAGGAAGAAAAGAGGCTTACGGCAGATGACCTACTCTGAACACAAAGGTATGCTCGTAGTCAGATCCAACCAGCTAATTGAGTCTACAACTCCCCATTCCAACAAAGTAAGCAACCCATAAAAATGCCAAGATCACCCACCATCTTACTGCCAGGTGACTACCATACAAATGTAATAATCTTGAACCAAAATATTGCCACAGAAGCCACTGAAGATCATTTGTTTTATTGTATGGTAAAACTGCATTGTATAGGGAAACCATTTCACACCTGCCATTTCATCAAATGTGCTTTTCTGCAGCCCACTGGGCTATAATCAATAACATGCCTAGTAACCCCCGCGGTCAGTCAGTCAGTGACGGAGCTGCAAGTGGAGGAGCGGCGGGCGAGAGTGAACCATGCTTCGTCTCCTTTTACATCTCAGAAGTAGAGAGACATCAGGCCAACCACAACGATACAGAGGCTCATTTGTAAGGAGGCAACGTGATTCAAAATATGTCATCTTAAATGTCAAACTAAATTAGGAGGTCCTGTTTCATTACCTCTCTCTCTCTCTCTCTCTCTCTCTCTCTCTCTCTCACTCTCACTCTCACTCTCTCTTTCTCTCAGCCTTTTTAAAAAATCTCTCTCACTCTCTTTCACTCCCTCTCTTCCTCTCTCTAACTCTCTCCTCATTTTTCTCAAACCCTCTCTATCTCCCTCTCTCTCTCGCTCTCAATCTCTCTCTCTCACATACACTCTTTCTCTCTCTTCCTCTTTCGCTCTCCCTCTCTCAGACACACACACCTTCTCTCTCTCTATCTCTCTCTCTCTCTTCCTCAATCTCTCTCTCTCACATACACTCTTTCTCTCTCTTCCTCTTTCGCTCTCCCTCTCTCAGACACACACACCCTCTCTTGCTCTCTCTCTCTCTCTCTCTCTCTCTCTCTCTCGATTTCAGCCCGAGACGCCACTCTGTAAAGTAAAGCTGTCCATTGTGACTCACCTGTGGGGTTATAAACATCATCTTTCCTACAGAGCTACAGGACAACAGTTCTCTTCGAGAACACCTTTATACTTGTGTACTTGTACATCAAGCTGCCTAATGTTATAACTACCTTTCTGTGAATTTGAAACATTGGACGCATACTGTACAAAACATCTGTTGAAACGTACTTTGTATCAATGTAACAGACCTACGACACACCTTTACAGCTGCCAAACATTTAGACACAGTCTCAAATAGATCCAGGGGAACTATATATTTTTTCTACTCTCAACAGGTTTTGACCATGTATAGGTCGGAACAACAGGACCATCCACAGGGGGTACAGACATGATCAGGGGCCATATCCCCCCCCCCCCCCCCAGACCCTACTCACAGTCTCCCTGTAGACCCTCCCAGGCCCAGGGACAAACCCAGGCCAATCTCCCTGCTCTCCGCTGAGCTGGAGGAAGGGAAGGAGGAATGATTATTAAAACTACATTACCAATCTGTCTGACCACATTCATAATTTAACCAGCATTAAGATCATCCAGGCAGAGAATTGAGTTCCCAGAGTCCTATCCTACTCCACCAACCAACCAACCAACCAACCAACCAACCAACCAACAGGGCCCATTTCACTTCCCTGCTATTTACAGCTTCTTAAATCGCTGTGATAAAGAAATAAAATACCTATCCTAATTGCTTTCTGTTTCCATGGGGAGCCCGGCCAGCGAAATATGAAAACGAACACATCCCTAATTAAATAACTCAGAGTATCATAAGCCCTGGGAAGGGAGTGGGAACCAGACAGAAAAGCAGTTCTTATAAGAGCCACCTTGACAGACAGACAGACAGACAGACAGACAGACAGACAGACAGACAGACAGACAGACAGGCCCAAAGCTTTTGCTTCTACTCCACGGCTTGCTATTCAATAAGGGGGCGATACGAGACCACATGAGATAATCCTAAAGATTACAAAAATGTATTTTATTTTTATTTATCTAGTCAGGTAAGAACAAATTCTTATTTACAATGACGGCCTACAGGTTGTCTGTAGTGACACCTCTAGCACTGAGATGCAGTGTCTTAGACCGCTGCGCCACTTGGGAGCCCAAATAACATGTGTGTGTGGTCACGTATAAGAGTTCCTTCAATACAGGCTCTCCCCCGTCCCACCTTCTCTTCTTCTTTAATGCCGTTGTTTCTGTTAATTTAAATTTTTGTAAAAAAAATTTTTTATTTATTATGATGTCACTGCTGCCACAGACTTTGCAGTAGATTTTTTATTATTATTAATGCTGGGCCAATTGTGTGCCGCCCTATGGGACTCCCAATCACGGCCGGTTGTGACACAGTCTGGTTTCGTAGATGAGGACTCACAGAGCGAGCGGTCCAGCCACCAGACCCCAGTATGTCTTTATTTTGCCGTTTAATCTCAATTGCAACATTAGGAATAAATCCCATTACTGTCGGAGGAGTAATGCTACAACTGTGAGGAGGGTCTATGGAAAACACATATGCAAGATGCAAGATTGAGTGTGCGTAATTAATTATTATTAAACTAAACGGCAGTCTTGGCCCAGACTACCCCCTCTTATGAGGAACACACACTTACTGCGCTGCCTTGTCACATTAATTCCACCGTAGGCTGAAAAGAAGTTTCCACATACAAAATAATTACTACTAAACAAGAAACTCTAAGTACTCTGACTTAAAAGTGTCTGTTCAATAGTAATGCTCTCCCTCCTCCCTCCACCGAATTAGATCTAGAACACGTGAATTCTGTAACAACACTTGCTTTCCTAGTGCAGGTATACATGGATAAGCATAATTGTCACTGTGGTATCACTAACCAATGGACTGTAGGATTGTCTTGAAATGGGTTCTATTCAACAAACTCCTCCCCTTGCAGAGGCGACACATACACACACACACCATCTTAGGTCAGGGCTTTAACAGTTACTTCATCTCAGGCTGTGAACTGTGTTAGAATCCAGGAGTATTTCACAGGGTTGTGTGAGTGGAAATGCTCTAATCCACTAGGCCTGCTGCTGCAGTCACTGCCTGCCTGACTGGTTGGCTGGCTGGCTTGCTGGCTGGCTGGCTTGCTGGTTGGCTGGCTGGCTGCTGCCATAGAATGCCACCACCCACCACCTCACCTCAGCCAGTCAAGCTGATCTGTGCAGACTCACACGTACTGACTGCTTATTAACCTAAATCAATCTCTACTCTTGAAAACACCATCAAGGAGCACTATTGCAGTGACAGTGTTACATCAGAATCCAGTCCTTTTTGAAGACACTACTATGCTACGGGTTAACGTGTAGTAATGCTAGGGCATTACGTCAAACTGAAGGTGTTAAAATCAAAGCATCTTTCAAACATTTCATTTTCCTTATGAAGTCTGGGGAAATCATTTCTACATTTAAAATGATTCAAATAACTGTCACTATTTCAACCCCTTTTAGTGTAGCCACAGGCCTATTCTCATCATGAGCAAATCAAAAAACAAAATCAGCCTTTGTCCACAGCTACCATGACATTTCTTTCTCATCCCTGTGCAGTCCAGGCCATCTTTGGTGGTGAAAGATTCCCTCTTCTTGCAAGACAGCAGGGGAGGACAGTTAGCAGAAAGAGTTTTCTGCTTTCCTGGTCTTGATATTAAGAGAGGGATTTAAAATACAAGCAGCAGCTTGCGGGAGAGAGAGATGGGGGGGTGGGGCAGGGGGGACTCCACCTTCCGATGTAAACAAGCAGTAAGAAGACATATTTCGGGGACCAAAATAACTCCTGCGTCCCTTTCGCTCAACAAGCTTTTATTCTCAATGTAAAGGGAGAAAAAAAGAACGAGAGCAAAAGGATATAGAACAGCATGCTAATCTCCTCCCCTTCATGGACAAAAAGGAGAGAGAGAGAGAGAGAGAGAGAGAGCAGCAGCAGCAGCGACAACACTGGTATTTGCAGGAGACTGGGATTCTCTGAAATCCGCTGCTTTACAGATGTACAGAAACGCCAATCTCCATATTACACAGATTATTACACTTCAAATGGAGGAGAAGGAGAATAAACAGGCTTGTATGGAACTCTGATTTTGTAGGCTATGCCTCCTTTTAAATTATAAAAATGCAGAGATGGGGCTGCTTTGGCTGGACTGACCTAAACAAGGAGGATTTGAAAAGAAACCCACCAAAATACCTGAGACTGGTTCTGCTGCCTTATATAATAATAATAATAATAATAATAATAATAATAATAATAATAATAATAATAATAATAATACTGTACAATTGTACATTTTAATTTGAAAGATAGGAATTAAGATGTACAATCACTCAAATTAGGATAGGATATTATGAATAATTGCTGCATGTGATAGAGTCCTATGATAACTTATGGTGAGGTTAGTTGAACATGAAAACATTTAGGTTGTTCTTAGTTTAACTAAAACAGCATCATATATCTCTTTCCTTTAGAATGAAAAAGCAAAAGGAGGCATTCAATTTGAGCGTTTGCTCTGAAGAACACTGCTGCCTGATAGTGAGTGTTTCTACACATCGCGACACACAAGAGAGAAAAACAGGTTGGGTAAGCAGCGGCAGCCTCTAAATCCACATATTCACATAATACAATCTCTGACAGGGTAAGGCCCTAGCCATCACCTTAAGCCGTGAGCAGTTGCAGCATGCTGAGAAGATAGGAAGAGAGAGAGAGAAAGAGAGAGAGAGAGAGAGAGAGAGAGAGAGAGAGAGAGGGAGAGGGAGGGGATATAACACAGCTTTTCCCATAATCCCCCACGGTGGGTTCTCCATTTTTCTCCATGTGGTGGGGTATGAAAGGGTGACACACTCAATAGGAAGGGGCCGTGACTAACTGCCTCTCCCTGACTTTTTTAACGTGCCACGTCTTTCCAACACAATACAACAAACACAATTCTCTCCTTCTCTTTTCTCTCTCTCTCTCTCTCTCTCTCTCTCCCTCTCCTGAGTCACACTACTAAGATGAGTCATGTTTATTCATGAGGACACTTCTTCCACATCAAAGGGTTTCAGCTCTGTGCTCGGTGCCCATGGCAGCACACATGCAAAGATTACAGGTCCTCTCCCTACTTCTCCCTCTCTTCTTTGAAAACAATGACAGGCCCAGGTCACAGTCAACGTTACTACTGTGGTGGGGCTTTTAAGTCATTTAATGCTGCAACACAATTGTGGTCTGATAACGTTTCAATTTAGATTTGCTCTCACAATATCAGTCAGACAGTGTCAGGCAGTGTTGCTCTATCCACTGTCAGCCGATTGTGTTGAAATAAAACGACAACTGTTTGTGTGTAAATGCTTTATCAGATAGGGTGAACTGACAAGCTATGGTTCAAAACAGTGCTGCACAAAAAAAAATTCAACCTAAATCTCTTATAGCAACAGGTTGTTTGTGGAGCTAAATCTCTTCTAGCAACAGGTTGTTTGTCGTGCTAAATCTCGTATAGGAACAGGTTGTTTGTGGAGCTAAATCTCGTATAGGAACAGGTTGTTTGTGGAGCTAAATCTATTCAAGCAACAGGTTGTTTGTCGTGCTAAATCTCTTCTAGCAACAGGTTGTTTGTCGTGCTAAATCTCGTATAGGAACAGGTTGTTTGTGGAGCTAAATCTATTCAAGCAACAGGTTGTTTGTCGAGCTAAATCTCGTATAGGAACAGGTTGTTTGTCGTGCTAAATCTCGTATAGAAACAGGTTGTTTGTGGAGCTAAATCTCGTATAGGAACAGGTTGTTTGTGGAGCTAAATCTCTTCTAGCAACAGGTTGTTTGTCGTGCTAAATCTCGTATAGGAACAGGTTGTTTGTGGAGCTAAATCTATTCAAGCAACAGGTTGTTTGTCGAGCTAAATCTCGTATAGGAACAGGTTGTTTGTCGTGCTAAATCTCGTATAGAAACAGGTTGTTTGTGGAGCTAAATCTCGTATAGGAACAGGTTGTTTGTGGAGCTAAATCTCTTCTAGCAACAGGTTGTTTGTCGTGCTAAATCTCGTATAGGAACAGGTTGTTTGTCGTGCTAAATCTCGTATAGGAACAGGTTGTTTGTGGAGCTAAATCTATTCAAGCAACAGGTTGTTTGTCGTGCTAAATCTCTTCTAGCAACAGGTTGTTTGTCGTGCTAAATCTCGTATAGGAACAGGTTGTTTGTCGTGCTAAATCTCGTATAGGAACAGGTTGTTTGTGGAGCTAAATCTCGTATAGGAACAGGTTGTTTGTGGAGCTAAATCTATTCAAGCAACAGGTTGTTTGTCGTGCTAAATCTCTTCTAGCAAAAGGTTGTTTGTCGAGCTAAACTTCCCATGAGATGACTGCTGATTTCATCCAATTCTCTGTGCTTCTCTTGATCCTTTTTCATCCATAAGCCAGACATCATACCGGACAGGTTGACTATATAATTCCAGTGTTCCCCACCATGCAGGTTTTACTCATCAACTCAAGTGTTGTCTGAATAAAGGTAAATGTTTAGGACAGCTGTAAAGACCAGTCCAAAGAGTTTCTCAAGAATCTTCTACCTGTAAGAAAAGTGAGTGGATTCTGAAAAGATCCTATGAGACTAACATACTGCAGCCATCTCCCCCTCTCCCTCCCTCCCTCCCTCTCTCTCTCAATTCAATTTCAATTTAAGGGGCTTTATTGGCATATGTTAACATCGCCAAAGCAAGTGAAATAGATAATAAACAAAAGTGAAATAAACAATACAAATGAAGAGTAAACATTACATTTACAAAAGTTCCAAAATAATAAAGACATTTCAACTGTCATATTATGTCTATATACAGTGTTGTAACGATGTGCAAATAGTTAAAAGTGCAAAAGGGAAAATAAATCAACATAAGTCAACATAAACAACGGTGTTTGTTCTTCACTGGCTGTCCTTTTCTTGTGGTAACAGGTCACACATCTTGCTGCTGTTATGGTACACTGTGGTATTTCACCCAGTAGATATGGGAGTTTATCAACATTGGATTGGTTTTTCAAATTGTTTGTGGGTCTGTGTAATCTGAGGGTAATATGTGTCTCTAATATGGTCATACATTCGGCAGCTCAGTTTGCACCTCATTTTGTGGGCAGAGTACGCACGTTTTCTCTCTTTATCCGCCCCTCCCCCCAGGGCTGCTATTGCCCCCACCCCTCCAGCCCCCCCACGATCCCCTTCCCTTCCAGTCTGAGAGGGGGAGGGGCGGCCCCCTTTCTGAATGACCTGCCCTCTTTGCACTCAATCAGCGCTCGTTGGAACCGGAGACAACAGAGAACAACTGCTTCCCCTACACTTCCTGTGATCACAGGGTCCAAGCTGCCAGTAAGGGGCAGGGATCACGCGCTCTGGAGAAATGCTGCAGATAACAGGCTGAGGACGGAGAGAGGGAGAGCGAGGAAGGCTGAGATAGAGAGAAAGAGAGGGCTGGAAGAGAGAGGATAGCAACACAATTGGACCCAACCAAATCATGAGAAAACCGAAAGATAATTACTTGACACATTGGAAAGAATTTACAAAAAAACAGAGCAAACTAGAATGCTATTTGGCACTAAACAGAGAGTACACAGTGGCAGAATACCTGACCACTGTGACTGACCCAAAATTAAGGAAAGCTTTGACTATGTACAGACTCAGTGAGCATAGCCTTGCTATTAAGAAAGGCCGCCGTAGGCAGACCTGGCTCTCAAGAGAAGACCGGCTATGTGCACACTGCCCACAAAACGAGATGGAAACTGAGCTGCACTTCCTAACTTCCTGCCAAATGTATGACCATATTAGAGACACATACTTCCCTCAGATTACACAGATCCACAAAGAATTTGAAAAGAAACCCAATTTTGATAAACTCCCATATCTACTGGGTGAAATACCACAGTGTTCCATCACAGCAGCAAGATGTGTGACCTGTTACCACAAGAAAAGGGCAACCAGTGAAGAACAAACACCATTGTAAATACAACCCATATTTATGTTGATTTATCTTCCCTTTTGTACTTTAAATATTTGCACATCGTTACAACACTGTACATAGCCATAATATGACATTTGAAATTCTTTTGGAACTTTTGTGAGTGTAATGTTTACTATAATTTGTTTTACTTTTGTTTATTATCTATTTCACTTGCTTTGGCAATGTAAACATGTGTTTCCCATGCCAATAAAGCCCTTGAATTCAATTGAGAGAGAGAGAGAGAGTGAGAGGCCAGCAATATAACGTTTGAAATGTGTCTACTCTTTTGAAACTTTTGTGAGTGTAATGTTTACTGTTCATTTCTGATTGTTTATAATCTATTCCACTTGCTTTGGCAATGTAAACATGTTTCCCATGCCAATAAAGCCCTTTGAATTTAATTTAATTGAGAGGAGGGCTGGGAGAGAGGGAGGGCTGGGAGAAAGAGAGAGTGAGAGAGAGAAAGACAGACAGACAGAGAGAGAAAAAGAGAGAGAGAGAGAGAGAGAGAGAGAATCAGTGGATCACCAACAACATTGTAAATAGCACCAATATTTATTTGTTTATGTATGTTCCCCTAGGATTCCTACTGTTTGCACATTGCTAAAACACTGTACATAGCTGATAATGTAACGCTTGAAATGTCTTTATCATTGTGTGCAATGTTTACTGTTAATTTCTATTAGTTTTTTGTTGTTTTGTGTCTTCTCACTTAAGTTAGGGTGTAAAATAAAAAGAGACAAACTTCATTTTTTTTCTACTTTATCGTTTACAAAGCAAATGTTGTCCTATTGATGCATCACGTCATAATCCTTCTGCCCTATACGGAGTGAGTTAAACCCACAGTTAGGCAATACCTCCCCTTGTCTGTCAGTAAGGAGGGCACAGTCATTCCTCTCTCAGGCCGTGAGTGAAAAGCCAACTGATCAAACAGCCCCCAAGGCTATGCACTACTAAAAATATACAGCATTTAGCAACAGGAAAGGCACAGGCATGCTGGCACATTGCTCAATACTTCTGTTAACAGGGTTTGCGGTATGATTAAATCCCTTCTGCTTGTGAACCCTCTTTTTCCTCTGCGTGCGGGTGTGTGTACAGTGTTACAGTGTTGGCGGGAGGCTGATTCTTTCTCACACATACGTTTATAGGCTAGCAGATGTGCTCTGGCCCAGTGATGCTTTTGAACTTTCCTGTGAAGGACTTTCAGACAATTAAGAGGGCCTTAAGGCAGCTCACCCCATTTAATTTCCTCTGTCCTACTTGATGATTTAAATGGTTATGAGCATTTTATGATTGCCAGTTGCCACTCTATCTCCAACGTTCTACCCAGAAGGATATAAGGACTGTGCCAAATGACACTATTTATCACACATCCTCATGAGATCCTTTCAGAAAAACTGTGTAACCCCTCTGTAGAGAATCTCTTTGTAAAATATCTGGAGAATCTTAAAAAATATATATTTTGCACAAAAATATCATTCTACACAAAAATCATTGATAATATGTCATTGCAAAACGTTTCAGATTCAGCCAAAGATAATTAATTTGAGGTGAAATCACACTTGCGCTCTAGCCTTCCTACAAACAACAAAGCAATGATTTTCCAACCAGTCAGAACAAAGCTAAGCCGTTGCAGCTTCAGCTACAGTGTGAAACTGAGTGTAAACCACAGCCTCAGTCGCATTTCCCCTCTGAGAAAAGTCGCATGTCGTTGCGACACCAGAAATCATTCACCTCCATTGTCTGCGACGCATCCATTTTATGCAGAGTAATAGGACTTCAAGTACTCTTGCAAATCACACTTGAGTGAAAAACAAAGGCTACAGCAGAGGTTGGGTTGAGGCTAGGCAGACTGGAATGGTTGAGAACATCTGGGGAAAAAAATTGGGCTTTGTCACGTGCTATTGAGAGCGGGTAACCAGGTACAGTTCTCAGTAAGCAGATAATAGAATGCTATATTTTCTTAACACTATGCTTGGGCAGTATACACCATATACCGTACATACCATATACCGTACATACCATATACCGGGGTATTTGGAAAAAGCCACAGGATGTTTTTTTCAATTCCGTCAATACCGTTGAAGCTACAGTACCAGTCAAAAGTTTGGACACACCTACTCATTCAAGGGTTTTTCTTTTTTTTTTACTACTTTCTACATAGAATAATAGTGAATACATCAAAACTATGAAATAACACATATGGAGTGTGCAAAGCCGTCATCAAGGCAAAGGGTGGCTACTTCAAAGAATCTCAAATATAAAATATATTTTGATTTGTTTAACACTTTTTAGGTTACTACATGATTCCATGTGTGTTATTTCATAGTTTTGATGTCTTCACTATTATTCTACAACGCAGAAAATAGTAAAAATAAAGAAAAACCCTTGAATGAAGTGGTGTGTCCAACCTTTTGACTGGTACTGTATATATTCAATGTTTTTTAATAGATTTGAATATTTGTAGCTAAATACAGTACCTGCAGTCAACTTGTGCGATACGTTAGGAGATAAAGAACATTGCATTCTTCATTTCACCTGTCACATTATTATGTATCTTAGGGTAGTCCCCAGTCACGTGTCACGTGGTGTTTGTTTACAAGCACACAACGACGAGCGACTGGAGCCTTGTGAGTCACTCACTGTCGTGCAGCATGTGCCAGGTGATCTAATTACAGTATGGAATTCACAACTAAATATTTTCTAGCTGTCTAAAATCTGCTAAATGCTCTGCCATTGTGCATTTGGTTTGCTAGCTATCTAGCTAAGTGGTTAGCTTGTTCCAAAATCAAGCATTCACTTGGTAACAGCAGATAATCCCTTTCTGGATCAAGAGCCTTGCTGGCTAATATTAGTTTTGTGCTTTGCAGCAAATTGAGTAGCATTTTGAGTTACTTGTACAAACTGTTTATAATGTGCTTGTTAGCATTTAGTTAGCATTCTCTATGAGGATTCCTTATTACTTGTTAACATTCTAGTAAGTTACATTTTTTGGGGCTTTGAATATTTGTACTTTTTAAATACCTGCTGTCAACTTGTGCACTAGGTAATAGATTGTATTTATTTAAATAGGCAAGTCAGTTAAGAACAAATTCTTATTTCCAATGACAGCCTACCTACAGGGTCAGCCCCTGGAGCAAATCAGGGTTAAGTGCCTTGCTCAAGGACGCATCGACAGGTTTTTCACCTTGTCGGCTCAGGTATTTGAACCAGCAACCTTTCGGTTACTGGCCCAACGCTCTAACTGCTTGACTACCTGCCACCCTTAGATATAGATAAAGCAGATCGGGTTCATCATTTCGCCAGTTTGAATTGTTTATATTTTGAAGCTTTTTCATTATCAATGTTATCGGTGATAGTTTCCCTAACAGCCGTTTGAGCCAGCCACATGTGTTTGTTTACAAAGAAGCTTAATGAGCAAAATGGGAGCTTCGTGAGGTGAGTCATCTCTGCAAAGCAACTTAAGTGAGATGATCAAGTTGCACTTGTATGAAATTCACTACAAATGTTAGCCAGCTATATATCTTATAACTATTAAGTTAAATATCTAAGATGTGCAAAAATACATTCTCTCCAGCTGGGTTTTGCTAACTTTCTAATGTTAGTTAAGTGGCTAACATTAGCTTGCAAGATCAAGCTTCTTGGTAAAAGCAGCAGAGACAATACCCTGATGGATTAACATAATATTAGTTTTGTGCGTGCTGCAAACTGGTTTTCAGATACTCACATAGCTTTATGAGCTGGGTTGTCTGTCCTAGGAGTAAATATTTGCATGCGCTTGTTAGCATTTACCTAGCATCCACTATGAGGATTCCTTAGTACTTGTTAGCATTCTGGTAAAGTGACGTTTTTAGGGCTTTTTTTTACATTTGAAAAATAAATTGTACCCCTTGTGTGCACTACCAGAAATACTGTATATCCTGGCATCGCACAGGCACGGTATGAAGGTATGGAAAACTGGGTACCTCCCAACCCTACTTTACACTGCTATTCCCATTTTAATAAGCACTTCTAGACATTTTTTATGATTGTAATGAAGTTTGGAAAAGTTGTCCCTGTTTTTTTTCTGAGCAATGTTGAGTGCACCCGAAGATGTAACGTCTATGTGTTTATGTCAAGGGGCATAGCAGTCATATATCGCCTGTAGCAGTCTCACGACCCTATTGTAACCCAGGCCAACTAAAGCCCCATTTCCATTGGCACTTTGAAGTCAACCCAGGTTGGGCTGGTCTTGGTGAGCTAGCTCAAGTTGCTTTTTATTTTACCAGGCAAGTCAGTGAAGAACAAATTCTTATTTACAATGATGGCCTACACCGGCCAAACTCAGACAGCATTGGGCCAATTGTGCACCACCCTATGGGACTCCCAATCATGGCTGGTTGTGATACAGTCTGCATTTGAACCAGGTTGTCTGTAGTGACGCCTCTAGCACTGAGATGCAGTGTCTTAGACCACTGCGCCACTTGGAGCATTTCCAATGCCTCAAGAAATTACAAATTATTTCATGTTGCTAGGTAGAGAATATGTGACTGCAGCTGGCTTTGCTAATGTTGCTAGTTAGCTAGCAAGATGATGAAGAATTTAGTTCACCCTCACCATGCTGTAAGTAAGGTTACTCCATACTCCTGCCAGTGCCAGTCAGACTTAGAGTCATGTATGTTGCAATTCTTAGCATGTTTAGTTTAAAGAGTGCTAATGCCGGATTGTTTATTTTATAATAAAACAGCTGTGGTGGTAATTCACGTTATGTCTGACTACTGCAGTACTGCTTGTCCCTGTGCTAGCTAACAGCAACAGGCCCAGATGAGCTAGCTAACATTGTGTCAGCATCCAGCCATGATCAGCTTGGTGGTTGCATAGTAAGGGCGTCACCAGCCCAAATTCTAATCAAGCTGGCACCAGTTGTGAAACTGGGATGCACTGGCCCAGGTTTCCCTCAACCCCAGCTAGAATTTGAGAATTCCATTTGAGCCAGTGGAAACAGGGCTTTATGGGTTAATATTATGTGAAATGTAAGGAAAACGGCCAACTAGATTATCAATCAATCTGAATTGCGCAAATCCTTTAGGTCCCGCCTTTGATTGACAGTTAAGTCGTTGCAATCTCGAGCAAGCTTTCTAGATGAAGAGCCATTTTATGGCAAACTTTCACTTGGTTGTGAAGTTAGAAAACTGCGCTAAATCTAGAAATAACGAGTAAAACCTAGATCTATCTTCAGAGAAACACTGACAATTGCTGGTCCATTCATCAAATCGTCTTGAGAAGCGTTGGAATACATTTGTGTTTTCATGAATGAAGCTACTGTATTAGCGCCGTGTTAGCGGGCCTAGGCTAACTTTTCTATATGTTAGTGAAAGTAAAATGTGCCATTTATGCTAATGGCTAAGCACACTTGTAGAAGTAATTATACTTTTTCCATGTGAACAATATTCTATCAAACAGACACCTTTGGTGCAAGCATTATATTTTGTTTTACAACAGTCAACCGTTTACTGTTTTATACTTTGTTAAAAGTGATAGTTAGTTGAGTGACACACTGAAAGGTACAGTACAGCCATTTCATGGTATCTTTTGTTGTGTAGCGATAGAGAAGCCGTTTATGCTATTTGTGCACTTATTTGTTATGTAACGTATACGTCTACTATTTGAGATATTCTTATTTTTATAAGAGATAACATAGACACTGTTGTACAACAAATTTGTTTTTTTACATACTTACCTTTGGCTATTGGGTTACTATTCCATAGTATCCATGCCTGCTCATTCAACATGCAGGTCAGGTTTTTGAGTCTTCTTGAATGGTGTTCTTACCCAGAGAGATCGACATCTTCTATTGCATGCAGAAGAAAAAATAAGTCTAAAAGGTATCTCTTCAAGAGGAACTTTTCCTGGAGGACACTTAAGTTCACTATTCTCCACATCTTTACTGTGTTTGTTGGGACTGATCACCCCATATTATGCGGTGGGACTGGGAAATATTGAATGTGTATTTGAATGTCATTTTGTTTTGTGAATTGAACTTTACTGGTGATAATTGATACTATAGAAGGTAGAACTGATTTTCCCTGAGGTACTGAAATAGATTATTTGAACACTGAATGTATTCATTGTGAAAAACTATTAATATTAATTGCATATGTTTGTTGTTGAAGTCGGAATACGGCATTAGCACTCTCTAAACTTTATCTTGGTCTCTGATCTTTCCATGCTAATATCATTACTGCTCTTCCAGAATATAGTCAATTGATCAGTAATCTGTAATTTGTCTCACCACTATGGTCTATTTATTGTCCTACCTCTTAACCTTACTGCATTTTGCACTACATTTTGCACTCTGTATATAGACTTTCCATTGTGTTTTTGACCATGTTTGTTTACTGTGTAACTCTGTGTTGTTTTTGTCGCACTGCTTTGCTTTGTCTTGGCCAGGTCGCAGTTGCAAATGAGAACTTGTTCTCAACTGACCTACCTGGTTAAATAAAGGTGAAATAAAAAAAAATAAAAAAAATAAACGTTGTTAGTGTTCCATGCTAAGCACATGCTACAGTATCTTTAGGCTTGAGCATTTTCCAGTACCACAACATAGGAAAAATAAAAGCTAGAGGACATTTTCCCTGTGTAACATTAACATGCACCTCGGTATCCCCCTCCATCATGTACCGTAGCTCGCCTTGCCTTCAAAAAAAGATGAATTAAAAAAGGAGAGGCACCGCGAGGAAAAAACATAAATATATTACATGGATGAGTGTCTAATTGAATATTGCATAAGGGAGAATAGAAAACAGCAACAGCAAGCACACAGCATGAAGATGAGCCCTAAAGTATATGAAGAAAGTTGTTATCGGGGATGTTTCCCACTCTCGTACCCAAAGGATCACTGCTCTGGAGCAGTGGATATGAATGGTGGACAAAGTGTGAGGAAAGATAAGGCTGGATGTGAAATGTGAGGGAACCAAAGCCAATCTGAACCCCATCGGCTGACTATATATTGTGCTCATATAGTACATGCAATGATTCTCCTGAGGGTTTCCATATTATAATGCCATCTCTCCCATAGTTCCAGACCCTGTTATGATGCCATCTCTCCCATAGTTCCAGACCCTGTTATGATGCCATCTCTCCCATAGTTCCAGACCCTGTTATGATGCCATCTCTCCCATAGTTCCAGACCCTGTTATGATGCCATCTCTCCCATAGTTCCAGACCCTGTTATGATGCCATCTCTCCCATAGTTCCAGACCCTGTTATGATGCCATCTCTCCCATAGTTCCAGACCCTGTTATGATGCCATCTCTCCCATAGTTCCAGACCCTGTTATGATGCCATCTCTCCCATAGTTCCAGACCCTGTTATGATACCATCTCTCCCATAGTTCCAGACCCTGTTATGATGCCATCTCTGCCATAGTTACAGACCCTGTTATGATGCCATCTCTGCCATAGTTACAGACCCTGTTATGATGCCATCTCTCCCATAGTTCCAGACCCTGTTATGATGCCATCTCTCCCATAGTTCCAGACCCTGTTATGATGCCATCTCTCCCATAGCTCCAGACCCTGTTATGATGCCATCTCTGCCATAGTTACAGACCCTGTTATGATGCCATCTCTGCCATAGTTACAGACCCTGTTATGATGCCATCTCTGCCATAGTTACAGACCATGTTATGATGCCATCTCTGCCATAGTTCCAGACCCTACCCTGTTATGATGCCATCTCTGCCATACTCAAAGTTGATATTTTTAATTAGGAATTTCCCTCGACCATGCCCACAAATTGGGGAAAACAAACATTATTTCCAATTCACCCCAATTGTAAAAGTAGTTTTGTAATTCACTAAAACAAGCAGACAACAAGAAAATTTGCATTTGAAAACGGTCAAGTTGCTGTGAGCCAATAGGGTAACCATAGGTTGTTTCCCCCCAGGCGAGCGTTCTATCTAGTTGGTATTAGATAGAACATTGCGCAACCCATGGTTACCCCATTGGCTCACAGTAAAGACTTGGCATTTTCAAATGCAATTTTCTTGCCTGCTTGTTTTTGTCAATTACAAAACTATATTTTAAAAAAGTACAACATGTATAAAGATTACTTTTCAACATTGCCTGCTCCCGAGCATTCTCACTAAGAAAAATGTAATATTGTAGGGCTTCCCTCGTGCCCCTTTTCATGACGGTGCTAGCAGCCACGTGAATGAGCGCTATCTAGCTACCTAGCGGAACATTGAGCTAGCCAAGACGAACAACACAAACAAACAGACTATACAGCTAAAGTAGTGAGCGGAGATACAAACAGACTATACTAAACTAAATGTCTTACTTGTGATTAAATGTTTTCAACACACATAGCTACAATTTACGAAGTTGGCTCTTTTACAATGGGGGTCAATCGGAAAGAATGTTTGTTTTGGCCAATTTGTGGGTGTGGTCAAGGGGAATTCAGAGACCCTTCCATACCCCTGAAGGAACTAGCCCTAGTTTGTACATGCATGACAGACAGTAGGCTTGTATTCCTTTATATGTTTCATAAAGTAAAATAAATGATATAAGTGTTATTCTCTAATATTTGCTTTGGCTTTGTGACTGTTTCTTCCTGTCTGTTGCTCTGTATTTGAGTTCACTTCACACTCAATCAATACAAATCGTGGGCGAAGTGTAGGCCACGTATTGAGCTTCAAAACACATTCTGTTCTGGTGATATGAATGGAGATACTGTAGTGCGTTTGGGAAATAAAGTATGTGTTTGAATCTGGTTCACACGGGTCTGAATCAGACAGATGTGCACTACCGTTCAAAGGTTTGAGGTCATTTAGAAATGTCCTTGTTTTGTAAAGAAAAGCAAATTTTTTGTCCATTAAAATAACATCAAATTGATCAGAAATACAGTGTAGATGACTATTGTAGCTGGAAACTGCTGATTTTTAATGGAATATCTACATAGGCGTACAGAGGCTCATTATCAGCAACCATCACTCCCGTGTTCCAATGGCATATTTAGCTAATCCAAATGTATCATTTTAAAACTGTTGTGCTGATTAAAGAAGCAATAAAACTGGCCTTCTATAGACTAGTTGAGTTTCTGTAGCATCAGCATTTGTGGGTTTGATTACAGGCTCAAAATGGCCAGAAACAAATAACTTTCTTCTTGTTCAACAGTGAAGAGGCGACTCCGGGATGCTGGCCTTCTAGGCAGAGTTGCAAAGAAAAAGCCATATCTCAGACTGGCCAATAAAAAGAAAGATTAAGATGGGCAAAAGAACACAGACACTGGACAGAGGAAGATATGGCTTTTTCTTTGCAACTCTGCCTAGAAGGCCAGCATCCCGGAGTTGCCTCTTCACTGTTGACGTTGAGACTGGTGTTTTGCGGGTACAATTTAATGAAGCTGCCAATTGAGGACTTGTGAGGCATCTGTTTCTCAAACTAGACACTAATGTTCTTGTCCTTTTGCGAAGTTGTGCACCGGGAACTCCCACTCCTCTTTCTATTCTGGTTAGAGCTAGTTGTTCTGGGCTGTTTTGTGAAGGGAGTAGTTCACAGCATTGTTTGAGATCTTCCATTTCTTGGAAGATATAGCCTTCATTTCTCAGAACAAGAATAGACCGACGAGTTTCAGAAGAAAGTTATTTGTTTCTGGACATTTTGAGCCTGTAATCGAACTCACAAATGCTGATGCTCCAGATACTCAACTGGTCTAAAGAAGGCAAGTTTTATTGCTTCTTTAATCAGCACAACAGTTTTCAGCTGTGCTAACATCATTGCAAAAGGGTTTTCTAATGATCAGTTAGCCTTTTAAAATTATAAACTTGGATTAGCTAACACAACGTGCCATTGGAACACAGAAGTGATGGTTGCTGATAATGGGCCTCTGTACGCCTATGTAGATATTCCATAAAAAATAAGCCGTTTCCAGCTACAATTGCCATTTACAACATTAACAGTGTCTACACTGTATTTCTGATACAATTTGCTGTTATTTTAAATGGACAGAAAATGTGCTTTTCTTTCAAATACAAGCTCATTTCTAAGTTACCCCAAACCTTTGAACGGTAGTGTATGTCGCATCAGGATCATGGCATTATTACTGAATAAGATAAGCCATCTAAAGAAAACAAATGACTCATCACCATGATTAACCTTTGTATCAGCATAAAGGTACTGAACTGGTTCATCAAGATATTTCTATTTGCTTTGTTCAAGGATTATCCTACTTTAATGAGGCGTAACCTTGAGTGGGTTTAGTCAAGCAAAATCAAACAACTCTACCACACCCAGTGAGCTATAAGCATACCACCTACTAAGATTCCGTCTGACACCCCAAGCACGACAAGCTCTAGCTAGGTATGACCTATGTATAGCCCAGCTCGAAAGATCAAGAGTTCTTGCAATGAAAAGATTCAGTAGTGGCGACCTCATAGCTGAGGTCAACGAAAGGCCCACAAGGACTTTAATTAGATACTTGACATAGAAGTGCAGATCCAAATGTGCTCAAATTTGAACACGCATTTTCAGTTTGGACACAAGGAAGGCTGTAGTACCACAGACAGGCAGACAGAGAGTCATGCAGACAGAGACAGACACGCCTGTGACTGTAAGTACACATCAGCGCTCCGGTCTGAATTGATGACAACAGAAGCTCTAAGTGAACCTCATACGCAAATATTACACCCTAACCTTACTAGGAACACAAGAGACATACAGACAGACCCCTTCTAGCATCGCATACACACTGGTGTCTGGTAGGGATAGGGGAAAAAAATCGATATAGTTATATATTGGGATGTTATTTTTGACAATATATCTAAATAATCTTTTTTACAATATCGCACCAAAACTCCAGTATTTTTCCTTCATAGCCTGTTCTCCATCTTCTTTTTAAATAGGGAGAATTTTTTTGGGCACTTTTATTTCCATGACTGATCAAAACATATTGTTTTCTCATGTCTCTCTCTTGTCCCTCTGCAGCAGATATATATGGTGAGCAGTATGTTTGGAACATCGAATCGCAATGAAATCGAATTCGATAACACTTTATTTGGATTGTCCTTCTGTAGGTGCTCTACAGACTTTTATTAACATTTCAACTACGTATCTACTAACCATAACCCTAAACTTAACCCTTACCCTAACCTTTATTCTAAACCTTACCCTAACCCTTACCCTTATTCTAAACCTTACCTTAACCTTAGCAAGTAGTTGCTTATCAACAGATAGTTTATTGATAGTATGACCATCTGTAGAGCATATCCAAATAAAGTGTGACCTCGAATTGCAATACATATTGTAGCGGCACCTAAGTATCGTGATAATATCATATCGTGAGGTTCATGTCAATTCCCAGCCCTAGTGTCTGGGGTGTGGAATTTATAGGGGTTACAGTTGCAGCCATAATAATAGAACCCTAAGCTCACGTATGCAAGTGTGTATGTGTGTGTTTGTGTGTGTGTTTGTGTGTGTGTTTGTGAGTGCCCACTCAGAGTGAGTTTCTTTCCCTCATTCGCTCTCTCTCCTTTCTCTAGGCTCAGGGCTAGCACTGACTCATCAATATGAGAGGTGCGGCAGCACCATAAAAGTGTTCTCCTGCCACCCACACATAGTGCTCTTAAGAGCTGCCCTCCTCCCAGCCTCTCTCCATGCAGCAGTTAGCTGCCCTCCTCCCAACCTCTCTCCATGCAACAGTTAGCTGCCCTCCTCCCAGCCTCTCTCCATGCAGCAGTTAGCTGCCCTCCTCCCAACCTCTCTCCATGCAACAGTTAGCTGCCCTCCTCCCAACCTCTCTCCATGCAGCAGTTAGCTGCCCTCCTCCCAGCCTCTCTCCATGCAACAGTTAGCTGCCCTCCTCCCAGCCTCTCTCCATGCAACAGTTAGCTGCCCTCCTCCCAACCTCTCTCCATGCAACAGTTAGCTGCCCTCCTCCCAGCCTCTCTCCATGCAACAGTTAGCTGCCCTCCTCCCAGCCTCTCTCCATGCAACAGTTAGCTGCCCTCCTCCCAACCTCTCTCCATGCAACAGTTAGCTGCCCTCCTCCCAACCTCTCCATGCAGCAGTTAGCTGCCCTCCTCCCAACCTCTCTCCATGCAGCAGTCATCTGCCCTCCTCCCAACCTCTCTCCATGCAGCAGTTAGCAACCGTCCTCCTAGCTGCCCTCTTCCCAGCCTCTCTCCATGCAGCAGTTAGCTGCCCTCCTCCCAACATCTCTCCATGCAACAGTTAGCTGCCCTCCTCCCAGCCTCTCTACATGCATCAGTTAGCTGGAGCACAGATTGGGGATAAGCACAGTGATTTACTGCACTGCAAAATTGTATGAGGAAATCTGAGTGGCTTCAAGTGTTATTCTGGTCCAAAGAGGGAGATATGGATGTGAAATGGTGTGGTGGACTGAATAAACATAATTATTTTGTTTCAACCTCACACCATGGGCTCTGTGTACTGGGGGAAATACCTTCTCTCACCAGGGGCTCTGTGTACTGGGGGAAATACCTTCTCTCACCAGGGGCTCTGTGTACTGGGAGAAATACCTTCTCTCACCAGGGGCTCTGTGTACTGGGGGAAATACCTTCTCACACCAGGGGCTCTGTGTAGTGGGGGAAATACCTTCTCACACCAGGTTGCTCTGTGTAGTGAGGGAAATACCTTCTCTCACCAGGGGCTCTGTGTACTGGGGGAAATACCTTCTCACACCAGGGGCTCTGTGTACTGGGGGAAATACCTTCTCACACCAGGGGCTCTGTGTACTGGGAGAAATACCTTCTCTCACCAGGGGCTCTGTGTACTGGGGGAAACACCTTCTATCACCAGGGGCTCTGTGTACTGGGAGAAATACCTTCTCTCACCAGGGGCTCTGTGTACTGGGGGAAATACCTTCTCTCACCAGGGGCTCTGTGTACTGGGGGAAACACCTTCTATCACCAGGGGCTCTGTGTACTGTATGCTGGGGGAAAGCAAACGCTGACACTGTCCTGCCAGCACCCTCTTCACACTCCACTGTAAGAAAATTCCCTTAAAAGCAGATCGGAGTCTGATAAACCACCAGGCAGCCCACCCTGAACAGTGCACACACACTGAACTCAGCCATGTTTCACAAAGCTCCCGTTATCAAGATAATAGAGCGTGCTGGTCATTTAAGGCTGGGGCTGAGGGTGGGTTGCATTAGGCTGGGGGTGGACGGGAAAAAGAGAATGTCTTGTACTGTCTCAGAATTTTTTCCAGCCCCAGTGACAGGCTTGCTCCTCGTCTACAGGGCCAACTGTCCACTTAAACCTTCCGTTCGGTCGCAGTCTCCACTGGCACAGCCCAGACTCCCTGTACTAAAAGGGGCTTTAGCTGAGTTTTGCCTGGTCCCAGGCAACTTTTAGTCAACTCCTGGATGTATAAATAAGAACAATATCAGATAAGTCTCGCAGGAAGTCTATAAACATTTACATTTTCTTTCAAGTGCTGTTTATGGATATTTTATCTCCTATCTGGGAAGTTGAGAACATGGTGAAAAGAGGCGCAGGCAGGAAGATCTGGGGCGGACAGTGAATCAAAACGCGGCGGGCGTGACAGAGACCCCGGCCCGTTGACCATAATAGGTGCTGAGTGGGCCTGGTGGAGCGGCTGCAGACCCACTCTCTGTCTGGTCCACAGGAATGCCTGAAGAGTTATGGGACGGTACCAGGGCTGAGGAGAGGGGGGAGGAACGTGGGAGAGATAAAGAGTTGAGCTACCAAACGTATGTCTCTTATGACAGGAAACCGACATCAACCAGAGCAGGGTTCAGGCCGGGAGAAAGGAGAGAGGGAGGTTTCTCTATGGGTTCTGTCGAGGCAAGGGAACCGTCTCCTCGCCTGCCAGAAAGTCAATAGTAAACTACTAAAAGGGTAGGCTCTATATTGGGAGAACAAAGCTGCCTCGGCGTATTCATAATCCAAATATAAAAGTTGCTAACTTTTTTGTTTCACTATGAAGTTCGATAAAGTATGCGGATGCCTACTTGTCGAACATCTCATTTCAAAATCATGGGCATTAATATGGAGTTGGTCCCCCCTTTGCTGCTATAACTGCCTCCACTCTTCTGGGAAGGCTTTCCACTACATGCTGGAACATTGCTGCAGGGACTTGCTAGGTGACTAGGCCTGGCTTGCAGTCGGCGTCCCAATTCATCCCAAAGGTGTCCGATGGGGTTGAGGTCAGGGCTCTGTGCAGGCCAGTCAAGTTCTTCCACACCGATTTTGACAAACCATTTCGGTATTGACTTCGCTTTGTGCACGGGGGCATTGTCATGCTGAAACAGGAAAGGGCCTTCCCCAAACTGTTGCCACAAAGTTGGAAGCACAGAATCGTGTAGAATGACATTGTATGCTGTACCGTTAAGATTTCCCTTCACTGGAACTAAGGGGTCTAGCCCAAAGCATGAAAAACATGGCCGAAAATATCGGGTCAGTTCAACTGAAACAGTTCATCCTCTGAATGGCTGGAGGCCGCAAACAATGAACTGGCTATGATTTACAATCTGATAGCAAAATGCATTAGACTATTAATCATGCATTGAATTGCATCCATTTAATTATGCCAACAATGCCTTACTCTACGTAAAGGAATTTTCAGTCAAATATAACCTATTTTTAAAACCTCTTATAAAGTGCACATTTTATATTTTTGAGCGATATTATTTGTTTGTTTCATTTCTTCAAAGTACTTGAAACAGTGTCAGTTCTACTTGAATGTGGTTCAGGTATATGTAAGTCTGTGAGACTTCCCTGTGGGTTCTACAATGTTCTTAAATACAGCTGAGGCCCATTGTCAAGTACAGTAACCGTGATACAGCACACTGAGAAAACAGCAGCCGACAACGGAGAGAGTTCAGACTCCAGACTGATACACACTCCTCTGCTGTGATGTAAAGGGAGAAGACTCAGACTGCTTCTGAGTTTAGCAGCCAGAGACATTAAGTAGACTGCCCTAGCAGACTTAGAATAGCTTCTATCCTCTAAACCTTCAATTAGCAAAAGAAAGAAGGCTTTTCAACCAGGTAGGCTATAGTCAAACATAATGCTTGTCTTCACCCGATGTGGTGGCAACACCTACATTTGTGAATTGGCCTTTCTGTGGAGAGAAGGGAGTGAGGGTGGAATATATGGAGTGTTTGGGGAAGCAACCCCACCAGGAAAGAGAGCGTTTACGGTTCTTAATTGTTTTGGCGAGTGAAGAGACTAGCCTTGGGTTGGGATGCACGTAAATTCAACTGGCCCAGGTCAGTATTTAACAAGTAAAATTTTCCCATCGGGCTACTACTGGCCGCATAACACCCCAGTAGTGGCCAGCGGGGGTGGGACACAATGGAGGCCTGATCCTGGAGGATCATGGGTAGTCATGGAATGTGAAAGAGGACCTTGTAACAAGGAAGGAATGCAATCTCTGTCACCTGGCAACCTGAGCCCCACCATAGCCTGGCAACTCAACAATGTACAGTCTGGAGTTCTGGACCAGCAGCTCAATATTGTTCCTGGGCTGATCCTGACGACTCCTATGTGTGAACAATGTGGTCGGTCCAATTTTGACAAGGCAGCTTTTTTGGTATCTGCAATTAGATGCAAAGAAAAGGGCAAAGAGAAAAAACATTTTTCAAGCTGCCAAAGATGATGATGAAGAGGTTGATTAATCAAGCTTGGCTTTTAAAATAATCAACCTCTGAGTGTGTGGTGGTGCATTTGACATTACCCTTTAATTTAAGGGGTATTGACTCAAGACGCTTTGTTTTTGCAGCTTCATGCAGCCCCCGTCCCCCTTTTTCTTTGCTCCTTTCGGGGCCTTTTTTTTCCACCACCATATGGTGCAGGCCTTGCGGAAATAATCCACTAAAAACAACAGGCAGGCCTGCACTTAACCATTTCTTTTTTAACGCCACAAGAGAATGAATCGCTCCCTTGTCTAGCGTTCTGCAAATGATCCAGGATGATTTTTTGTTGTCAAACTAATTAGATTAGTTCAGTGGGGTTCAGGGTTATTGCAATAAGTTGCAGAGGAATGATATGTAAATGACGGCGTAATCAGCCACCAGCATTCAACCTTTCCTTCCTTAATGAGTAGGTTCACGCCACCCTTTTAGAACTCTAATGGCCCTTTTCTTTCAGAAGACCTCATTTCAACCACAGCCATGTGGGGTACAAGTCAGTGTTCCTGCTGCGGATCATAATTACCTCACTTGGTAATGTTAGACACCGCTGCGAAGTTACAGAGCGAAAAAGACGGCCGACCAGTTTCAATTCTAATCAGCAATCAAAGAGATTATTATCTTGCTCTGCCTAATGATGAGCATATTTTCCATGCACTACATGTTCCAAGTTACACGGGTATGATTTCCATCCTGTTCTGTGAAATAAGACGCGGTCAAAAAGACTACGCCTCGAACCAAGAGCAATGGACATCCAGAGCTCAGTTACCTTGCACTGTGTAGAAAAAAAGACTATAACTAACAAGAATTTAAGGGATTAAACATTTGTATAAAATTACCTGAAGGACAAATGGACTGAAATGGGGCACCATATACTTTAAGCTGTGGACATGAGAGAGTTCAGTAACTGGCTGACATGGCCTGAAAACACCCAGCCCGCTATGCCATAGAGTAGCAACAGCAGAACCAAGCCAACGAGAAATATTTATACAGAAAACCCGGAAAACCATGAAAAACGTTCTCGTCTTTAGACTTTTAAATAAGCACTTATAGAATCATTTGGCACAGCGCGTCCTTCAAACATGTTGGCACACCATATATCACTGAGGCTTGTTCTTACAGAAGTATTGCGCTGACGACTCACATTTTTCTTTACATAATTCACAAGGATTACAAAAATCAAGGCTGATTTAATAAACCTAGTATTGCTGCTTAGCTCCAACAAAACTGTTATCAGAAAAGTGGCAAATAAGTTAAAACAACAGCTAATTTAATTGAATTTAGTAAGTTAAAACAACAGCTAATTTAATTGAATTTAATATGTTCAAACAACAGCTAATTTAATTGAATTTAATACGTTAAAACAACAGCTAATTTAATTGAATTTAATAAGTTAAAACAGCAGGTAATTTCTCAAATTAAGTACGTATCTTCTTTATGTGAAACTTTTGTCTTTGTGAGTTCAGAATTGCTCAGAATATAATGTGGAAGGGTATTCACACTATTGGTCCTGTAAAAACTTCAGTCAGTATTTGTGTAATTAATATAACATTAATATCATATAATACTTCAAAATGTATACACACATGACTGTAGGTCGCCTTGTATAAAAGCGTCTGCTAAATGGCATATATTATTTCTTGTAATGATTAGCCCACTAATATATATATATATTTACAAAATAAATATATGGAGGATTGGAAATGATGCAGACAATTACATTGATGGAAGCTACAATCAATTTGCAATATTAAAGCTGATCTACTGATCTATATTTTATTTTATTTTTAATGATTAACCTACTAAAACGTATCACTATCTGGACTTGTACATCTAAAAAGTAAGGGCATTGACCCGGATGATGACTTAACACTCGTCATCTGAGCACAATCAGAGTGTTATGTCAAACAACATCCTCTATCCACCTCTCCCACACCTGATGTCCCACATTTAGGTCATGTATATTAGACGTACATCTAGATGCAATATTATAATAATATAATTAAAGACATTTAGCAGATGGCTTTATCCTAAGCGACTTACAGTGCATTCATTTTGCAGACGGTCCCGGGAATTGAACCCACTATCCTGGTGAACCCACTATCCTAGTAGGGTATTGCAAGTGCAATACCCTACTAAATTAGCTACAAGCCCATCAATTTATACAAACATTTACCAAGCTAGGAGTAGGATGGGTTTGTATAGTTAGTGTAAATAAAATAGACTAATTGTAATTTTCTTCTTTGGGCCTATGTTTTCTATGGCTGAGTTTAGTATGAGAATGAAACTAGAAGTACATGGATCAAATGAATGCACGTTTCATTGGTTGTTATCAATAGCTCAGCTGTCTCTATGAAACACACTCCCTACCTCCCAGCACCAAGTGAAAGCCTTGAGCTAAGCGCATTACAACACTAGCTCCTGTAACAGAGGTAGTGGTGTTTCTCCAGTACAGACAGATTTTCAGTTTTGAGTAGTCTGGATGGAAAAGACAGCATATGTTAAACATTATACAAATCTGCTGAAATAGCAAGACCATCGTGAGAAAACCTTTCTGCAGCGTTAACAAAGAAAATGTCTCTTAATAGCTGCTCATTATCACGTGTATCTAGAAAGAGAGAGATTTCTCTACTATGGCACACTTTCTGAGATACGGTATTTAAGTTCAGCGACTGTTCAGACCCTCAGCTATGTGTTCCCTTTTCAAAACCTAATGAGATTATTGGATTTCTACACTCATTGCTTTTGCATGATTACTCTGAAGACTAACGTCTGCGAGTACAATAGTGCAATGCACAGAAAATAACTTACTTGATTTGGAAATAAACAGCCTAAATGGCTGAGTACTTCTTGCGACAAAAACCAAAGACTGTAATTATTAAAGAATTACCGTAAATGTCGCAATACTGTGGTATACTTATCAAGAGTGATAAGGTGCCATTCAATGGCAACGCAAGCATTGGCTAATGACAGGCACAAGGAAACACTGTTGAATGCAAGACAAATTGAGCTGTTAAGAAAAATGACAGGTGTTGGTTCACATCTAATTAGGCTCATCTCCATAATTAATTATTCCTCTGCAGGTTCACGGCAAAGGCAAAGAAGCACTCATGTTTCATCAGTCAATACCATTAACTATTGTTATGGGTTATATACTGCCAGTAAATTTATCCAACCTACACTGCAAAATAACATGAAACTTTGTGTCTAAGTATGTGAAATTAACTTAAGGTATGAGTCTTGTTTCATCTGTCAATTCAATGAAATACTGTTCTACATGTGCTGCCAGTAACTTTCTCCAACCGACCCTGCAAAATAACCTGAACTTTGTTTCTCAGTATGAATACATGTTAGGTATGAGTAAGCTATAACAACACTGTAGAAACCTACTTTATACTTTAGCAACAACCTCCTGGAACATTTTGTAAAGGATGAGATCATGACGATACAAACAATAAGATGAAAGACGATCATTTGAACCATATAGACAAGAGCAGAGTGAACTGAGAACGTTAGACGACTGGGGAACCATGAGCATGTGTGGCCCAAGGAGAAAAACAGTGATGGTCGAAACATTAAGTCCATATAGACAACATTAAGTCAATATAGACAACATTAAGTCAATATATAGACAACATTAAGTTAATATGGACAACATTAAGTCAATATAGACAACATTAAGTCAATATATAGACAACATTAAGTTAATATGGACAACATTAAGTCAATATAGACATCATTAAGTCAATATAGACAACATTAAGTCAATATAGACATCATTAAGTCAATATAGACAACATTAAGTCAATATAGACATCATTAAGTCAATATAGACAACATTAAGTCAATAAAGAGAATATTAAGTCCATATAGACAACATTAAGTCAATATATAGGCATCATTAAGTCAATATAGACAACATTAAGTCAATATAGACAACATTAAGTCAATAAAGACAATATTAAGTGAATATAGACAACATTAAGTCAATATAGACAACATTAAGTCAATAAAGACAATATTAAGTCCCTATAGACAACATTAAGTCAATATATAGACATCATTAAGTCAATATAGACAACATTAAGTCAATATAGACAACATTAAGTCAATATATAGACAACATTAAGTTAATATGGACAACATTAAGTCAATATAGACATCATTAAGTCAATATAGACATCATTAAGTCAATATAGACATCATTAAGTCAATATAGACATCATTAAGTCCATATATACAACATTAAGTCAATAAAGACAATATTAAGTCAATAAAGACAATATTAAGTCAATAAAGACAATATTAAGTCCATATAGACAACATTAAGTCAATGAAGACAATATTAAGTCAATATAAACAACATTAAGTCAATATAGACAACATTCCACATAATAAGCTAAAATAATACAGATGGTAGTAACTTCAATACCAGATTAAAATGCTGGAATATACCACAGCTAAGAACATAAAACTGTTTAAAATGAAAGAGCCGAACAATACAACTCCAGTACAACGAGGATCATGTTACAGTACAATAAAACATATTTTGAGAAACCCACCTGGGACTCGGTTTCCTAAATGATTAACATACAACATCACAATCCTAACCGTTTTGGGCCCATTCACTTTGGGCCTCCACTGACTTGCCACGATTTCAAGTTACGTGAAAATAAAACGCCATTCACAATATTTCTAAACCTAATCAATGTATTATTCAAGCCACAGATAGACAGTAGAGAACGTACATACCTCTGCCGAGCATTGGGTTAGCGCATTATCAGCACAGATTCCACAGGGAGCCAGATATCAGAGTAGGAACAACATCCAGAGTCCTACCCTGGTTCTTGACTGAGGTATCCTTTATTCCACGTCCATGCCGGAGATGCATTTATTCCATTGTTTTTTCTTCGGTCTTGCTGTTGGTCTTTCTCAGATTTCTAAAGGTTGCTCTCTTCTTCCACCTGTGTCTTCAGAGGAGTTTACAGGTAATAGCAGTCCTGGGTTCCACCGCAGCACGCCTCACAATGCTTCTCTCTCTCTGCAATCACACACTGCTCAAACAAGAAAAGAAAACACAAGTAAAAATCAAGGAAGCACAAAAAAGCTACATCAACAGCATATATTATTCAAAGCCTACATGTATCTAAAAATGTATCCCACAAAAACACATCAAACATGCAAGTACACCTCAAAAATTGTATTTTTTTAAAGCCTGGGAGCTGGAATGAGTTTAAAAGTTATAAAAGTTAGGAAGACCGTACTGACCGACATCTTGCATTCTGTGTAATTTCGAGGGAAAGAGCAATGATCAGTAAAAGCGCAATTAACGACGCGGTCATTACAAATCATAGTCAGCAGCGAGCAGCAGGCATCATCAAACTGCCGGTCTGTCGGCCTCATGAATGAACAGGAGCTCTAACGGGACGACAGGCCCTCTGGCGATCCAGATTGGAAACAGGAAAACAAACATTCTATTTCCCCCCTCTCTTCTCAACGAGTCATCCTGTCCAACCTGTCTGGGACACTGTAATGGCCTATGCTGTGCCTACTACAGCCAGCCTAGACCACACAGACGCAGAGAGGAACACTAAACCACAATGAGAGAAGACGGAAAAACACTGAAAAACAACAGAGAATAGAAAGAGCACACACTGACAGACAGACACTTAGAAACGAGCTAACACATCATGAACAGAGAGGCAAAACTGACAGAGAGGAGAGGGTGTGGACCATGTTTTTAGCAGACTCTTCTCCTAATCAATGGGTATATCTGTCTCTGGGTGATGGGTAGGGAATTTCTACACTGGCTAGCCCCAAAGTGCACTATGGAAATGCTAAGATACAGTAAATAGACACACATACACACTCTCTTTATAAGTATGCTGTAGAAAAGAGGTGAGGGTCCTTATGTGGTTGGGGCAAATGAAGGGGAATTCCTGACCTAAACCTACAAGAAATGTCTACCCAACACAGATAGCAGGACTCTTGATTTATCCCTAATATAAAACAGAAGGTGTCTAGGCCTGCATCATTACACCTTCATAAACCACACCTCAAGCCACTGCTGCATACAGAGCCCAGTGCAAGCCTTGCCTGACGACTCACCCTGAATTTAATTCCACTGCTCTATAGATCACTACATAAATTCAGTCTGAAACTGTCATCCTAGAAGTCTTTGTGTGACTTTAAAAATGCTTAGTGCTATCCGGTATCCTTGGGACGTCCCTACCATAAACCCTAACCTTAACTCCTACCCTTACCCTAACCTTAACCATAACCCTTACCTAACCCTCACCCTAACCTTAACCCTGCATTTCCCAGACTCAGTCCTCGGGACCCTAAGGGGTGCACGTTTTGATTCAAATGATCAAAGATTTATAATTAGTTGATTCCCTCCCAGAAATCGTCAGGGAGCGAGGAAAATCCTGACTCATGGTGGAGAAGAAATGTCAGTTGGCCAGAGCAATGTGGATGGGTAGCCAGGCAAGTACAAGCTACCCCTATCCATGTGGCTAGAGGGGACACATTGAGGAGCTTATCCATTGGGGAAACCTTTATCTGTAGTTAAAATACTGACTTACATTAACAGGTGAACACGGCGAAGAGCCCTATTAGCCTATAGAACAAAGGCTACTTTCTAGTCTTTTAAGAGATTGTTGTTTAGATTTTTTATCTGTTAAACATGAACTGTCACGTCTTGGATCAGCAACTGACAGTGGAAAGGACTTTTTAAAACAAATAAAAAGAGAAAAGGTAGCTGTATCAACAACTATTGCTTACACATACTCCTACCCTGGTTCTATTTTCCCACAAATCTGGAAAACAAACTATTTGCTTGCCAGAGTGAATCTAAGGCGTTATTAAATGTTTTTAAGGCTACCAATTACTGCTGTCTGTCCTCTCTAAGTAAACTTTAGAATTACGTCAGATGGTTTAAGAAAATCGAAAGTTTCCTGCCGCTCCTGGTTGCATGTATCAAACCACCAGGGAAGGTGTCTAGCCACTTGGAAAAGTATTAAAATGTTTTTAACCCTAAAAGCTCCAACATATTTTTAGCTTAAAAGGACCAAATTAGTAATGATTGCAAAGAGCAGCTGTCTGTCAAGTAGTAAAACATTGTATTTTATTAGCCTTTTCTAACACAAGTAAATGGTTTAAATTCTCCAAAATAAGACAATTTTTAAAGGGTTTTCGAAATTATTAAAACATTTAGCCATGTTGGCACTTTTGGGGTTAAAGAGATAGAAGGCCGTTGTGTTCCATAGACACCAAAGTGAAAACATATATGTGAGTAAGCCTTTATTCATGGCAATCTAAGTCTGTTTAAGTGCATGGATACAAGGGGAGTAACCTACACAACCTGTTTGTTTCAATATGTTTTCATTGAGATACAACCGCCTCCAGAAAAAGCCGAAACGTTGCTTAATGGCAATGAAGGAAGCCTGGTTCGACAAAACAAATTTTAATCTTCATCAATAAATGTATCAAAATTGTATTGTATCCTAATTTCTGTAATAGCCTAAGTGTATTATTATTACTCATCTTCGATGTCTATAATTTTACAGGGAGCCATGCACATTTTTTATCTGCTCTTGGTTTCTCATTTCCTTTAGGATCCTCACCAGTTTTTATATTATACAGAACTTTTTTTTTTCTTCCATGAGGCCTGAAAAGATTTACTTTTTCATTAATAATTCATTATTAAGCAGCATCTACGTGGGGAATCTGGTACAAAGACACACCACAAAGTGAGAGGCTGGCCTCACAGCAATTCGAAAAAAAATCACCCTAAAAGTAGTTGTGCAAACTCTAAAGCCATGTATAACAAATGCAACCCCCCCACTGTTGCTTTCTCATACCAACGAGACCCAAATTCATCTGTCAGCCGTAAAGTTCCTAACTATACAAGAGTTGATCTATTGCATACCCCCCTCCAAAGAACTCATAGATGGGAATCCATTTACATTTCAAATATACCTAGCACAATTCAGCAGTCACTTCAAACAGCTCTTATCAAACTAACCATGTGGATCTTTCTCTCACTTTTGAAAGAAGCACTCCCTGTATAGAGTACCACAGAATACTCATGATAAGTCATTTTATTTTCCATAATCCTCTAATCGCGTAGAAGAAAAACTGAAAATCTTCTTAGAAAATTAAGCTAGAGTGGCTGCTTACATCAATGGATTTTTGGAACAAAACATTGTACAGTGTAAACCTAATTAATTAACAGTTTACCAAGTGCTTCACGTATCAGATTTAATACATACAAGGCTACAGTGAGGACAAAGTTTACTTTGAGAAGTGGATTTTTGCAACAAGATGTTTTGATGCATATTATTTATAATGAATACTATTTATGCATGTGTGTGTTAACACTATTAAGGCATAAATAATTGGTCTATAAGACATACAGGTGGCCAAATAACTAAACTATTGTTAAACAGTGAGACTGTTGTTGAGACTATGTTTTAGCTTAACCTCTCCTCTCTGAATGATGAAAAGCATTTATTTGCTTTGACCACATCATTAAAAAAAACTTTCATTGACAAGAAAGAGGGCTTTCGTAGACAGAAGGTGTATCATTTCCAGACCCATGTTGGCGTGTAGGAAGGTTGATTTCACAGTTTACAGGAAAGAGTATGAGTCCTCTACTGGAACCAACGGGGGAATTTTGTGTCATAACAATGTAACTACAAGTAAGAGCTTAAGTGAAGTTGAAAATCTGGTGATTTAGAGTTGTGCTCATAGATGATCTTAGCGCTTACCAACTGAAAAATAGTAAGTTTAGATAGACAGAAACATTGTCTAAATGTTAAACGTTATGCTTTTGAAAAAGTCAAGAGGGGGTTATTTGCTACAATGTCCCATGGTTATAATGTAACTATCAAGCTCATACACACTGAAGAGTATGTAATTGTATTACACTACGAGTAACAAAGTTGTACATGCCTCTGAAAGTCGCCCTTTGCTCCAAGACTAGAGGAGTAGCTGACCAAAATATCTCACCTCCTCATAAAAGTAATGGAGCAGATATAAGTAATACGGTAGAATTATATTATCTTTATAACACTTCTGCAAAGTGAACTGCTTCATCAAGATGCCCAGTTATGCTGCTCTAAACTTTCTGAATTTCCACAGACACACACACACATTGCACATATGTGTCATCTCCTTTGAGATATAGCCTAATCCCGTCCACATGGAAAATAATATTTAAGACTTTTGAGGAGGAATGAACAAGTGATTAGTCATTGATAAAGTTACCAGCACTTTGTTACATGCATTGTTTTGTAACAAAGTCACAACATGACTTGAACATTCTAAAATCCAAAACGTAGAACTTCGAACGGTTATGAATAACATGTAGAAAGTATAGAAAATAGGTTACTGGTAAAATCTTTTGGATGTGCATTTTAACAAACTATGCTTCATTGTAGTTAGTTGAAATGTTCTCCAGACCCAAGTGTGTTGCCATGCCTACGCAGTTTCTTATCTTTGAAGAACATCACAGTTTACGGAAAGTTTTATAACTTGAGTGGAAAACTTAATTCAGTTCTCGACATGAATGAATCATCAAACTTCAAAATACACTTTAAAATAGATACAAAGTTTTAGAAGCCGAATAAATTACATTGTAACTTAACATACTCTCCACCATGCGCTCTAATACGAACAATGAAAACAGAAACACGCGATGCGCCAAATCCTCATCTTATCAGTGTGTTTGTGTGACTTAGATCACAGATATTCTCAAGATGATAACTCTATTCTGTCTCCAACACCTATCCAGAATGCGTCGCGCCTTTACAATAATTAAACGAATGCTGCAATATCTGAAATCTAACGTTAATTAATCAATGAAATGGGAAGGAAAAAGTAAGCCACAAACCTACTGATCGGAACTCATGTTAGTCTCCCTTGTCTCAATATTTACACCCTCTATTACGGCTACTGCTTCTACCAAGTAGCCCATTTCAATTTCTCACGCGTTTGACCCAACAAAATCTAAATGCCATGTGAAATCCGAGAAGCCCTGCTGTTTTCTTTTTTTTTTTTTTTTTACAGCAAAGTAGCTCACAACTGATTCACGAAATCCCTTAGTTCGTACATAACATTCTCTAAAAGCGATCCGCATTCTGGAACTACTGTAATTTCACATTGTTCGCCTCCGTACTCGTAACGTGCATTGATTCGCTTTGTCCTTACCTGTTGATTAAATTGCAATATTCTTTGCAGTCTGAAAGATGGTGGAGCTTTGGCGTAAGCCATGAACCGTCTTTGTGCTGTTTGTTTGTTGATCTCGGGGTAGCCTACTATTTCTTTTTTTGTTAGAGGGGATATAAGATTTCGAATCTCGCCTGTGCAAGTGGAATCAAGGTGACTGTGTATAATATTTAAAACGCCCGAGTCTGGATGGAAAAGGAGGGTTAGTTTGCAGTGATCTCAGTTCTTTATCAGAAATGTTATCGCTTGACAGGACCTCAGACTCCAAGCATTACGTCAGTTTCAAGACACCAACACTATTAATATCAAGAAGCCCTTGCGGAGGAAAGCGCCACCCCAGACCGGTCGTTCTTAAAGGGACAGATGCATCCCTGATCATCACTACCAAGCTATAATGCAATAAATAACAAGTGAAAAGTTTAGTCACTTAATCTTAATATTTGAAATGACCAAATATTAATTTTATATAATCTCTATATTGATATGTGGTTGGCTTAGTGTCAATTTAGTGTGAATATATGTATGTAACACAAAATCTGATACAAAATATTATGTTCATTAGACCTAGGTATACCTGAGTTATGTTATTGGTATATTTTATTGCTATGAAAGTTAGAAATCATGACATAAAGTTGCAAAATAGAGATTCTGTGTATGATAGACATTATTTTCTTTAGTTAAAAAATCATAACAATTCCAACAAACCATCCTTTAATCTTGCAATGACCGTACTAATAATATTAGATTGTGCTGAGTTAATCTATTCTATAACATTTTATTCACCATTTCTATTAAAAGTAGGTTATCAAAAAGATCCTACTGGCTGCTCTATATTGCACCGTCCATTCTCATAACGTTAGAAGTGAAGAGTTTATATTCTTCCAGGGTTTAAGGGGCTACAAATTAGATATTGTTTCTTCAAAGAAAAAGTAGTTCAAGCATGTTGTTTAATCTTAAACATGCACACAAAAAGCCACACTTGAAAGAAATATTCATTATTGCCTCTTCATTAAAGACTCATGATCAATCAATCTAATTTGTTCCAGTGGACAGGGTTTCCATATCACCGTACATTCGAAACTAACCTGAGGACTTCAGCATCTCTAGCAGCTTAATAGATCATAAGTAATGCTTTATTGCAAAGGAGATACAAAACAGTGTAAGGCTTGGAGATCTGTCTAAATGTTTACTACACCTTATTACACTGTAACGGACTTTTTCAAGACTGAAATGCAATTACTTACACTGAAATACACGTTTTCAACACTGAAATGTACTGTTTACACTGAAATGCACTTTTTTTACACTTTTCCTCTCAATGAAAAACATAATGGAGCACATTTGTTAACAAAGATGTCCGGTTATTTAGACATGCATGAAGTTCATTTTGTTTATAGATTGTCAATAGAAAACTGGAATGCATACTAAGTTGCTCATTGAAAATGAAGTTGCTGACGAAAGACACAAGGGACGTTTTGAGATCAATTATATATGAATAATAACAATAATAATAACAATAACATTAATAAAAATAATAATATTTTAAATATATTTACAAACATACTCTATAAAAGTTTATTTCACTCTTTGAGAAATGCAACAAGCTAGTTTAAAAACAAAATCAAAGAAATGTATGAGTTTGGTTTGTAGCTCAAATGGCAAAGAGAGTGTAAACACCATATTCATATTTTATAAGATAGTCTCTAGCAAACAATTGACCATCCACATTATCAGAACAAAAGCATAATGCATCACAACACCAAAATTGACTTAAAAAGTTATACTTTAAATTCCTTCAAACAAGGTGAAATATGACATCTGTTATTAAGGTACTCACTCTGAACCAATATACCTGTAAGCCTGCGGGAAGAAACAAAGATTAGATTTACATTTAATTTTAAAGCACAACAATCCTCCCTCACAAGCTGTTGCTTTGTTTCACCATAGAGTGAGCATTGCCTGGCAAAAGCACTCCCAGGCATCGTTCAGGTTTTATTTAACACAAGCAGTCTTGAGGGAAAATCTGATTCTAAACCGCATTTTGAAACTTTGAGCTTTTACCAAAGAAAGTAACTGTGTACTGAGTGTGTGCGTGTTTGTGTAAGAATGTGTGGGTGAAAATGTGTGGCAGATTTGCGTGTAGAATCTTTGCCTGTGTGTGTACTTATGTGCAAACTCTTTTCAAAGTTTGTTCAATGTGTTTACAAAAGGGGATTAAAATTCAATCTTCTCATTGCGTGGTTTCGATTGTTCACATTGAAGCTGGAATATGGGTTTTCTAGGTTAGGAAACAATGGACGAGTTATGCTGAAGAAATAACACAGCAGACTTTGCCTGACTCTTTCCACAGGCTTTCCATATCCCCCCCCCTTTCTCCCTCCTCGGTTAAGACAGGGAATATGAGATGTGAGGACCCTTTCATATCAAGCAGTACTTATCGTCAGTTCACACGGTACGCTCATGTTTTTGTTGTTTTTTTTGAGTAGAAATTCATGACAAAAGGAACTTTTTAAAAACAGGCATCTAGATGTGTTTATTTTTTTTAATACAAAAATAACATGGTCTAGTGTCAAAGGACAATGAAAACTATGCTCCTGTCGCCCCATGCTTCCACAATACCATGCCACTTATTATTACATCCCATATAATGCACTCACACTCTTAACATTTAACTGTTTAATTCTATGAATTTACTTTGTTACAGCCCCAGAGAGACCAAGACATAAGAAGAACAAGACATTTCTGATTTGTCACTATCGTCAACCAATTAGATGTCAAAGTATGTACAGATACTGTATTTTGTACAGTTGCCTATTTATTGTTTGGGTTATTATGTTATGTGAGTCAAACAGATTCTGCGATGCAATACTTGGCTTGTCCACTGTCACCTATTCCTGCCTGATAGTGTTGCGCTCATATAAATAGAATACACCCATTATGCCATCGTTGACTTGAATGAGGAGGCCAATTCTATGGAATCTATTTCTATGGTTGCAGTATTATCTTTCATCTGGTCATGCTGACTGACTCTTGACATCATGGTGCAGTAATATTTAGAACTGGTAACGGGTGAGTGTCCTTGTACCAAACAGCTTTTCATAGCCTCACACTGTGATTCTATAACCTAATATATAAAAGCACAGCACAGCCTATATTTACTTACTTCTATTTCAATACGGAGTTTTAAGCCTTCACTGTACCAATATGGATCCATATACCTGCTACTGTCATAAAATTTTATTTTTATACCACTTTGGCCAAACTGTTTATATTACCAGTATTCCGTTTTCAAGCTGTTTTACTTCTTTGCACTATTACACAGTAAGCAGCTGATATTTTGCTGGTACAGAATGGACCTTCACCATTTCCTTATTCTGCCCCTCGCACTTCCTGTTTGCGAAGCATTGTTTCATGATGGTTACACACACTCGTGGGTATGATTTTCTTTGCCCTCAATATCAGAACAGTGTAATTGGTGTTCTCCGTCTTTTGTTTTGCTCATACTTGAGTAAAAGTAAAGATACCTTAATAGAAACTGACTGAAGTAAAAGTGAAAGTCACCCAGTAAAATACTACTTGACTAAAAGTCTAATAGTATTTGGTAAAGTAAATGTAATTGCTAAAATATACTTAAGTATCAAAAGTAATGATTTCAAATTCCTTATATTAAGCAAACCAGACGGCACCATTTTCTTGTTTTATTTTGTTATTTAAGGCTAGCCAGTGGCACACTCCAACACTCAGACATAATTTACATACGAAGCATGTGTGTTTAGTGAGTCCGCTAGATCAGAGGCAGTAGGATGATCAGGGATGTTCTCTTGATAAGTGTGTGAATTGGACCATTTTCCTGTCCTGCTAAAAGGTGTACTTTTGAGTGTCAGGGAAAATGTACGGAGTAAAAAGTACAATATTTTCTTTAGGAATGTAGTGAAGTAAAAGTAAAAAATAGAAATAGTAAAGTAAAGTACAGATACCCCAAAAAACTACTTAAGTAGTACTTCAAAGTATTTTTACTTAAGTACTTTACACCACTGCAACCCAGCCAGCCAAATATGAGCCATATTTTCACTCAAATGCATAAAACATTCTCTAAAAACCCCAGGCCTTCTGTTACCATTTAGTTGGATAATTAGATGAGTAAAGAAATGCAACCATCATGCTGTTCAGTTAGGACAAAGTTGTCCTTTGTGGGGATTTTTACAAAAGAAAGCGCTAATCGTAGCTCAGCCCTGAATCCAGAACAAAACAGCAGGAGAACAAAAGGTAATATGTAATTATACTAGAGCTAAGCCCTGTAATCTCAGCCAGGGGAGAGGACATAGCAGAGGAGGATACCAGCAGCAGACCTCCTGAGCTGGGCTGACACCTGGATGGCTAAACACTGCCTGAACGCATTGATCACCGTTCTCTCACGGCGTGTGTGTGTGTGAGTGTGAGTGTGAGTGTGTGTGTGTGTGTGTGTGTGTGTGTGTGTGTGTGTGTGTGTGTGTGTGTGTGTGTGTGTGTGTGAGTGTCACAGAGGGACCATTCTCACGTACAGTAGTTACAAAATATAATGTCATATATAAGCAATGAGGGGAACTTCCTTGTGTTGTTAATCTTTGCCTGTTTAAGTTTTGTGGCTTAAAAAGGATGCGCCGATAGATTAGCTGGAAATTTGTCGTCTTTCTTTGTTCAAACACTTTCGTTCTGTTTTGTGAGGTAGGGTCAACATCCGTTTTGTGTTGGGACGGTACGGCTACACTGAAGGATTAGGGACAATTACGTCTTCTCAACGAGGAGACGTGTGGAGGAAAGTGAAACGTAAATCAGAGCTTGGGGCTGGCTGTCTTTCACACACCATCTACCTATTAACCTGTGAGACAGGGCATTAGCACTAAGACTGTTCTGAGACAAGCTGTTAGGCATCACACTCGGAGGAAGATGCCAACACATGGAGGAAGAAGTAGAAACTTACAAAGAGTGAAACTTGATTGAGAGACTGAAAATTGTCTGGACTGGCAAGGATAGGGTGGATATGGCCTATGCAATGCACAAATACATTCGTACATATACAGGACATGGTGCTTTCAATGTATTTTTCAGTGTATTTTTTCTATAGTGTAACTGTAATGATACTGTAAACATAGCAATTATAGGAATGGAACTGATAAAAAAAAACAAGGCTTTTCCTCGAAAACTGCAGTCGCAATGACAAATAAAGAAAAATTGACTAAGTATTTGGAATGCCATTAGAACGGTTGGGCAGGATTTTCAGTGAATCCACTATATAAACATTTTAAGTGCATTTCCTGCGAGCGGTGGAAATGTATACGCAGAACAAATTTGATCCATAAATGGACAGTTTTCAATTTTAATGTTTGCTTCATCCATGCAGTTCCATAAATGGAATTTGTTGAGTGGAACTACAAAAGTGAAAACTTTTGTCTGGAAGAACTCCTCAAAGTGCTATTCCTACATTACTTTTCACTCCGAAGCATGAGAGAAACCATTTGAAAATGAGGGCCGAATGAAGGCAATTTTATACCTGAGTACGTTTTGTCCTCAACATTTCCTAACGTAAAATGACTAAATTGTTTATTTTTCTCCAAAACCCAAATAGTGTGATTTTAGTTATTCACCTTCATGGCATCACAGAGACAAACAGAGTCACTGTGTGTTTAAGAGGAAGACTCAGCAGCCATGTTTTTTTTCAAATCTGAGAAGAACTGCTCTCATGAAAGAGAAGATCCAATGAGTGCAAGGCTAAAGTCAGCCATGTGGAGTCACTGCCCAGACAGACAGGAACACAGCCAGCATCTCATCAGCAGGGCGGACACAGGACACTGAGTCCTCGCTCACTCACTCACTCCCTACGCACCCTTCAGAGAGAGAGAGAGAGAGAGAGAGAGAGGGGTGAGAGAGAGAGAGAGGGCACATGCAGATGCCCTTGTGACACGCTTCATTCCCGCTACCGTCCTCTCCAACTCAGAAGGGTAAAAAGGGAAACACGTGATCTTAGATCCTAAAGGCGTTTCACAGATTGGCGCAACAGTGCCACTGCTGAGGCTGGCTCAGAGACAGACACAGACAGGAAGTTCTAGTGGTTAGAATTTCATGGAGAACTGATATCCTCCCAAAATACTCTGGTTTTAACCGAGGCTGAGGCCCTTTTAAAGGTTGTGGAACAGTCTACGTAGAATCAGGTTATGTCCCAAATGGCACCCTATTCCCTACATAGTGCATTACTTTTGACCAGAGCCCGGTGAAATGTAGTGCACTATATAAGGAATAGGTTGCCATTTGAGACGCCCACTCAGAGTTACAGTGAAATTTATAATAATTCACTATACTGGATTAAATTAATCGCAATGAAAAACAAAAACAAATGATTAGGTTATTATTACAGTGTAAATATGTAATACTTAGTCATTTCTGTGCTACCGAAATTACATGTAGGCTAGTATTAGTATCACATTCTGAGATGAGACACACCTGTTTTAACCTGTGGTGCTGAGGAAACAGATCAGGGTAGTGGGTCCACTGTTCATTAGTTTACATCAGTTAAAAAACAATAGTACACATCATTAAGCTGCATTCTCTGTCTCTTCACTCTATTAACTGTGTGCTGCCTGAAGTGATTCTCATTCTCTTAATGAGAGGGAGGGATAAAGAGAGGGAGGAGAGAGAGAGAGAGAGAGAGAGAGAGAGAGAGAGAGAGCGAGAGAGAGAGAGAGAGAGAGAAAGGGAGAGAGAGAGAGAGAGAGAGAAAGGGAGAGAGAGAGAGAGAGAGAGAGTGAGAGAGAGAAAGGGAGAGAGAGAAAAGGAAATCAGCTAGGTGTTACAAAGTCATCCCCATGGCAGGTCTCGTCTGTGACTTCTCCCATGAGTCTCTCTGCTTCGAGAGAGCTGTCCTCACATAAACCCAGGTGACATCAGCCAAGTGACATCAGCTCTCTCTCTCTCTCTCTCTCTCTCCCTCTACTTTCTCTCTCTGCTGCTCACCTCAGTCAGTTTCACCAGACGGGTCCAGGAGACCATGACCTTACCCAAGTGGTGCCATCAATCCATCAGACACACACACGCTCGCTCACACGCACGCACACACACACACACACACACACACACACACACACACACACACACACACACACACACACACACACACACACACACACACACACACACACACACACACACACACACACACACACACTCCGCAGGAAAAAAAGACACCAAAATGTTTCCAGCACACCTTGAAAGAGTGCGTCGCAGTGAGGAGATAACTGGAGATAGGGAGTTAGTTCGCTCAATTTTAAACTACAGACGCTTGCAAAATGAGATCGCTGTGAATCTTACTGAGCAAAAAGAGGGGTCTTAAAGAGATTTATATTATTGACCAATATCATGTATTTGATAGATGTTGACTCATACAAAAATGCTAAATGAAATATGTTACTCTCAATATCCTTTTAACACCACATACTTTCAACATCCCATACTTTCAACATCCCATTCTTTCATCACACCATGAAAAAGAAGTACATGAAGTGAAACATGTCTTCCAATTCTATGTGGTCAACACTGACTCTTATCAAAGATCCCAATTACACAGATCATATTTATTTTCCACAGTGTATAACTATATGAAACTCCTAACTATGAAAATAATAACTACCTGGGCGGCAGGTAGCCTGGCGGTTAAGAGCGTTGTGCCAGCAACCGAAAGCCGACTCTGTGAAAAATCTGTCGATGTGCCCTTGAGCAAGGCATTTAACCCTAATTGCTCCTGTAAGTCGCTCTGGATAAGGGCATCTGCTAAATAAGAAAATGTTTTATACACTTTATATAAAGTATATACTGTATATACGAAGTGAGATAGTGTCTTTGGTGTGTGTCCCAAATGGCACCCTATTCTCTGTGTAGTGCACTACCTTTGACCAAGGCCCATAGGACTCTGGCAAAAGGTAGTGCACTATATAGGGAATAGGGTGCCATTTGAGATGCAGCCCTTGTTAACAAGCCATATTGTACATTGACCAGCTGGACTGTACCAGGGAGTGGGTAGAAGCTGGTACTCACTGCTTACACCCCACAGCTTTAACAGTGCTAAAAGCTATCACGTATCTTGTGGGTATCACATAGCTTGTGGGCTCAGTGCAAGAGGCGTCACTGCGGTCTCAGGCTGCATCACATCCAGCCGTGATTAGGAGTCCCATAGGGTGGCGCACAATTGGCCCAGTGTCGTCCAGGTTTGGCCGGGGTAGGCCGTCATTGTAAATAAGAATTTGTTCTTAACTGACTTGCCTTGAAAAATAAAATACACAGCTTTAACAGTGCTAAAAGGTATCACGTATCCCCAGCTTTAACAGTGCTAAAGGTTATCACGTATCCCCAGCTTTAACAGTGCTAAAGGTTATCACGTATCCCCAGCTTTAACAGTGCTAAAGGTTATCACGTATCCCCAGCTTTAACAATGCTAAAGGTTATCACGTATCCCCAGCTTTAACAGTGCTAAAGGTTATCACGTATCCCCAGCTTTAACAATGCTAAAGGTTATCACGTATCCCCAGCTTTAACAGTGCTAAAGGTTATCACGTATCCCCAGCTTTAACAGTGCTAAAGGTATCACGTATCCCCAGCTTTAACAATGCTAAAAGATATCACGTATCCCCAGCTTTAACAATGCTAAAGGTTATCACGTATCCCCAGCTTTAACAGTGCTAAAGGTTATCACGTATCCCCAGCTTTAACAATGCTAAAGGTTATCACGTATCCCCAGCTTTAACAGTGCTAAAGGTTATCACGTATCCCCAGCTTTAACAATGCTAAAAGTTATCACGTATCCACAGCTTTAACAATGCTAAAGGTTATCACGTATCCCCAGCTTTAACAGTGCTAAAGGTTATCACGTATCCCCAGCTTTAACAATGCTAAAAGTTATCACGTATCCCCAGCTTTAACAGTGCTAAAGGTTATCACGTAACCCCAGCTTTAACAGTGCTAAAGGTTATCACGTATCCCCAGCTTTAACAGTGCTAAAGGTTATCACGTATCCCCAGCTTTAACAGTGCTAAAGGTATCACGTATCCCCAGCTTTAACAATGCTAAAAGATATCACGTATCCCCAGCTTTAACAGTGCTAAAGGTTATCACGTATCCCCAGCTTTAACAGTGCTAAAGGTTATCACGTATCCCCAGCTTTAACAGTGCTAAAGGTTATCACGTATCCCCAGCTTTAACAATGCTAAAGGACAGATATGAGGAGGTGACACCTCATATATCACAATGCTAATGATGTAGGCGTGTTAATGCGAAATATGGAAACCAGGAGTAATTGTACATCTCCCCGCTTGTCTCCCCTGTTAATCATGTTTATGCAAACAGGTTCTCATAATTCAACTGATAATACACCAGAGAAAGATTAGAAAACAGATTAGCAGAATTTTACTGAGATAAATGAATTTACCCACAGTCTTTTTCTTACCCTCACAACTGTGTGTATGTGTGTGTGTACTTCATGTGTGTGTGTACGTTGTGTGTGTGTGTGTGCTCTATGTGTGTGTACTTTGTGTGTGTGTGTGTGTGTGTGTGCGCTCTATGTGTGTGTACTTTGTGTGTGTGTGTGTGTGTGTGTGCGTGCGTGCGTGCGTGTGTGTGTGTGTGTACTTTTTTGTGTGTGTACTCAATGTGTGTGTGTGTGTGCGTGCGTGTACTTTTTTGTGTGTGTACTCAATGTGTGTGTACTCAATGTGTGTGTGTGTATGTGTGTGTGTGTGTGTGTGTGTGTGTGTGTGTGTGTGTGTGTGTGTGTGTGTGTGTGTGTGTGTGTGTGTGTTAATGCTAATGATGAATCACTGACGTCATACGGTTCAGTCCAGGACAGGGGAAGCTCCTCAGTTAATTCTGGCTCCATACCAAGAAGCACAATAAAAAAAAAACTCCAGTATGTTTGTTGAAATGTGTGTCTTCGCGGTTCCGCTGAAGCAACAACACACGCCAAATGACATAAAGGACAGATCACAAAATGTAATATCAAAACATCATAAATAACTACCGGTCAGGGTTTCATTTGATTCCACTTTCTTACAGGATAGTCTGGAGGAACGTTGAGAGGTAAGAGAGTTTGGACATGTTCTATGGATTCTGGCAACTGTTAGAATGGTGACTGCCAAAACAGGAGGCCAAATGGTCAAGTGTTAATAAAGGATTTACATTTTGGATCTTATTGAAATCTGTTTTCCGTATTTTATCACCTCTCAGTTCATTTAGGACTGTGCCACATTCAAATGGGGAGGTACAGACCCTGAGGACATGAGAACTATGGTTCCGTCTGATATGGCAACCTATTCCCTATGTAGTACACTACTACCCTATCGGCCCTGGTCAAAAGCAGCACATTATATGTAGGTTGCCATTTGGGAGGCATCCTATATGTTCTTTTCAGGAGCACTTAATGGGACCTTTAAACCTTTACAACTGAGATTTACATCAGTGAATAGTTGTCTTAATTAATCTAACAAGGATTGGTTCAATGGTTCAATGCATTTGGAATAAACCTTAAAGCAGGCTGGAGACCTCATGACTTCAACGAGGAGAGAATTTCTCATCACCATCGTAGTCTATATTGAGAGCCTTCATTTTGTAAACGTCCTGCTGCTACAGATTGTGGTGGAGCTCCCCAACCCTATAATGAGGTACATGCCTGGTCTGATGTAGTTTGTGGTACTCCACATCAGACACAGACGGAGGGGGAGAAAGTGGGGGGGAGGAGAGAGAGGAGGGGGGGTGAGACAGAGGCGAGAGAGACAGAGAGAGAGACAGAGAGAGAGAGAGAGAGAGAAAGAGAGAGAGAGAGAGAGAGAGAGAGAGAGAGAGAGAGAGAGAGAGATAGAGAGCGGGAGAGAGAGAGGGAGGTAGGATGAGCGGAGGCCCCTAGGGGCCAGCTAAGAGAACGGGCAGCATCATTAACAGTCCACTGTCTGTCCTCGCTGAATATTTCCTCTGCTACGTCATGACTGCTGCTCGGCCCGGTGTCTTCGGCACACGCCGGAGCTAATGGAGAAAATATGCTGCTAGCTGACTGCATGATGGAGGGGGGCTCTTAAGTAGCTGCCAGTCCTTCTCTCCAGGCCCCTCTGGACAGTAACACTGTTATGGAGACATTGGAGGATAACCGATATGCCCCCTGGTAATACTCACACATTACATTCTCTTTTTCTCCAAGAATTCACCATCAAATGGAAATTATTGCAAAAACCATGAAATGTAAATCCATATGCATTAGAATACATAGAGTATTTGCTTTGAGGATTCATATTTTCCAAATGAGGAAAATTACATTATATTAAACATATAACATTGTAACAGAGTGTTTATCCACAAATAACAATTAAATTAATGTCAAAAGGTTCCTATCACCAATAGTGTCATTTCTCTTTTTTGGGGGGGAATGTACAATGGATTTGATTTGCTGACTCTGTGAAGGATGACTGAGACAGACGGAGCTCTGATGGGTCTGAGTGTGATGTGACTGCAGAGAACATCTCTCACAGACAACAGGAAGAACATTGACAGCTTCCTGTCCCCTGCATGAAGTCACCATCATTCTACCGCCAACCTCCCTGTAATGGCAGATTGGCCACAGCACTAGTTCTGCTCTGAAATTACATTATTATAGTTTGATTCCATGTAGTTATTTTCCTGCAGAGTTCCTCTTCCCATCTTCTGTTTCATTTCCTGACAACCCACTTGTCTTTGTAATCCCTTTATTTAACAGTTTCATTAAGGTGACTTACTGGCGACAAAGCCACTTTGAGCCTCAGTATGATGCACTCTAAGCACACAAAGTATGTCACACTCTCATCCCGCTCCCACTTGCCCCTGTCAGCTGTGATTGGCTCAGCCCCATAGTGCTTGTGATTGATCAGTTTTATAGCCTATCACATCTGTGCAGTGAGTGGTGATACCTCCTCTTCTTTGAGGCCTGAGATTTCCCTCATGGCCATTTTCCAATGACCATGGCTCTGGCCTCAGCCCGGCTCCTGAACATCCCTCATTGCAGTAATTGAAACAGGTTTTCTTGGCCTCGTTCCATTCAATCATGTCTGAGTGAATTCCTTTGTTCTTTGATCCACACAATTAGCTTTAGGACTCACTTCCTGTTGGAGGTAGGAAGAATTATCTCCACCTCTCTTTATCCCTTGTTCTATTTTCTTTCTTCCCCTCCTCTCCTCTCATTCTCTGCACACACCCCTCCCCTCTCTTCTCAGTGCAGTGTCTAACTTGGACAGTAATTGGAAAGAAAATCAACCTACATCATTTTCCAGTGGGGGCAACAGAAATAAATATCTTCTCTCTGAGTCTGGTGCAAGAGCCAGTGATGGAGCATGAAATGGATGCTTTCCAGTATCAATCACAGGCCGCGTCCAAAAGGGGAAGAGATTGCCATCATTGATATTATATAATGCTCCAGTAGAACACACTGGTAGAGAGGGGAGTGATTTCTTGTCTGGACACTGTGTACCACTATGGCCATGTCCCAATTGGCAGCCTATTAACTATCAAGTTCACCCTGATAAAAAGTAGTGGACTACATAGGGAATAGAGTGCCATTTGGGACGCAATCTATCCCAGTCATCCAGCCCCATAGTAGGGGAGAAAGCGAGAGAGAGAGAGAGAGAGAGAGAGAGAGAGAGAGATAGAGAGAGAGAGAGAGAGAGAGAGAGAGAGAGAGATGTAGTGGTATATCTACTGGCGAACATCAAAAAGACAGTGTAATCTCACTAGGACAAAAGGCTTTAGTAAACTTCTCCTCCACAGCTGTGGTGCCACGGCCGACGGCCAAGGGAAATACGGTTTGGACCTGCCAAACAAAATGATACCACAGAAATGGTCCGATTATGTTGGTTACTCCAGTTTAGTTATTTTGTAATAATTGCTTTGAAAAACGTTGATGAAACACAGAAACAGCTAGGATACTGTTTAAAGAGATTCTCCAATACCTTTGTAAACTTTTTAACCAGTAGTTCTGAAAGTAGAGCTCACAAGCCTAAAGCTGTCCCCGAGAATTGCGTACTAAGTCACATATGTGCAGATCCTCTCTCTCTCTCTCTCTCTCTCTCTCTCTCTCTCTCTCTCTCTCTCTCTCTCTCTCTCTCTCTCTCTCGCTCCTGCTTTACCGCGCTTTGAAGTGAGTGTAACTTGCTAGCTGTCACTCAAATGGTGAAGGGCTGAAGCTCATTGGCTAGACTCAAATTACTAGCGGGCGCAGAACAGGTTTCAGAAAAACTAGGGATTTTGTGGCTAATTGACGTAAGAGAGTAATTATGCTCATAGATAATGCATGCATGAACTACACATTGACACATCCATTCCAAAGCGAGAGGTTGAAAAAATACTTACTAGTTGCCAAAAGTCCGGAGCAGTTCTTTAAGTCATTCAAAACAAAGTAAAATATTTGTTGTTGCTATTTCCTTTCCAGTACTCGTTCTTGTGAGTAGCTTGTACTTTAATGTTACAAGATAAGACGCATTTAAAGACACATCCAAAACTGACAGGATGAAAAATGGCAGATGAAACTGACAAGTTCCTTAATTTCCAGTTATCTTGACAAATTGTTGTGTGGAATACAAAATGGTTTAACGCATTTTTAACATCTGTTTTGATGTATGCTGTTTCGGGGAGCGTATATGGGCCTGCCACTCACCCTGCTCCCTGAGCTGCTCACTCCGCTCCCAGACGACCCAATCTCTCTTCGGAGCAGAGCATTGAGCGTTGTCAGACAAGCCTGCTGACTAATCTACTGTGTAGCTGCAGACACCAGCCCCTAAAAATGCCTGAGATGGGCTTTTAGTTTAAGAGCTGTGCTAACAGTAACAGTAAGAATAACACTACTCTCTCTGACACGCATTTAACACTATCCTCTCTGACACGCATGCAACACTACCCTCTCTGACACGCATGCAACACTACCCTCTCTGACACGCATGCAACACTACCCTCTCTGACACGCATGCAACACTACCCTCTCTGACACGAATGCAACACTACCCTCTCTGACACGCATTTAACACTACCCTCTCTGACACGCATGCAACACTACCCTCTCTGACACGCATGCAACACTACCCTCTCTGACACGCATGCAACACTACCCTCTCTGACATGCATGTAACACTACCCTTTCTGACACGCATGCAACACTACCCTCTCTGACACGTATGCAACACTACCCTCTCTGACACGCATGCAACACTACCCTCTCTGACATGCATGCAACACTACCCTCTCTGAGACGCATGCAACACTACCCTCTCTGATACGCATGCAACACTACCCTCTCTGACACGCATGCAACACTACCCTCTCTGACACGCATTTAACACTATCCTCTCTGACACGCATGCAACACTACCCTCTCTGACACGCATGCAACACTACCCTCTCTGACACGCATGCAACACTACCCTCTCTGACACGCATGCAACACTACCCTCTCTGACACACATGTAACACTACCCTCTCTGACACGCATGCAACACTACCCTCTCTGACAAGTATTGCAACACTACCGTCTCTGACACGCATGTAACATTACCCTCTCTGACACGCATGCTACACTACCCTCTCTGACACGCATGCAACACTACCGTCTCTGACACGCATGTAACATTACCCTTTCTGACACAAGTTGAACACTATCCTCTCTGGAGATAATATTAGACAAGTACTGGAAACAATAGACCAATATGAAAAATCTGGGAAACCAGGCCTGGTATTCATTCATAGCTGACTTTGAAAAGGCCTTTGATAAAGTACGACTGGAGTTTATATATAAATGCCTGGAATATTACATTTTTGGGGGAATATCTTATAAAATGGATTAAAGTTATGTATAGTAACCCTATGTGTTAAATAGTAAACAATGGCTACATCTCAGAAAGTTTTAAACTGTCAAGAGGAGTAAAACAAGGTTGTCCACTATCGGCATATCTATTTATTATTTAGATTGAAATGATAGCTACTAAAATCAGATCCAACAATAATAATATAGAAATCCAGGGCTTAAAAACAAAGGTGTGATTGTACGCTGATGATTCATGTTTTCTTTTAAATCCACAATTTGGATCCCTCCATAGCCTCATAGAGGATCCAAATACTTTTTATAACCTCTCTGGATTAAAACCGAATTATGATACGTGTACTATATTACGTATTGGATCACTAAAAAATACAACTTTTACATTACCGTGTAGTTTACCAATAAAATGGTCTGACGGTGAAGTGGACGTACTCGGTATACATATCCCGGAAGAAAGAAATTATCTTACTCCAATACATTCTAATAGAAAGTTAGATAAGATCTTGCTACCATGGAAAGGACAACATCTGTCTATTTGTGGAAAAATCACCCTGATTAACTAATAAGTCATATCCCAGTTTACCTATTTACTTATGGTCTTGCCTACACCTAGAGACCAGTTTTTTTTTTTATTATATGAGCAAAAAATATTCAAATTTCAGTTTAATCCACCAAATATTGTATAATTTGTGTAAATTATATCATAAATAGGACTGGTGGAGTTATGTCACACATGCAGATAACAAAAATATATGGAAATGTCTGCTCTACCCAAAATTACAACTGCATTACCGCAAAAATGGAAGAGGAAAGTGTAAGGGGGAGAAAGTAAGGAATTTGTCTGTCGGCATGGCGTTAAAGACCAAAATTGGTTAAAAAAAATTAATTGTGATAAAGAAAAAAGTATACCAGTTTCATTTAAGGACCAACATTTTTTACAGCTGTGCCATATAGATTGCAAAATAGTTGGGAAGAGATTTTCTATGTACCGATTCCATGGCACATGGTTTATGAACTGATACGCAAAACAACGCCGGATTCAAAACTTTGAATTGATCATACACAATTCTAACAACCAATAGAATGTTATATATATGGGGGATACAACCTTCCCAGCTCTGCAGATTCTGCTGCGAAGAGACACAGTCATTGGATCATTTATGGAGCTTGTCCAGGAATGGCTGAAGAATTGCTATATTTAACTAATGCTGCAGATAGCAATACTGGGTGATTTGAAAAGTCACAGTCATTCGATCAATAATATAATAATACTTTTAGCAAAAAATTGTATCTTTAATTTACAATCTGTAAAAACTATGATAATAGAAAGGTTCAGAACTTTTGTGAAACATCACAGCTTAGTTGAAAAATATATGGCAAATAGAAATCCAATATGGATGGTGTTCCGGAGTCGCCTCTTCACTGTTGACGTTGAGACTGTTTTTTTTTTACTGTACTATTTAATTATGCTGCCAGTTGAGGACTTGTGAGGCGTCTGTTTCTCAAACTAAGAAAGTTCTTTGTTTCTGGCCATTTTGAGACTGTAATCGAACCCACAAATGCTGCCGCTCCAGATACTCAACTAGTCTAAAGAAGGCCAATTGCAAAAGTGTTTTCTAATGATCAATTAGCCTTTAAAAAATGATAAACTTGGATTAACTAACACAACGTGCCATTGGAACACAGGAGTGATGGTTGCTGATACGCCTATGTAGATATTCCATAAAAACTTTGGAACGGTATGATATATATATATATATACATACAGTTGAAGTCGGAAGTTTACATAAACTTGAAGTCATTAAAACTCATTTTCAACCACTCCACAGATTTCATGTTAACAAACTATAGTTTTGCAAGTTGGTTAGGACATCTACTTTGTGCATGACACAAGTAAATCTTCCAACAATTGTTTACATTATAATTCACTATATCACAATTCCAGTGGGTCAGAAGATTACATACACTAAGTTGACTGTGCCTTTAAATGGCTTGGAAAATTCCAGAAAATGATGTCATGGCTTTAGAAGCTTCTGATAGGCTAATTGACATAATTGCTTGACATCATTGAAAAATCAAAAGAAATCAGCCAAGACCTCAGAAAAAAAATTGCAGACCTCCACAAGTCTGGTTCATATTTGGGAGCAATTTCCAAACGCCTGAAGGTACCTTGTTCATCTGTACAAACAATAGTACGCAAATATAAACATTTTGGTACCACACAGCCGTAATACCGCTCAGGAAGGAGACGCATTTGGTCTGCTAGAGATTAACGTACTTTGGTGCGAAAAGTGCTAATCAATCCCAGAACAACGGCAAAGGACCTTGTGAAGATGCTGGAGGAAACAGGTACAAAGGTATCTATATCCACAGTAAAACGAGTCCTGTATCGACATAAGCTGAAAGGCCGCTCAGCAAGGAAGAAGCCACTGCTCCAAAACCGCCATAAAAAGCCAGACTACGGTTTGCAACTGCACATGGGGACATAGATCGTACTTTTTTGGAGAAATGTCCTCTGGTCTGATGAAACAAAAATAGAACTGTTAGGCCATAATGACCATCGTTATGTTTGGAGGAAAAAGGGGGAGGCTTGCAAGCCGAAGAACACCATCCCAACCGTGAAGCTCGGGGGTGGCAGCAGCATGTTTTGGGGGTGCTTTGCTGCAGGAGGGACTGGTGCACTTCACTAAATAGATGGCATCATGATGAAGGAAAATGATGTGGATATATTGAAGCAACATCTCAAGACATCAGTCAGGAAGTTAAAGCTTGGTCGCAAATGGGTCTTCCAAATGGACAATGAACCCAAGCATACTTCCAAAGTTGTGGCAAAATGGCTTAAGGACAACAAATTCAAGGTATTGGAGTGTCCATCACAAAGCCCTGACCTCAATACTATAGAACATTTGTGGGCAGAACTGAAAAAGCGTGTGCGAGCAAGGAGGCCTAGAAACCTGACTCAAATACAGCAGTTCTGTCAGGATGAATGGGCCAAAATTCACCCAACTTATTGTGGGAAGCTTGTGGAAGGCTACCCGAAACATTTGACCCAATTTAAACAATTTAAAGGCAATGCTACCAAATACTAATTGAGTGTATGTAAACTTCTGACCCACTGGGAATGTGATGAAAGAAATAAAAGCTGAAATAAATCATTCTCTCTACTATTATTCTGACATTTCACATTCTTAAAAAAAGTGGTGATCCTAACTGCCCTAAGACAGGGAATTTGTACTAGAATTAAATGTCAGGAATTGTGAGTTTAAATGTATTTGGCTAAGGTGTATATATATATATATACAGTAGATACGTCCTCTCTGACACGCATGTAACACTATCTTCTCTGACACGCATGTAACATAGGGAATAGGTTTCCATTTGGGACGCAGTCTATCCCAGTCAGCCAGCCCCATATTGGAAAGGAGAGGAGAGGAGAGAAGAGGAGAGGAGAGGAGATGAGAGGAGAGGAGAGGAGAGGAGGGGAGAGGAGAGGAGAGGAGAGGAGAGGAGAGGAGAGGAGAGGAGAGGAGAGGAGAGGAGAGGAGAGGAGAGGAGAGGAGAGGAGAGGAGAGGAGAGGAGAGGAGAGGAGAAAAAGGAGAGGAGAGGAGAGGAGATGAGAGGAGAGGAGAGGAGAGGAGAGGAGAGGAGAGGAGAGGAGAGGAGAGGAGAGGAGAGGAGAGGAGAGGAGAAAAGAAGAGGAGAGGCCTCATCTGGGTCCTCTGGAAATGTTAACAAGGCTAGGCTAATCAAACGGAGGAGCGCATGGAGGGAGGAGAGGGTAACCTCATCAAACAGGGACGGTCAATGTTTTCAAACATTTTTACAAAGGAAAGAAGGAGGAGGAGGTGGGGATGTCCACACACATGAAAAGGGAACAAAAGCAGCAACAACACAAAAAAAAGAATATATTTGGCCACAAAGCCGCCCTTTGCATGCTCCGCACAAAGCAGATGGTCACCACCACCGCCTGCTATTCTCAGCTAATGTCTTTTACAGTGTTCCTCAGGCTCTCTTTGAACCTGCATTGTGTTTGGGGAGGGAAGGCCGAGGCCGCAGGCTTCATGAGAAGGCAAGGGAAACCCTGGGCCGCCTGATGTCTCTGTGGTCTGTCTGTCTGACCGACGTGTCCCCTTTTTTTAGATTTAGGACCGGGCTGACTCAAACTGGGACCGAGGCTCCAACCCACAACTTTCCTTCCCCAGGCGACAGAGCTGACCACTTCGTTGTTTGGTCAATCTCAACAGCGTTGATAGTAGCCCTTTCGTGACCGACTGGACTGCTGAACATAGTCCTCATTTCAGTTGTTGTAAACCTGCTGATTGCCTCAGATCGAGAAGATGATAACCTTACGAGAGCCTGGCTCACACAGTGTGGATAAATAACTATTTTTGCTATAGATGATAGTGTATTGCCCCAACCCCCTCCAGGTAAAATGCACTGAGTTGTGTATCCAGTATAACTGCACTAACCCCCTAATGTCCACGCCCTCGCGAAAATCTATTTATCTAAACAAAATTTTTCCATTAATCTGTTATTCAATGCGTTTCTATGGGTTAATAGCATTAAGGCCAAATTCAATTTTTATTAAATATTTTTTTAAATATATTTTTGGTATACCTAAAGGGTTCCTAAAACTCAAAATCAAATAGCTAAATGATCCTTGGTATGATTCAGCTTAAAACAATTCCATATGTTAGCTTAGTAGAACCCCCACCCCAACCAACATATTGACTGTGTTCTAAAGCATACTGTATATGAAAAGTAATTATTTTTTTGCTGTTGAGATGAAGCTATGAAACAGAGCAGAAGACGAATTATAACAAATGACTCTATTCTACATTCATGTAGGTAAAGAATGAAAAAAATGGGCCTGGTCTCAGATGGAGAGTAATGAATTGCATACCAGAGGATCGGAAGCGTGCAGAGCGGGATGTTTACGTGAAGAGATGTGTCGCAGAAATAGCCGATGACAGCGTTTCACTGGAAAATACGTTTGTTGATTGCAGAATAATCAAATGCAGATGAAGCAGCACATTTTCGACTCCTTTAACATCTATCAAAGACACGGCAATCTGTCCTGAAGCCCTTCTCTTTCCCAACACACCCTCCTCCTCCCTGTCTGCCAGAAGTCAACTACTGAGAGAATATAGGCTAGTTCCCTAGTACCTAGACAATTGTTGGAGGCAAAGAACTGCTTACTAGTTTTATGAAGTTATGTTCCATTGAAACACATGCAAAAAATGTAAAGCAGTAAACTAGCCTTGACTAGGCCTTCCCTTCAAATCAATACAATCAAAATATGTATGCTAAGTTACGTAATCCAATTGGTATGCTATTGTACGACCGGGTAAGACATATGATACAATATGTCCTCTAGTTCGTATGATATTGTACGACCGCTATTCCATTCATAAGGTAACCTAACGTAATCATACTAAATGAAGTCACAGGTTTACTTACAGAATAATACGAATTGCCCTGAGACCATGTTGCCATAGAAGCCACTCTGAATTTCTTACTAAAACATAGTTTGAACTCATGTGACAGGAGTGAGTGACAGTACCGCATACTGTTTGCTTCAATTGCATAATGTTTCTACTTGATTGGATGCTTCTTGGTTTAATGCATGTAGTCAGGAGGGACTGTTACAGGGGTTATGTCCCAAACAGCACAAATTTTCCTTATTTAGTGCACTACTTTTGACTATGGGCCCTACGGCTCTGGTCACAACTAGTGCACAGTGTAGGGAATAGTGTGCAATTTGGGACGTAGCCACAATGTCCTCCAAGACTAGTGAGCTGAAGTCTTACTAGGGCTGCTTCCTCTCTATCTGGGACCCTAAACCCTAACCCTTACCTTAACCCCTACCGTTGTCCTTAACCTGACCCTAACCATAACCTTAATCATAACCCTAACCCGTATCTCAACCATTAAACTTCAATGGGGTGACGTCAGAGTTGGACTTCCTAAGGATCCCAGATAGCAAGGATCCTGGACAAAAGTGGTGCATCACATAGGGAACAGGAAGACATTTTAGATAGACCCTAGCTCTCAGACTAACTCCACTTAGCTACAGGGAGCTCTCTCCATCTAGTCTGATATGGACATTTGATTGAACATTTTCCTGTTTGGTCTGCCGTTAGAATTAGAACTGTACACCCAGTTGAAGTGCACGCTTTGGCCAAAAGTGGTGCCCCATATTGGGAACAGGGAGACATTTCGGAGAGGCCCTTGCTCCATATCCACAGGAAGAAGAATTTTACTGTTAGGTCTGCCTTTGGAAATGATAGTCTAGACTGCACTCCCAGTAGACACCCAGTGATTGAGACTAAGCTAGCCTTGTAGGGCGTTGGTCCCATTGGTCAGCAGTGAAGCCTGAATTTAATGGGGTTTATGTAAATAATCTTAGCCTAACTTCAGGCGAGGGCATAAAGCCGAGGGCATAAAGCCTATATGGGCACTCCATTGTCCTTCAAAGTGTTGCAATAACATCCCAAGATATGTCTTAAGAGCAGTCATACATCTTGATTTTGCGTTCCCTGTTACTCAAGAGATCTAAACACCAGAGCTGCTTTTTTCATCTTCTCAAGCCCAAATAGTTTTTCAGCCATGAAACTTTCCAACCACAAACACCATGATTGGATTTTATCTGTGGGTAGTAGGGTAGTGTCTTTTCAGACCGACCATTCTGCGTCTCACAAAAACAACATCACAGGCCTATTGTAGTGAACCTCGCACAAATAAATAATTATGGTGGTTGAGAGGGATTTTGACAGAGCGGGAGGTAGGCCCCTAGCTCTAAGAATTGAGGACAATTTGGACAGTGGTCCACATGCGGCACTACATGACAAACACTGCATGACAATCATATGTGGTGTGTGCCAGGGACTAGCTTAATGCAGAATTATTATTCAAAGCACTCAGGCGATATTCATCAGGGCTTAAAATACTAACTCCAACCAAGTTTTACCCTGTGTTATTTTGTGATTTACCTGAAAAAGTTAAAAGTTAGGTGTTGCTTTTTTCTCCAAGTCCTAGTAAGGTGAGGAGATGTTTTAAACCAAGTCAAAAAGTATCTTGCAACACACACCATCCAGCTATATACGGTTAATAAACATGCAAGCATAGTTAAAGATGTACTCACCAAAACTTTGACCCATCAAGTAGCCCATCAGCAGACTGCGGATTAATGGGAACATAAGTAGCAATTCCAAAGATTCTAGAGAACTGTCATTAAGTTAATTGATCTGTGTGTATTTACAGCGAGCCGCCATCACAGCCATCACAGCCATCACAGCCATCACAGCCATGACAACAATGCCAATGTGGCTTCCACATAAAAAAGATATAAAAAAGGCAGGGTAAAATATTTCGAAAGCCTTGAATTACAGTCTTGGGATAAAACTGATTGAGCTGGAATCAAAGGGAGCTGGAGGCAAAATTTCATCTTAAACTTATTATACATCCATGAAGTAAAACCACATTTCTGGATGTCAATGTATCGTTTTGAAATTCTGTCTCTATTTACATTGTAGTCTCGCTGGGGGAAAAAACACTGCTTGAGGCAACTTTGTCTACACGCACATACACTAGAATACAAGCAACATTTTGATAAAAACCAAATGAGATGTAAAAGAATGCCAGTACACAGCACAGCTTTCAGAAGAAAAAAAAATCCCAGCCACCGAACATGCCATCCAGCGCACTGTTCATTTTAAACGTTGGCTAAAATCTTTCTCCCCAATTTCGTCATATCCAATTGATAGTTACAGTCTTGTTCCATTGCTGCAACTCCCGTACGGACTCGGGAGAGGTGAAGGTCTTGACACAGTTCACGCTTAACCCGGAAGCCAGCCACACCAATGTGTCAGAGGAAACACTGTACACCTGGCGACCGTGTCAGCATGCGTGCGCCCAGCCCCGCCACAGGAGTCACTACAGCGCGAGGGGACACTCGGGAGGCCTACGTTTGCTAAAATCTTACATTCTTAGCAGTGACATTCATGTTTCCGCACATACGGCAAATCAGTGTTCAACGCCATAGTGCCCTCGAAGCTCATCACTAAGCTAAGGTCCCTGGGACTGAACACCTCCCACTGCAACTAGATCCTGAACTTCCTGACAGGCCGCCCCCAGGTGGTGAGGGTAGGCAATAACACATCTACCACACTGAACATCAACACGGGGGCCCCTCAGGGGTGTGTGCTTAGTCCCCTCACTGTTCACACAATCTTCGTGGCCTCGTACAACTCCAACACCATCATTAAGTTTCCCTAAGACACGACGGTGGTAGGCCTGATCACCGACGATGATGAGACAGCCTATAGAAAGGAAGTCAGACACAACCTCTCCCTCAACGTCACTAGGACGAAGGAGCTAATTGTACACTTCAGGAAACGGAGGATCGAGCACGCGGGTCAAGAGCTTTATGTTCCTCGTGTCCACATCACTAAGGATTTATCATGGTCCAAACACACCAACAAAGTTGTGAAGAGGGCACGACAATGACTCTTCCCCCTCAGGAGACTGAAAAGATTTGGCATGGGCCCTCAGATCCTCAAAAGTTTCTACAGCTCCACCATCTGCACCATCAAGAGCATCTTGAATGGCTGCGTCACGGCTTGGTATGGCGACTGCTTGGCATCCAGCCGCAAGGCGCTACAGAGGGTAATGCGTATGGCCGAGTACATCACTGGGACCGAGCTCCCTGCCATCCAGGACCTCTATAACAGGCGGTGTCATTTTTTAAAGACGGCAGACACCCAAACCACATACTTTTCTCTCTGCTAACGCATGGCAAGTGGTACCAATCTACCAAGTCTAGAACCAACAGGACCCTGAACATCTTTACCCGAAGCCATAAGACTTCTAAACAAAACTGCTAAATGGCTAATTGGCTGATTGCACTGACTCTATGCATACACACATGACTCTACCCACACGCTCACACATACTTACACTGGCACCCCAACACACACATACACATACACACCAACACACACATAACATGCACACACACACACACACACACACACACACACACACACACACACACACACACACACACACACACACACACACACACACACACACACACACACACACACACACACACACACACACACACACACACACACACACACACACACACACACACCAACACACACACTCACCACATATGCTGCTGCTACTGTCTATTATGTATCCTGTTGCCTAGTCACTTTACGCCTACCTATATGTACAGTACATAGCTACCTCAATTACCTCGTACACCTTCACATCGACTAGTACTACCTGTATATAGCCATGTTATTTTTACTTGTTACTTTTATTCATTATGTATTTATTCCTTGTGTCACTATTTCAATTTTATTTTTATTTGTTATCTTATCATTAACTCTGCATTGTTGGAAAAGGACCCTTAAGTAAGTATTTCACTGTTAGTCTACAGCTGTTGTTTACGACATACTTAGTCTACAGCTGTTGTTTACGACATACGCCAGACTTAGCTTCTCAAGCCAGACAGGGTCTGCGATAGTACTTGATAGTAGTTATAAAAAGGCATCAGAACCACTCAATATAGTCTATGCATTTAAGAATATCCAATATTTCCACTTTTCCCCATTGGTTAAAAGGGGCAGTGCAGGGATAATAACAGAGGCAGAAATGTCTTTGAAAAGCACCCTACTGTGATGGAGACAGAAAGATCAACTCAGATGGGGTGAACCGGCATGCAAGAGAAGAAAACACTGTATTCCCCAGGGATTTGATTGCTGCTTTCTTATACGGACCATAGGAATCATGTATATTTGAAAAGGCAAAGTATCGATAAGTCCTGGTAAAATGGAAAATGGAAGGCTTTTCATCCTTAAATTACCTATTGAGCTATGGCTTTTCTGCAAATTAGCAAGGAAGGCAATATTTTCAATAATATAGTAGTGTTTCCCTCCGTAGAAATGTATTGCCTTTGCCTTTCACATGGAATTGTTTATTTATGATCTAGAACAAAATAAAAGTATAAGAAACCATATACAAATATGATACTTTATAATTGTTATTATTTTTATTATTTAACCTTTATTTAATTAGGCAAGTCAGTTAAGAACAAATTCTTATTAACCATGATGGCCTACCTATAGGGTCAACCATAGTAGTACGGCACCCCTGGAGCAAATTAGGGTTAAGTGCCTTGCTCAAGGAAACATCGACAGGTTTTTCACCTTGTTGGCTCAGGTATTCAAACCAGCAACCTTTGGGTTACTGGCCCAACGCTCTAACCGCTAGGCTACCTGTTTAGGAGCATCTACTAAAACTATCATGAAATTAGTGATGTGGGATGCAACAAGGGGAGATGCACTGTGAAAAGGGCTCTTGTTCATTCTAAGCATATGCCAGGTGTCTGCCTCCTACGTAAAAAAAGGTTTTGACTTCAACGCAAAATTACTTCCTTACTTCCTTAGGTTGAAAGTGGCACTCCAGTATCCTTTTCACCTAATTGAACACCTGTTTTTTTTTTTTACTCAATAGGTGGTCCAGGTATGTCATGACATAGCACAAGTGGGAGGGGGTGGGCTTTCCTTATTTGTACAGTCGTCGCCAAAAGTTTTGAGAATGGTCTCCACAAAGTTTGCTGCCTCAGTGTTGATGATGGCAATTTGCATATATCCAGAATGTCATGAAGAGTGATCAGATGAATTGCAATTAATTGCAAAGTCCCTCTTTGCCATGAAAATGAACATCATCCCCAAAAAACATTTCCACTGCATTTCAGCCCTGCCACAAAAGGACCAGCTGCCATCATGTCAGTGATTGCCTTGTTAACACAGGTGAGAGTGTTGACGAGGACAAGGCTGGAGATCACTCTGTCATGCTGATTGAGTCAGAATAACAGACTGGAAGCTTTGAATGAAGGGTGGTGCTTGAAATCATTGTTCTTCCTCTGTCAACCATGGTTACCTGCAAGGAAACACATGCCGTCATCATTGCTTTGCACAAAAAGGGCTTCACAGGCAAGGATATTGCTGCTAGTAAGATTGCACTAAATCAACCATTTATCGGATCATCAAGAACTTCAAGGAGAGAGGTTCAAGTGTTGTGAAGAAGGCGTCAGGGCGCCCAAGAAAGTCCAGCAAGCGCCAGGACCGTCTCCTAAAGTTGATTCAGCTGCGAGATCGGGGCACCACCAGTGCAGAGCTTGCTCAGGAATGGCAGCAGGCAGGTGTGAGTGCATCTGCACGCACAGTGAGGCGAAGACTTTTGGAGGATGGCCTGGTGTCAAGAAGGGCAGCAAAGAAGCCACTTCTCTCCAGGAAAAACATCAGGGACAGACTGATATTCTGCAAAAGGTACAGGGATTGGACTGCTGAGGACTGGGGTAGAGTCATTTTCTCTGATGAATCCCCTTTCCGATTGATTGGGCCATCCGGAAAACACCTTGTCCGGAGAAGACCTGTGTCATGCCAACAGTAAAGCATCCAACAGTAAAGCTTCTCAGCCAAGGGAGTGGGCCCACTCACAATTTTGCCTAAGAACACAGCCATGAATAAAGAATGGTACCAACACATCCTCCAAGAGTAACTTCTCCCAACCAACCAAGAACAGTTTGGTGATGACCAATGCCTTTTCCAGCATGATGGAGTACCTTGCCATAAGACAAAAGTGATAACTAAGTGGCTCGGGGAACAAAACATTGACATTTTGGGTCCATGGCCAGGAAACTCCCAGAACTTAATCCCATTGAGAACTTGTGGTCGATCCTCAAGAGGCGGGTGGACAAACAAAAACCCACAACTTCTGACAAACTCCAAGCATTGATTATATAAGAATGGCCTGCCATCAGTCAGGATGTGGCCCAGAAGTTAATTGACAGCATGCCAGGGCGGATTGCAGAGGTCTTGAAAAAGAAGGGTCAACACTGCAAATATTGACTCTTTGCATAAACTGTATGTCATTGTCAATGAAAGCCTTTGACACTTATGGAATACTTGTAATTATACTTCAGTGTACCATAGTAACTACTGACATAAAGATCTAAGAACACTGAAGCAGCAAACTTTGTGGAGACTAATACTTGTGTCATTCTCAAAACCTTTGGCCACGACTGTACTTTCTTGCTCCTCTATTGTTCCTTAAGCAAGAGGGGAGGCCGATGGCATCACGGGTTCCCATCAGACCAATTCCTTGTATGCCCTACTACTTGAAGTTTGCAGTTGTGTGTACTTTACTGTATTGATACTTGGGATATCGCTTTTCAACAGTAAAAGTACAAAAATAGCTGGAGGACATCTTTAAGGAAGTGTGTAGGTAGCATTCTTTATCATACCGCTATGGTTATACATTTAGATTCGCCTGATCAAGAGGAACCTGGAGCAAGTCGATCTGTAGAACTGGTTTTCTAAGGACTGCACCTTTAACGTGACACAGCCGACCACCGGATGGAGCCATTTATTTGACAGAGAAGCTTCCGAGTGTTCTAGAACTGTCTGGGGTTTTGTATTCTGACTTATAAAACAGTCGGAAATGAATAAATTAAGCCATATAAACATATTATCAGCAATTACTAGTAAATGTAGTGCCCGATTTTGGGTACTGTAGTGTTCACCAGTATTCAAAGCCAGACTTTGTCCAGTAGCGGTGCGTGGGTAAAATCACTGGGGAAGCCAAGCCAGTAAAAACCCACGTATGAAGTAATTGTTTTGTTTGCTCTATAACCCACCATGACATAGCCTAAAATAAGGCAGAGACAACAAAAAGACAGTAGTCACACAGTGGCGTAATAAACTACACATACGTTTGTTTCAATACAAAACCGGAGAGCAACATCTGTCAGGGTGAGGTCCACAAACCAAATATTGCACAAAAAAACATGACCTACAGCATGGTCAAACAGATTAATGCTTAATGCTTTACTAAACAACTAATGAGTTAGAACATTGGAGTTACCGCAAATACTACAGGAGCACTGCCTCTGCTATTCCAACACCATTTCAACTACAACATTTGAACATCATAATTTCAACTAGGCTATATATACTTAGTTTAATAAAGTGAAAACAAACTTAAATATACGAAAAACAATTTATTACAATCAATGTTGTTAAATGTCATGTAGCTGTCCATGGTACTGATTTCTGTGTCTCACTCTCTGTATGTGTGTGTGTGTGTGTGTGTGTGTGTGTGTGCGTGCGTGCGTGCGTGCGTGCGCAAGTAAAACATTATATGCCATCTTCTCTTTCATGTTTGCGAAACGGTCTATGGCTCTGTCATATATTACGCTTTTCGGTTTTGTTGTCATAGCCTACCTAGCTAAAATGCTTGCTAGCCTAACTTCCTTGCATGGGCAACAATGAACCAGCTAAGTTAGCTAGCTTGTTAACGGGGGTCTACTAGGCTACATCTAGAACTTAAATCGTCTCAGGCCAGTGGCACAATATATAAATGTATGGTTGGATCAGAATCGCCATCATAATCATTGGCCAGTACAGAGAATTAAGTCCAAATCCCCATTTCCATCCACGGCTTAGGAAAGGGACGATTTAGCAAGCTAGCTACTACAGGACGTCAACACAAGCAGACCAGAAACAGACAAGTATTTTTGACAATGACATTTTGTTTAGGATGTGATTTGATTGGTGTGAAGCCAAATCCAAACTGACCTCCCATGGGGTCAGTTTTGCTATGCCAGGACAACCCACTGTTGAGCTCAGCTCAACGCTGATTGGCAAATTATTTTACAATGTTTTTTCAAGAGAGGCCAAACGCTTGCTGGCATCAATCAATCAAATGCTACGGCGACAACATGTCATACTCTTTTGGTCCAGACAGTGTCAGATACATGCGCTACTCATATTGAGACAGAAGGGTGTTGTTTCCCTCGCTCTGATGATTTCTCCTGTGAGATTCAGCTTGTGAATTGAAGGAAAATTATGAAAACACAGAGAGGAAAAATACATGATTTTGTAATTAGATAGTAGTCAAATATTTGGCGAAGCCTGGCTTCCCTTGGCCACCAAGAATACACGCCACTGACTTACTTTGTTCTTTTCTACCCGTTAGCTACTACACCTACTAATGCAATCTATTTGCATCTATTAATTTAATACCACTACAATGACTTTCCCTCTACTACCACTACCAGTATTATCACTGTATGACTCCTGCTATTACTCTCACTGCATGTCGCACCACTGGTTCCAATATTGGCTGTATCTTAGGTCATATCACCCAAGACTCGGAGTGCAATTTCGTGCTTATCTCCCAAATAATGATTATATTACCTTTATTTAACTAGGCAAGTCAGTTAAGAACAAATTCTTATTTACAATGACGGCCTACATCCCAACCCTTATATCAAAGCATGATTTGTGCACAAAAATAATAAACGAAGCATGCAGATCTCAAGTTAGGTTGTTCATCCTCTCCCCACATACTGGCCTAGGTCCGGCTGGGCTCCGAGAGTTGAGAAGAGGAGAGGAACTGAGGAGAGACGGATCAGACTATGAGACGGAAAGTGTGAAGTCATTAAGAAATGCCAAGTTAGCTCTGCTAAACGACAGGAGTAGAAAGCCAGTGGTTTTGGACTACACAAGGGCTTACTTTCTCTCCATCCCACGCTCCCCTTGCCAAGCAAAACAACTCTCTCTCTCCCCGAGCCGTGGAACGTACACCACACAGCCAGCTTATTTTCACAGGACAAGTTTTCTGTTGGAGAATTCTAATTGTGTCAGAATTGCTGCCTCCCCATTCCGCAAAATATAGCCCTGTGAAGTCATATTACGTCAATGAAATCTTCCATTTTGACCAATGGTGTGTGCAGCTCTTGGCCCATGGTCACTGCAGGCTACAGTTACCTCAGTTTAAATTCTTAATCTCCTCCGCCAAACCCGCCAAACCCTATCATCTCACTGTATAGAACCTTGCAGGTCTTTGTGGGTCAAGGTTTAGTAAAGTAATCTATAGCTTGAATTAAAATAAAACAGATTGTATTTCAGGTCATAGACCTAGATTTATTCAGTTCAACTCAAATTCAAAATAACTCTTATCAAAGAGAGAGAGCTGAACAGGGAGAGCGAGGAAAAAGGGAGACATTCTGTAGTTGTACTGCGTGCCTATCGTAGGTGCTGCTGTGCTCACACAGTACCTAGTGAGGGAGGACCCATGGTTAAGTATAGTACATATGACACAATGCAGCTGAATGCTACTCACGACAAGATTGGCTGTTAACTGCCTCCCACTCCCCTCTGGGAGCTGGTGTTAGGGAATGTGTGAAATAGCCATAGCACAGCCATTCCTCCCTTCAGTAATGACTGTCATCATCATGAGCTAATGTTACTACTCAGAGAGCTAGCTAGCTGCCCCGCATCCGGCCGGGTTCTGCCGCACAGGGCCCCACTTTATAACATCATCACCATCACAAAACTTTACATCATTCATTTACTCAGCTGACACCATTACACTCTAGTCACTTTCTAAATGACACATTATCCAATCATACTGTACAGCTAAATGAGAATCTCAGTATGTGATGAAGCAGAGGAGGGTATGCCGTCAGAGACATTTCAATATACAGGATGCTGTGCAAAAGTTCTTACCCAGAGCAACTTGGCTTAAGCGCCTTGCTCAAGGGCACATTGGCAGATTTTCCACTCAGTCAGCTTGGGGATACAAACCAACAACCTTTCGACCACTGGCACAACACTCTAAACCACTAGGCTATCTCCCGTCCACATGCGGAATCTAATGGCTTGAAAGCATTATTTGTCCGTAAAGGCCATGATGCAAGTCAAATTTGTCAATATAAATATAATATACACCCCTTTTTTTATCCCGGGCTGCTAAAGAAAAAAAATTGTTAAGCATGTGTGCTAGTAATTACGGAGATGTAATTTATAGATCGGCAGGTTGAGCGGCTAGATGTCCTTTACCATTCGGCCATCAGATTTGCCACCAATGCTCCTTATAGGACACATCACTGCACTCTATAATTTTCTGTAAACTGGTCATCTCTGTATACCTGTCACAATACCCACTGGTTAATGCTTATTTATAAAACCCTCTTAGGCCTCACTCCCCCCTATCTGAGATACAGTCATGTGAAAAAGTAAGTACACCCCTACCTTTACCATCACATAAAATGGCAAAAATGTGAATTATGTGTACCAAAACCAGTGCAAAGGATTAGAAAACATTAGAGAGAAACTTTATTAATGCCCATGAGTCTGGGAGGGGTTACAAATCAATTTCCAAGCAATTCCAAGTACATCATTCCATTTCCAAGCAATTTGAAGTACATTATTCCACTGTCCGACGATAATTCCAGATCACTGGCAAACTACCTTAGACAGGTCGTCCCCCCAAAGTCAGCCCAAGAGCTGACCAAAAGATTCTCATAGATGTCTCTAAGAACCCCAGGGTAACATCAAGGGATCTACAGGCCTCTCTTGCCAGAATCAATGTTGAATTGCATGGGTACACTGTCAGAAAGAGACTGCACAAACTTGGCCTACATGGGAGATCAGGAAGGAAGAAGCCTTTGCTCTCAAAAAAGAATATCAAGACACAACATATCATGTGTTGCTGCCATGATATGTTGTTGTCTTAGGTCTCTCTTTATGCAGTGTTGTGTTGTCTCTCTTGTCGTGATGTGTGTTTTGTCCTATATTTTTATTTAATTTATTTATATTTTTAATCCCAGCCCCCATCCCTGCAGGAGACCTTTGCCTTTTGGTAGGCCGGCATTGTTCTTAACTGACTTGCCTTGTTAAATAAAGGTTAATTAAATAAAAGTAAGCAGTCTGTCTGTCTGTCTGTCTGTCTGTCTGTCTGTCTGTCTGTCTGTCTGTCTGTCTGTCTGTCTGTCTGTCAGCATGCAGACAGAAGGGGCAGCATGGAGACAGACCAGGGCAGCATGCAGACAGACCAGGGCAGCATGCAGACAGACCAGGGCAGCATGGAGACAGACCAGGGCAGCATGCAGACAGACCAGGGCAGTATTGCCCATATTCACAAAGCTTCTCAGAGTAGGATTACTGAATTTTTTATTAATTAATGATTACATTGACAAGGGGGAGCTGGTCCTAGATCACTATTCCGAAGACACTTTGTGAATACAGGCCCGGGAAAAAAGCTGTTGTCCAATACCTTGCACAGCAGTCCTTCACCACAGGACCCTAGAGGTATTACAGTCAATGCTGATGAACTGAATATTTGAATATGAAGTTCCATATCAATGACACTAACAAAAAGGTTGAATTGTTCAGCAACGTGTGCAGTGAACATGGCTTTGTTGATGAAAGTGTCAGGCTCTGGCCATAGAGAAGCCTATTTGCTTCTCTATGTAGCCATGGTCAGAGTCTGACAGTTCTATTCTTTCTTTTTCTGGTGGTGGTTTGTGTTGGATCCCTAATTAGAGGCAGCTGCAGTGCATTGTCTCTAATTAGGGATCCTACATAGGTTTGTAGGTTTCACAATGGGTTGTGGGTCATTGTATATGTATGTGTATCGTTCCAAGTCACGTCAAGTAAGTGTATTCCGTTTGTTGTCTCGTGTTTTGTTTTGGACAGTTCGTCATTGTCTATATTGATTTGTCGTATCATTAAAATGTCAACTATCACTGCGCTGCGCCTTGGTCTCTCTCACTACCCACACGTGACAGAAAGGTACATAATACATTTGCCATCTCCCTATCAGGCCACTCCATGCTGTGACATGGGCTTTGATGGTGGCGACACACATCTTCTTCAAGCTTCCTAACTGAATACTGGGGCCTTAAGTGGTTCCGGAAGCAAGGGCCTTACCTGGAATTCTGTCAACATGCATTGTATGTAACCATAAGGGTGTGCCTTTCCAAATCATGTCCAATCAATTGAATCTACCACAGGTGGACTCCAATCAAGTTTTAGAAACATTTAATGCACCTGAGCTCAATTCGAGTCTCATAGCAAAAAGTGAAAATAAGGTATTTCTGTTTTTTTTTTTTTTTCATTAAAGAAAATGTCTAAAAACCTATTTTCATTTTGTCATTATAGGGTATTATGTGTAGATTGATGAGGAACGTAACAAAACATGGAAACGTAACAAAACATGGAAAAAGTCAAGGGTCTGAATACTTTCCAAAGGCATTGTTTATGCACTACTCATTATTGTTTGGGGGATTTTAAAGTGAAACATGGCCTTTAAGTCAGATTTTAAAAGTTTGATCCGTTGCAATACCTAAACCATGAATGATCCTGTACTTTTCAGAATGTTAAAATAAAATCTTTGACTGTTGAGATTTAGGAGAGGTGCCTACTGTCTACTGTTGGTGCAAAAATTCACTTTACTCACCTGTACTCACAGACGGTATTGACTACAGTATATCAACTGAGCAAATAACTGACTACAATCTTGAAAATGTATTGGGGTAGTTGCTTACCTTGTTCAGCAAGGCCATGCTGTAAAAGACACAACTTACCAACAGATTATAAAAGCCCAAGAAGCAGGGCCTGTAATGGTCTTGTGACAACGTCCCTCCATTCTCAACACAAACAGTAGGCTAATAATTCAGGGCTCCCAAGTGGCGCAGTGGTCTAAGACACTGCATCTTAGTGCTAGAGGCGTCACTACAGACAACCTTGTTCAAATCCAGACTGTATCACAACCGGCTGTGATTGGGAGTCCCATAGTGCGGCGCACAATTGGCCCAGCGTCGTTCAGGTTTGGCCTGTGTAGGTCGTCATTGTAAATGAGAGTTTGTTCTTAACTGACTTGCCTAGTTTAATAAAGATTAGATATATATACAGTGTATATAATTGTGTTTGCTATACAAATTTATATCCTATTTAACTCTGCTATCACTAGTCCCTTCAAATGTTGCATTTTGTTGAATAAACACCAGAAAATACTTCAACTTAATTAACAATAATTTGACTCCAGTAAGTAAATGTGCTAACTGGAAGAGCTCTAACAAAATGTTACCTCAAAACTCAGAGCTCTGCCAGTTAGCCCACTCAGATGAGCCAGTTTATATGTGGTTTGCCATGTGTTTGTTAGAGGCACTTTATACTGGAGTCTAATTATTGTAGTATTAACCAAGTAACTTTATTATTTTGCATCTAAGTTAAGTATTTTCTGTCAATTATTTCCATGATTTTTCATAATCTATGTTGTAAATAAACTGTAGATCCAGTCTTATCACTTGCACAGTTAAATAAATGTATTACCTATTTTTGCAACTGAACCTGTTCCAAAATCAAGTAAATAGGCTGCCAGATCCTGTATTCAGAGTTCAGATTTTAATCTCCTCGATCCCCCACATACACACACTCTCTGCTGCTCTCCCTCTATTTCTGCCTCTCTCTCTCTCCTATCTGTCCTTCTGTCTCCCTCTCTTCCCCACCTCTCTCTCCATGTGCCTCCTTCCCTTCACAGTCTGCATACCAGAGTCATCCTCCGCTCCGCGGGCTACATTAAATAGTCAAATGGGGCCCCGCCAGACATAAGGTATTCATGGGGTCCAGAGTGGTCACAGGTAGAGGTGCTGTGGGGTCAGAGCCTGGGACTCATACTTATACTCTCTGTCATCACTCTCCTCTGGACCCGGACTGATTGCTATTATCCCCCGCGTTCTGATCCTTCCTGGTGATGAGAGTAATATCGAAGTCTGCTGTGGCCGGTGTCTGTCTGTCTGATGGAGTGGCTCTGATCGGATCCTGATCCTTCCATTCATACCAGAGACTAGAGACACACAGTACGGTAAGCCCATATCCCTTCACGTCCTTTCACTGGCTCCTCATTAACCATGTACTGTATACAGACCTGTCCAAGGACTCTGACTCCGCTTCAATTCTCTCTCTCTCTCTCTCTCTCTCTCTCTCTCTCTCTCTCTCTCTCTCTCTCTCTCTCTCTCTCTCTCTCTCTCTCTCTCTCTCTCTCTCTCTCTCTCTAAGTGAAGAATTGAAGCAGACACCTAAAATAAACTGTTAGAAAGAAGTAACACATATACAGAGTGACTGACAGGTAGGAAGTAGAGAAAGGGGTTGTTTCATTAAGTATTAGTACATGTAGTAGGGTGTGATCCATGCTGTTGCTCTGTGGTTCGGAGGTGATTACTCTTGTTTCTTGTTTTCTCTACTACCTGATGTTTCCCATGTGTTTTCATATCGTCTGTTCCTTTTACAGACTGGACCTGTGGGGCTATGAGGTCACCTAGAAGCACTGGTTGTCATACCCTGGAGCTTTGATTGGTGTGGAGTCTCAAGCCGCACATGGGAGTCTAACACACACACGTATGCATGCACACACACACACACACACACACACACACACACACACACACACACACACACACACACACACACACACACACACACACACACACACACACACACACACACACACACACACACACACACACACACACACACACACACACACACACACACATACAGAGACATAAACACAGACATACACACAGGTATACACACAGGTATACACACATACATACACACAGGCACACACACCCTTAATCTGAGCTGAGGTCTCGAGGTATCTCAGTATTCTAAGCCCTCTTTCTCAGTTGAGATATTTCATTTGCAGAACTGACAGATCTCAGATCTGTCCTTATCACCTGAAGTCACATCTCAGGCCTCGCTGTGGGATCCTGGTCCATGACCCCATCGCCCGCCCTCGCCCCCCGCTGCAGTCACTCTGTATTAAGATACGAACACAACCGCAGTCAGGACAGATAGTCACCTCAACGCAACAGCCACTGTGTCCTTGAGTTTTATCAGTTTTACCAGGACGGATAGTCACCTCAACGCCACAGCCACCTTGTTTTTCATCCTTCTCTTTTGCTTGAGGAGAAGAAAGGAAAAGAGAGGCTCTATAATCTACCTGTCTGTGTGAGACCACTGGGTCACTCTCGTCAGGTTGATGTGTCATTAGAATAATTCCTACAGAGAAACACAGTCGTTTTTCAAATGCAGCAATTCTCTTCTACTGGCCATTAGACCAAGATGTGGACGTATGTTTGCACGGCTTTTAGAATTGCTTTAATGTAACAGACAGACCCGTTCTAACCGACCGCCGGTTAGAACGCCGGCGAGGATGATCGCTGGAGAGGAGGAGGGACCGGTGCTCTGCGCGGGGCATTCGTTACACAGACCAGTCCTTGATATCAGGTTGTTCATAGATTATTTGTTTATGTCCTGTCTTTGGAGCAAGACATCCATTAACCAAAATACTACACCCTAGGGCGACATTTTTGGAGTGCAAAAGAACCGTGCCAAGTGCCAAAATTACCATAAACCTCGTTATAATCTTGTAGGGATTTAATATGACACTTTTATTCAACAATGTGCATTTTAAAGAGGTGACTATTAACCAGCCTGCAAAATTACAATGAGGTTTATGGTAAATTTAGCTAAATTATTTTGCACTACAAAAATGCCCATAATATGCCCCAGTCGCTACATACCATACATGGTAAGTGAGATATTTGACACCCAAAGAAATACCATGGCGAATGCCAAAGTGTTTTCCAATAATGCTCTGCCTACTATTTCTATCACTTCTGTAGCCATAGACACACTCATTAATAATGATATACACATCAGGAGACCCTAGTACAGAGAGGATTCCCTGATGCCATCTCTGCGTCCCAAATGGCACCCTATTCCCTACATTTGACCAGGGCAAAGTGCACTGTCATGACTTTGCCCTGTTGGGTGAGGTTTATGACCCCAGCCCATAAATACATTTCCCTCTCTCTCATATCAGTATTCTGGCATAGTTAGAATACAGTGCTTTTCATACCACAAACAGCTTTGAAATGGCTCCAAAATCACCAGGTACATTTTCCCTGTGTCATCATGGCTGCGTTTAGAAAGGCAGCCCGATTCTCATATTTCTTTCACTAATTGATCTTTTGACCTATCAGATCAGCTCTGAAAAAGATATGATGTGAAAAGATCTGATGGAAAAAACATCAGAATTGGCCTGTCTGTGTGAAAGCAGCCCATGTCTGTTATATCTGTCATGGATTGTCAATTAGAAAGCAGATTTAACATCCATTAGGCAGTAAATGTGCCATGACAAAAAGTGTTTAAAGTGTACCTCATAGTACTGTTGTCACTCCCACAGTACAGCTGATGAGAGTGCCTTAAAGGGGTAATCTGCAGTTCAAACAATAACAAAGCTGTAACTCATGTAACCACTCTCAAATTAATAGACAGAGCTATGGATGCATGGACTGACCATCCATGGTATTAACATTATAGTTGTAACTGTCTTCTGAGGTTATACAGTGTTGGTTTACAATTACATAGTTTACAAACAATGGAGAAAAACAAGCTTTGGGTTCTGATGGGGTACGCCAGTTGAACTAAGCTCATGAGGCATTTACAAGGTACTGTATATTCTTCAAGAATTAATGGGCAGTTTCTGATTGCCGCTTTAAGTGTATTCGAATGGCATTGTCTATGAGGTTGACAGGAGTGTATTCTAATGGCATTGTCTATCAGGTTGACAGGAGTGTATTCTAATGGCATTGTCTATGAGGTTGACAGGAGTGTATTCTAATGGCATTGTCTATCAGGTTGACAGGAGTGTATTCTAATGGCATTGTCTATGAGGTTGACAGGAGTGTATTCTAATGGCATTGTCTATGAGGTTGACAGGAGTGTATTCTAATGGCATTGTCTATCAGGTTGACAGGAGTGCATTCTAATGGCATTGTCTATCAGGTTGACAGGAGTGTATTCTAATGGCATTGTCTATGAGGTTGACAGGAGTGTATTCTAATGGCATTGTCTATGAGGTCGACAGGAGTGTATTCTAATGGCATTGTCTATGAGGTTGACAGGAGTGTATTCTAATGGCATTGTCTATGAGGTTGACAGGAGTGTATTCTAATGGCATTGTCTATGAGGTTGACAGGAGTGTATTCTAATGGCATTGTCTATGAGGTTGACAGGAGTGTATTCTAATGGCATTGTCTATCAGGTTGACAGGAGTGCATTCTAATGGCATTGTCTATCAGGTTGACAGGAGTGTATTCTAATGGCATTGTCTATGAGGTTGACAGGAGTGTATTCTAATGGCATTGTCTATGAGGTTGACAGGAGTGTATTCTAATGGCATTGTCTATGAGGTTGACAGGAGTGTATTCTAATGGCATTGTCTATGAGGTTGACAGGAGTGTATTCTAATGGCATTGTCTATCAGGTTGACAGGAGTGCATTCTAATGGCATTGTCTATGAGGTTGACAGGAGTGTATTCTAATGGCATTGTCTATGAGGTTGACAGGAGTGTATTCTAATGGCATTGTCTATGAGGTCGACAGGAGTGTATTCTAATGGCATTGTCTATGAGGTCGACAGGAGTGTATTCTAATGGCATTGTCTATCAGGTTGACAGGAGTGTATTCTAATGGCATTGTCTATGAGGTTGACAGGAGTGTATTCTAATGGCATTGTCTATGAGGTTGACAGGAGTGTATTCTAATGGCATTGTCTATCAGGTTGACAGGAGTGTATTCTAATGGCATTGTCTATGAGGTTGACAGGAGTGTATTCTAATGGCATTGTCTATGAGGTTGACAGGAGTGTATTCTAATGGCATTGTCTATGAGGTTGACATGAGTGTATTCTAATGGCATTGTCTATCAGGTTGACAGGAGTGTATTCTAATGGAATTGTCTATCAGGTTGACAGGAGTGTATTCTAATGGCATTGTCTATGAGGTTGACAGGAGTGTATTCTAATGGCATTGTCTATGAGGTCGACAGGAGTGCATTCTAATGGCATTGTCTATGAGGTTAACAGGAGTGCATTCTAATGACATTGTCTATGAGGTCGACAGGAGTGATTGCAGAGGTTCAAAAGGATGTTCAGTTCAGAGTTTCCCATGGTTTTGTGGCAGAGGTTTTAGATGACCATGTGACCTGACCAGGAAAAACTCTGGGTCCTACTTAGGTATTGTCACTAGTTGCTACAAAAGTCAAAATTGGCTGTAGCATAAAAATGTATGAAAACAAAAATGTAAGGTTAGGGTTAAGGTTAGGATTAGGTGTAAAGTCGGATTTTATGAAGATACATTGTAGAAACAGGAGGGGTTTAATAATTTGTAGCTGTGATAACTAATAACGACCCTACTTATGGGCTCAGAGTTATTCTTGGACACATTTTTAATCGTAATAATAACGATGGGTCATAACACTGTTGACTTCTACTGCAGTAAATACAGGTTATAAGCTGTAATTCTAATCATTACTATTTCATTTACATTATTTGGTCATTATTAAACTGCTCCAGGCACGAACTCTTAGTTGTCCATGGATGTCAAGTACCCTTGCCCAGTGTAGTCTTGAAAACCCAACCCTAGGCAACAGTGGCTAGGTTCTGGTTTCAATTATGGACTCTTTTGGCATAGAGGAACTACGTCACTGGCTCCATCACTACTTTATCCACTTGAATAAAACACAAAATAGTAGCTATCAAGATGGAGGTCATATTTAATGAGTGCATTTCGCTACCTTCACTAAAACCATGGCTTTTGACTGCAAACTTTGTTTATGAATCGCCATGTTGCCAAAACAGTCCATCACTGAAACCAGACCCTAGTCACTGTTGCCAAGGGTTGGGGTTTTGAAGGGTATGCCCAGCGTGACACCCTTAGGCCTGGCCATGCTCCCTGAACAGCCATTTACATAAGGATAGCAGTGAAACATTCACATGATGAACACTAGCTGATGCAAAGTCTGCTTCCCAAATGGCACCCTATTCCTTATTTATTGCACTACTTTTGACCAGGGCTCTGGTCAAAAGTAGTGCACCACATAGGGCAGTATTTCCCAACTAGTCCTCCAGTACCCCCAACAGCACACATGTTGTAGCCCCAGACAAGCACACCTGAGTCAACTTGTCAACAGGTGACTTTGTCCAGGGCTAATGTGTGCTTTTTAGGACTGGAGTTGGGAAACACTGATATAGGGATTAGGGTGTAATTTGTGACACACTTAGATTGTCGGATAGACAGTTAACACATTCTAATTTAGGACCCATTGGCACTGCTTGCTAATGACTTCAGCACTCAGATTTGACAGCGGGTGTGACAGTTCAATTATCTTCCCTTGCTAATTTACCTAATGCACACATATTTACCTCTCGCACACACACATGCACACACACACACACATGCACACACACACACACACACACACACACACACACACACACACACACACACACACACACACACACACACACACACACACACACACACACACACACACACACACACACACACACACACACACACACACACACATGCACTCACATTCACACAGACAGAAACACACACACACACATACACACACACCACCCACACACACACACCAACAAAACCCACTTCAATGTGTTTAAACAAATGATTCTCATTCTATCACTCGCCTCACTCTCCTGACAGATGGAGCAAAGCTTTTTCCCCACTCTTAATGGATTCCATTTTCTCATTACTTAACAGCATTGCTTTTCCTGCACGCATGCTAAAAGCTTGATCTTTAGCAAATAATGAGCTTTCTAACCTTTGCCTGTCGACTCTGTCAGGTCCCAGTACGTTAAACGAGCTGAGTGTGAGACACGTGGCGAGGCAGACGAGAGCTCACACTCGTCCTGTCACACTGTTTGCAAATCCTCATTGGCTTGTCAGGCCTCTATGGCAGGCCATGCCAAGCAGGAGACAAGCGATGTACAGAGAGAGGGAAAAAGACAGAGAGAAAACAGAGAGAGGAGAAAGAAAACAGAGAGAGGAGTAAATTGGCCTCAAATGATCTAGCCCACTTATGTTGATACTGTACTTTGAAGTGTAATGTGTGTGTTGTCAACATAGAGCATATCACTGGGTATAAATACCTTTTATGTACTGTACAACCTTTATTGCACTCTATACTCTGTAAACTGGTAATCTCTGTATACCCATCGCAAGACCCACAGGTTGATGCTTATTTATAAAACCCTCTTAGGCCTCACTCCCCCCTATCTGAGATATCTACTGTAGCCCTCATCCTCCACATACAACACTCGTTCAGCCAGTCACATTCTGTTTAAGATCCCCAAAGCACACACATCCCTGGGTTGCTCGTCTTTTCAGTTCACTGCAGCTAGCGACTGGAACGAGCTGCAACAAACACTCAAACTGGACAGTTTTATCTCAATCTCTTCATTCAAAGACTCAATCAAGACACTCTCACTGACAGTTATGGCTGCTTTGTGTGATGTATTGTCATCTCTTCCTTCTTGCCCTTTGTGCTGTTGTCTGTTCCCAGTAATGTTTGTACCCTGTTTTGTCCTGCTACCATGTTGTGTTGCTACCATGTTGTGTTGCTACCATGCTGTGTTGTCATGTGTTGCTGCCATGCTATGTTATTGTCTTAGGTCTCTCTTTATGTAGTGTTGTGTTGTCTCACTTGTCGTGATGTGTGTTTTGTTCTATATTTATATTTTATTTATTTTTATGAATGTTTTTATTTCTAATCCCAGCCCCCGTGCCCGCAGAAGGTCTTTTGCCTTTTGGTAGGCCGTCATTGTAAATAAGAATTTGTTCTTAACTGACTTGCCTAGTTAAATAAAGGTTAAATAAATAAATAAATGTATTGTTCTCACTACATTCATGGTTTATTGATTTAGTCCATTGGCAAGTCATCGACAGCCAGAGATATCTCTCCTTCCTGTCAGTTTTGCAAGTTTCTTAACGTAAATGAGATGTATTTATTCATTTTTTATTTCACCTTTATTTAACCAGGTAGGCCAGTTGGTGCTGGTGCTGTATGTAATTTACTTCAATATAGGCCGTCACTGTAAATAAGAATTTGTTCTTAACTGACTTGCCTTGATAAATAAAGGTTAAATAAATAAATAAAAATAAAATATATAAATAGAATGCATAAACAGACTGCAGTCTCTGCAGAGCTGAATTAGTCCACCTGCATCCTCGCTTCCTAATAAATCATATATACCATAATCCCATCTGAGGTAGAATCCTCCCCTATACATTGAGCGAGAGAAGCTTCCCAGTGCGTCCCAATCCACACTAAATGAAATATAGAACTGGGGAATGTTTCCCAGAAAGATAGACAAGTAGCAGAGAGAGAGAGAGAGAGAGAGAGAGAGAGAGTGGGGAACGAGGGGAGAAGAGAAATTAGATTTCTTTTAAACGTTTTCTCTTGCACTCTTTTCCTGCTCTCCCTCTCTTCCTGTGATAGTGCATTTAACATGGCGTCAGTGCATTTAACACAGAGTCAGTGCATTTAACATGGCGTCAGGAAATCAAAAGGCCCAGTTGCAGAGCCCAGACTTTCCGGCCACCGCTGGACAACGCGGATTTCCATTTGCTCTGTGTGTTGCATCAGTTCATCTGCACAGGAGAAATCACTGTTGATCAGACTGCCGGGCTGCCGGCTACATAGGGTTAACTTTCAAATGGGAACCTCCGTACTGCCGACTCTGTGAATTAACCTGCCTTTGCTTCTTATTCTCCACGGCCTCAGGCTGCGACGCTCACCGGATTGAAAATGTTGTCTGAAACGTCCCCCCGCCCTTTGCCGCCACCATCTGGTGCCGCCGAGGTCCAATGGTCAACCTACGCTCCATGTCCAATCAGAGCCATCACAAATGGCTGATTGGTTTGGGTAGTGGTGCTCGCATGAGGCCTTTTCATGAACATTTCAGTAGGAAAATCAATGTGGACCCCGGGGCCAGGCAGAGGACACACTGGAAGACATCAGAACACGCCCGGCTTTTCTCAGAATACCAACCACAGACATGACTGGCTCATAATTTTCTCTTTGAAAGTGTAGCATCTGTGTCCAACATAGTTTGTGTCTGTGAGTGTTTGTTTGGTGTAGTTACTGTCCAATTGTCCGTTACATAATGTGACCAACCGTTCCCCCTCCCGCCGACAAATAGTGGAAACTTAGAGATAAGGTAATAGCTTTGGTAATACTTTGAGTTGCTCTTACAGTATTACGTAATTACTACAGTAACAACATTGTTATTACATAGTAAATTAGTCACAGAGTACTAGAGTATTGGCCTTCCTATTGTGAGTGAGAGTCTTTAGCAAAGGATGTGTGATTGTGCACTAATGGGATGTGCATTGCCCCTCTTTTGACTAACACCACCACCCTGGCTGCCCTCTTAAGCTCCGTTCATTGGGGCATGGACTCGACAAGGTGTCGAAAGCGTTCCACAGGGATGCTGGCCCATATTGACTCTAACGTTTCCCACAGTTGTGTCAAGTTGGCTGGATGTCTTTCGGGTGGTGGACCATTCTTGATCCACATGGGAAACAGTTGAGAGTGAAAAACCCAGCAGCATTGCAGTTCTTGACACAAACTGGTGTGCCTGGCACCTACTACGATATCCCATTCAAAGATACTTAAAACGTTTGTCTTGCCCATTCACCCTCTGAATGGCACACAAACACAATCCATGTCTCAATTGTCTCAAGGCTTCAAACTCCCTCTTTAACCTGTCTCCTCCCTTCATCTACACTGATTGAAGTGGATTTAACAAGTGACACCAATAAGGGATCATAGCTTTTCTCCTGGATTCACCTGGTCAGTTTATGTCATGGAAAGAGCAAGTGTCCTTAAAGTTTTGTACACTCAGTGTATTTACATTTTAGTCATTTCGCAGACAGTCTTATCCAAAACGACTTAGTCATCTTAAGGTAGCTACGAGAGACAACCACATATCACAGTAATATTAAGCAAATGTTCAAATCAAACCATAAGTTATTTGTCATATGCTTTGTAAGTAACAGGCATAGATTAACAGTGAAATGCTTACTTATGTGGCCCATCCCATCAACGCAGAAATAATAGAATAGTAAAACACGTAATAATAAAAGTAATAATAATAACATGTATAATATCGTTATACACGATAACATGGCTCTATACACAAGTACCAGTACTGAGTCGATGTGTAGGGGCACGAGGTAGTTGAGGTAGATATGTACATATAACTAGGAATAAAGTGACAGATAGTAAACAGTAGCAGCAGCGTATGTGATGAGTCAAAAAAGTTTGTGCAAAATGGGTCAATGCAGATAGTCCGGATAGGTATTTGGGTAACTGTTTAACTAACTATTTAGCAGTCTTATGGCTTGGGTGTAGAAGCTGTTCAGGGTCTCGTTGGTTCCAGACTCGGTGCATCGGTACCGCTTGCCGTGCAGTAGCAGAGAGAAATCAGCTATCAGAAAAGTCAGTGCTAGTAAGACATTTCTTTTTTCCAGAGGAGCGGGGTATTAATCGAGATACTTTTTTTGGGAAAAATGCTGGTAACTTTCCCAGACTTCCCAGGTTTTCTAGAAATCCCAGTTGGAAGATTCACGGAATGAGGAGGGAATAAAGTAACCTATATTTAACTAGGCAAGTCAGCAGGAAATCCAGAATCCTCCAACCAGGATTTCTGGAAAAGGTGGGAATTTTGGGAAAGTTGCTAGAATTTTGCAACCCTAGTTGCAATGGATTGTCAGTAAGGCATCTAACACTATTTTAATTCCATCTGTAGAGCAGGCTCTGTGTTCATTTGTGGATGTGTGCTTTGTAGTGTCCTGCTGACAAATATCATCTGGATCCTCTGTCATCTGTTTTCTTTCACTTCAACTATAGCCATCCACCGCACCCTGGCTTAAGTGAATTTCTGCCTTTTTCAGGGCAGACTTGATTTCCTTCTGGAAAAAAAACCTATATGGAAGTTTTTTACAAATCAATTAAATTGAATATTGGTTGTTTGGTTGTTATTTCACGATGTATAGTGCATCAGGCAGCTTAGGCTCTCTCTGCCTGAGAGAGAGTCTGAAGACGATGGGGTAGCTGCTCTGCTAAATTGACTTCATATGCCTCTGAAATCACTGAGGGAATGATTGATGAGCTTGGTCATTGTACAAAAAATAAATATAACGTTTTTTTAGTATTTTTCTAAATTCAAGCAATCCTGTGTTTCTAACATGAGGGAGGACAGGGAGGACAGAGGATTTCGGACTGTTGGGGGGAAGGAAATCGAAAAGTCACAGGTGCACATTGGGCAGACCGACCATAGCCATAGAAACATCAAAAAAAGAAATACATTTATTTGGCCCCAAAGCAGCTGGCCAAGTCTACCCTTCAACATGTTTGAAAGGAACCAATGAAAGGCAGAATACTTCTTCACCCCACAGCAGATGGTGATAAAATTGTAATCTTGCCTTTATACACATACTGTAGTGCACCTGAGGAAGAAGTAAGGAAGAAGAAGAAGCTTGGGGAGCCTTACATGAATGCATCATCGGTAGCTTCTAGTGCTAGTGAGAAGGGCGAGAGACCCATCTGTAGGACAGGGGAGCTAGAATCTCTGTCATTATTACCATAAATGCATCATGGGAAGCTCTTAACAAGGAGGTCAAGCAAGAGAGAAAACCAACCCCACAGGAAAGTTACGCTAGAATCTCTGTCATTATTACCATAAATGCATCATGGGAAGCTCTTAACAAGGAGGTCAAGCAAGAGAGAGAACCAACCCCACAGGAAAGTTACGCTAGAATTTCTGTCATTATTACCATAAATGCGTCATTGGTAACTAGCAAGTGAGGAGGGCGAGATTGAGAAACACCCGTGAGGACAGGGGCGCTAGATTCTCCTTTCCCCAAATGAACTCTGCGCCAAGCGGAATCCCACCAGGAAGAGGAATAGGAGTCCTGTAGCGCAGTGACACAAGATAAATCTGAGAAATTAACAACTGGGGACAGAAGGCTCTTTAATCAGAGCAGGAGAGGAGAGGAGGAGAGGAGAGGAGAGGAGAGGAGAGGAGAGGAGAGGAGAGGAGAGGAGAGGAGAGGAGAGGAGAGGAGAGGAGAGGAGGCCCATCAGATTTCTGGAACGTTTATAGAGTCCTACACTCCTCCGTATTCACAGTCAGTCGCCACACAGTGCCGACAGCCCTGCTGCTCCCCGGCCCCCACCTCCCCCTGTGAGAGCATGACAACACGTCTACTGAAAGGCCTAGTAAAGTGAGCTGGTGCATAGCAATACACACAGGGGCCCCCTGGAGAGGAGACTGCGCTGCTACTTTTAATGTGTTTTCGTCAACAGAAGAAAAAGTGAGACTAGATGTAAAAGGATAATGTTAGAGGTCTAAACATAAAGCTGTACTCAGCATTCACAGTGTTAACATCAAGGGGCTGAGTTTCAAGAAAACTTTAGATGTATTGCTCTGTTACCAAGTAATGGTATTTACAATGTGTTAACCTTTTATTTAACAATGATGGTTTGTATCTCATAGAGACTTCTTCCATCCATCTACAGAGGATCTGGATGTATCAGACAGTTGTGACTCCTTCCTCTTTCAGTAGCTTCTCAAGGTCACCCAGTAAACTGTGAACACAACACAGCGAGTTGGAGAGATGTCAGAACCAGGGGGGTGTGCATTGAGATGTGACTGAGACTATCTCCAGTGTGGACACATAACAAGACTACCAGGACTTCTCTATCCCGCTACTCTTTGATCCTGGTCGGGGGTACACTGTCACTGATGTGTACTACAGCTCCTATCATCATATAGAGGTGTCTATTTATAAGCAGGAAGTCATGGACCATAGAATGTAATGTATTCCAATGCAGCAGGGGTTCATCCATTGTTTGTTGGTTTTTATCTACCAGTATGAACACTAGGTATGCTTTACATGTGTGTCTTTCTTATGCTTGTCATTGCAAGCAGCTGGGTCATTCCACCAAAGCGGTACGATTTGGACTTTGACCTTTTTAGATTTTTATCAAAATAAATAAATATTCTGAACTCCCCACGGCATGAAGGGCATATTTAACCTCCAAGAAAACATATTTTCCCATCTCAGGCGTCAAAGCCCTATTATTCTCAGCCATTTTCTTCTGATATGGACACCATTTGTCTTCAACCTCGTTACGGACACTATGGAAGTTGTCTGAATATGATTTTAAAAGATTCTTGTAATAAAATCAAAATTTTCTTATTAATCATATGTCCCTCAAACTAATTAAATAATTGCAACTATAAATGTAAATAAAATCTCACACTTTTGCTATACTAAAGCCTCAAATGTACACGTTGTGTGTTAGCGGCCTCATCATTGTTTATCAAAAGTATGGTTTCACTTCATAATTTGAACAAAATCAGCATTCTCATGATTGCTCTAAACATTTCAGACTGAGCTCAACAAACATTGAGTTCATATTCCATAACCTTTCCAACATTTTATCACAAAATTGTCATGTAACAGGGTTGAGACTGGGGTAACGGGATTGAAGAGACAAATGGCGCTTCCATATAAATTGGTTTTGTTTACTCTCAAATTCACTCAAAGATGTTCTATAAACATTGTTTTTCTTATATACAGCGGGTGAAATAAGTATTGAACACGTCACCATTTTTCTCAGTAAATATATTTCCAAAGGTGCTATTGACTTGGAACTTTCACCAGATGTTGAGTTGTTGAGCTCGACGGCCCCAATCAAACAATAAAAATCTATGAAATATAGATATAAAAGAATGAGATAACTTGCCTGTCTTTGCACCATGTTTTTTCAGAAGACTTGCATGATGTCACTTCCAGTTGATGATGTCACATAAGGATAAGTTCACTATTTTTATGGGGGAGATTGTTTGGCGTAACGGGGTTGAGGGTAGACTGAGTTACGCAACTAAATATTGTGATTTTAATAATAATCATGCATTTATATGGAAAAAATACATTCTCAGCAAAAGAGCACAAATAGATGTTTAAATCAATGGCAAAATGTATGCATTATTTTGTATCTTTATTAGTCATATTCAAAGTACAAATTCAGTGAAGGCCACGGAGGACATGACAAAATGCTTGTTGTCAGTTGAAAACAAGATATTTTCTGATATTAAAGATGAAATAAATGTAATATTTCTTACACTTCACTACAGGGGACAGTTCAATTTATATAAAAAATCTTTTTAAATTAGATTTTGGTGAATCAATACTTAAAATATGCTTAAAAAGGTCAGAGGGACTGAAATCGTACCGATTTCATGGAATGACCCAGCTGAAAACACACACAAAACATAAACAAACAGTAGATTGGTTTCCTGTCTGGGCACATGGCGAAAGAACTGACGTTGGACTGATGAGATGACACCATGAGGAATGTGTAACGTGTTGGTGTGAGTAGAAAGGTAAGAAACTTTGGAAAAAGTGATATTTCAAACAAAGTGCTCCTGGTTATTTGTAGACATACTGTAACTTGTGTTAGACATACTCTAACTGTAACTTAAATCCTCACTGCTTAAAAATAGTATTTGGGGAGTGTAAGTCAGTGTACATCTACAGATAATGGGAGAATTGTCTGCTGTGGAAAACGAATGCATAGAGACTGACAGCTTCAATGTAGCTGTTCGTCACACACATGGGCCACGATCAGGCTTTTCATTATCATCGGGAACACCATAGGCAACAACAGAAGACATCCGCTAATTGCAATGTTTGGGCTGTTTGTCAGATGTCTCTTTCCATTTCATAAAGGTCTCAACGTACAGTTCTTGTGATGATGTTGCTTCCAGAAGCAGTTTGGAACTTGGTAGTGAGTTTTGCAACAGAGGACAGACAATTTTTATGCTTTACGCGCTTCAGCATGGCTGAGCCGTTGTTGCTCCTAGATGTTTCCACTTCACAATAACAGCACTTACAGTTGACCGGGGCAGCTCTAGCAGGGCAGAAATTTGGCAAACTGACTTGTTGGAAAGGTGGCATCCAATGATGGTGCCACATTGAAAGTCACTGAGCTCTTCAGTAAGGCCTTTCTACTGACAATGTTTGTCTATGGAGATTGCATGGCTATGTGTTTGATATTATACACCTGTCAGCAATGGGTGTGGCTGAAATAGCCAAATCCACTAATTTGAAGGGGTGTCCACATACTGTTGTAGACAACCTGATCTCCCAGAAATACGTGAAATGAACACGACCCCTTAACCCCGATTTACGTGGTGGTGGCACGGAATGTGTTGAAATTACATGTCGGCACCACGGAAACAACACCCATACAAAGTCAATGAGGCTCATTTGTCGTGGTGGACACACGGATTCCCTGGTTCAACAGCGTCACACAGTGGGCGCGGTAAATGTTGTTTTCTAGTTTACTAAACGTCCTCCTTTTATAATGTATTATAGTGAATTTGTTCCAATTTTTGTTGTCTAAATAACAGTAAATTGTTTGTGATATAACTGTAATGTCTCAGTCCGACATACAGAAGGAGCCGGAGGCACAGATGTTATTTCCAACGCTTTATTAAGGCTAAACTAAACTCAGTCAGCTATAGGCTACTGCCCACGCCCTAACCACACGCACTCAATCAAGTAGAAACACACGGAACAGAAACGGGAGAATATGCTAACACTTATTGCTAACGCACAGGAACACAGGTTGGAACATGCTACAAGGAAAAACAAGACTGACAGGTGCCGCCACACACGATTAACTGACCACCCTTTTGTAAGACTTTTTTTTGTTTAAATTTATTTATTGCATATCACATGTTACAATTTGCAGAAAAAATTAATTGAACTTGTAATACAAAAATCATTTAGTTACAGTACACGTTTTCATAAAGAATAAAAATAAATAAACAAATAAATAAATACACATCAGCCAATGGATAGAGAAGTGAAACAAATATCATATAAGTAACAAATAATCTGTATAAAAATTTGAAACAACATAAAAGTGCACAGCCAGAGTATCAGACAGAACATTTCAGTTAAATTAGTTATAATGTTAAATTAGATAAGTATTGCATACGGGTTGAGATACTTACTGTAGTCAATTGGCGGGTGAAATGAGTGGTAAAAGTGATTATGGGTAAGAAGCGTGCGTTACGGTGCGTAACGTGACCTATCGTTGCCGTAGTAACCACTGAAAGTCTTCTGATTCATAAGAATAATTATTAATAATATTCGCTGCTATGACAGAAAATACATTTAAAAATAATAAAATATCCTAAAGGGTTTAATAACGTAAAGGGAACAACACAGCCTCGGGCCATTCTTTAAAACTACTCCATCTATAAATTGATAGTTATGTATAGATTTTTCTATTGTGTTTTTGACTGTTTGTTTAATTGTGTAACTCTGTGTTGTTATTTGTCGCACTGCTTTGCTTTGTCTTGGCCAGGTCGCAGTTGCAAATGAGAACTTGTTCTCAACTGACCTACCTGGTTAAATAAAGGTGAAATAAAAAATAAAAAAATAAATAAAAAAATGTGGCGACCCTGTACTGTGTAACGTTCCTGATCGTCCTGCTGATTGGTGCTCAGGGTGGTCAGTTAATCGTGGGGGGCGGCACCTGAGGGTTACCAGGGTAACAGTTATATATGGCAAGTTTAGGCGGGGTTTTAGTCAGTCTTGTTTTTCCTTGTAGCATGTTCCAACCTGTGTTCCTGTGCGTTAGCAATAAGTGTTAGCATATTCTCCCGTTTCTGTTCTGTGTGTTTCTACTTGATTGAGTGCGTGTGGTTAGGGCGTGGGCAGTAGCCTATAGCTGCCTGAGTTTAGTTTAGCCTTAATAAAGCGTTGGAAATAACATCTGTGCCTCCGGCTCCTTCTGTATGTCGGACTGAGACATTACAGTTATATCACAAACAATTTACTGTTATTTAGACAACAAAAATTGGAACAAATTCACTATAATACATTATAAAAGGAGGACGTTTAGTAAACTAGAAAACAACATTTACCGCGCCCACTGTGTGACGTTGTTGAACCAGGGAATCAGATCAGGTTGGTTGTAGATATAGTGTACACAAAATGGGAATCAAGCTTCAGGGCATAATCATGGAACGTGACTCCAAAGTATATATTTTTTCAGACCCGCAACAGAGTCCCAGATGTTTGTTACCAATCTCCAAATGCAGATTTTCTATTTCGCCATTGATTCCCGCGGCCGGTCCGTGTTAGGTCTGGAATTAATAAAGAAGATCATGTGATCGAATGCCCAGTCACAATTTTAGGAGGAAATGAAGACTTGCTATGGTTGCCACATAAAATAATGTTCAAGAGAAGGCATCATCTTCAAAGTTAGCATTGAAATGTACACTATAATTTTATTTAGGAACAGTGTTTGTTGATGCCCGATGTAATGCACCACTGATTGTCCTGAGCTATGAAATTCATTACAATAAAACATGAAGGAATTACTGCTTGACTTTCATCATTATATTCCTGGAGGAAAATAAAAGAGAGAAATTATTTTCTTTTGGCGTAATTGATAATAAACGTTGATCAGCCAGTAGATATCACATTAAGTTTAGAGACATTGGCCACTACAGATGTAGGATCTTAATTGTATCATCCTGTTGCAGAAGAACTTTACTGCAATGCAGGAAATGTACAAGTTGTAGTGCATTCAAGGTTTAAATAGGCTTCTGAAGTTTGTAATTTCCCTTACGAAAAATGCATCAACCCTTATAAAAATGTAAATTCATTCTAATCCACATAATAGTTTCCATTTCCTGTTGCTGCAGGGTTATTTTCCTGCTGTAGCAAACTGGCTCAGATCCTACATCTGTAGCTGTTACAAAAACATATATAACCACATAAGTCAGAAGGAGAAGCTAGATATTCTCAACATGGTTCTGGCAGAAAATGTATACATTTGTTGGACAATCTATATTTCATAATCATGGAGAATACCTTGAGGTAAACTTGTAAACGTGGCCCTCATTTCCTCTGCATTGGGCAAGTATAGCACAAACAACAATGTTTATTTTTTATAATATGTTAAGACTTACTTACCATACATCACATGATCATTACCTCATAGACTGCAGTAGTCTAGTAACATTACATCTTTTCTGAGTGTCAGTTATTTCCGAGTAGTCAGCATAAGTCCTGACATTCTCTCTCAGCCAGACATGATTTGTAAGTTAACAAGCTGTTTTGCAGGTTAATAATTCAGAGCTCTCCCAGCTGCCAAGGGCTGTAGTCGGGAGTGGACGTGTTTAACTATAATTGTGGGGACCAGAAGTCCCCACAAGAATAGTAAATGAACAAAAACTTGACAAACTTTGAGTCCCCACAAGTTCAAATGCTTTTTCTAGGGGGTTTAGGGTTATGTGTCTTCTATGTTTAACCCACCTATTTTGAAACAGAGGTGAGGGGCTGCCTTAATCGACATGCACGTCATCAGCGCCCGGGAAACAGTGGGTTAACTGCCTTGCTCAGGGGCAGAACGACAGATTTTTGCCTTGTCAGCTCAGGGATTCGATCCAGCAACCTTTCAGTTACTGGCCCAACACTCCTACCCGCCAGGCTACATGCCGTGTGTGTGTGCGTGCTTGTCTATGTCTCTGCATGTGTGTTCAATTTCGTGGGCGACATAGGAGAATATTGATGCCTCCCTACAACTAATTCACTTATATACAATAAACATACATACATAAAAGTCAAAAACTACCCCCCGCCCCCCCCAAAAAGAAAAAAATCCTCCTGTGACATCAAGGCAGCATTACATTGGCCTATGGGCCCTGGTCAAAACTAGTACACTAAGGAATAGGGTGCATTTGGGATCTCCTTTCACAGAGGAGATGCCATGCACCCTGAGCCCTGAGGACACAATGCAGGGTGGGAAGAGGGGGGCAGAACAGAACATGGTTTAGATGTTCTCTGGGGTTTCTTAGAAACGCGATAGGGCTGGCAAACATGTGCCCAACAATCAAGTCCCCCCTCCTTACCCCACTTTCAAAGTAAAAAACTACTGGGGTGAACAAAGAGGATGAATTCCAGAGGAGCATCATATTTGCATGGGGAATGCTGAGTGGCACCAGCAGGCAGAACTGACATGCGTCCCAAATGACACCCTATTATCTATTTAGTGAAATACTTTTGGTCAAAAGTAGATCACTATAAAGGGAATAGGGTGTCATTTGGGACGCAGACCTGCTCTTTCACAGGATTTTGGAAAGAGTCAGTGACAATGTTCTCGAAAGATAAGGTTACTCATACATACAGGGCAAAATGGGTTGACTGCACGTAATCCACTAGAACGTGGCCTGGTAATAACACTGTAGTACTACTGTATATAGGGCATTCAATCAAAGAACACCATAAATGGCTCCAGCTATGCCCTGGTTCACACTGTGGGTTAATGTCATAACAGAACAGCGCGCAATAAAGAATCGCTGTGTGATAATTTCTCTTAAATAACTTTAACCACTGGATAATTACCACTGCAGTAACAGCACCCCGTGGTGGGAGAATGTCAAATGGTGACAGAAATGGCGGACTGTGTGATGTTGTGTTTGTGTGTGATGTTGTGTGTGTGTGTGTGATGTTGTGTGTGTGTGCGTGTGTGTTTGCGTGTGTGTAATTCTGAGTGTGTGTGTATTTCCTTTAGCCCAGTTTGAGAAACTAAGACTGACAATAAGGACTTTCATTACAGTTTGGATGACTCCACACCCCTCCGGTTGATGATAATCTGTGCTTCTCTAAGACAATATATTACCCTTTAGAAGCTCTAAGTACTGAAGCTGCTTCCTTACTACGCATTCAATAAAGGCCCAATGCAACCGATTTTATATATCGATATCAAATCATTTCTGGCCAACAATTAAGATTTACATTCAAACGGGCAAAAGTACATTTCTGAAGCAATGATTTTGCTAGGACTGTCTGGGAGTGGTCTGAATGGGGAAGGGAAAACTGAGAACTAGCTGTTATTGGTAGAGAGGCTTGGAACTCTCTTTGCTATTGGTCTATTAACCAATTTTACACATGGTGAAGTCACCAACGAAAGTCAAAACTGCTGCCCATGCAAATCTGTTAATTAGAAGGCCCTGTGTAGATAGTATTTTCAACCAGCAACTATCAGGAAATAACACTGATCACATTTTTTTCACACTTTTACAGTGTTAGTTTCATCAGCTGCAATATGCTATAAAACACAGGAAAAACATATATTTGGCTGCACTGGGCCTTTAATGGCTGAGAGCCCTTTAGTTTGCCTACATTCGTTACTGATCTTTTAATTCAGGCACATTAGGGCATAAGATAAACAACAACTTAATATTGTGTGACAGTTTCATATCTGTATTATCTTTATGTGCATTAACAGTTATGGTTTCGTAACACTTTTACTTTTAAAGACATATTCTAAGTGCAACTAGCAACAAGTATCTCAATCATAAAGTTCTGCGGCCGGCCAGTGTTCAATCCCCTAGTAAATAGCCATTTTGTGTAAGAGCAGTAATTACATTGGTGATTGCACAGTGCTCAGTCTCACTAATGGTCCCTTCAGACACTGATGCTCATTTTAATTGTTCCAAAGCAATTAAACACAGAGATTTACATAGAGGGGTTTACCATAAACTATAACACAGGGGTTTCGGCTTATTTGCTTGCAAGTCATTAAATTGATATTTAGTGTGACTCTGTTTTTTTAATTATCCATGTCCTTCTGTTATTGTCCAATCCATCTGAGGTTGGGTCACTTTTTGAATATGTCATATCCCATTGCACCGTTCTGGGGCTTTTATGATGGCTGTTCACTGCTTGGACGCCTGCCATATATTGACTCCAACATCGGCGTTACAGTTTTATATTACACCAGGACCATAAATTGATATCCCGACAGAGGCTACACTTTCCTACTTAAATGTGTGTTGGACACAACTGGCACGCCTTGCATTATGGGCTGTATGACTTGTTATCTCCGAAACAGTGAGCGGAGATGTCTGACAAAGAAAGACGAAAAAGCTACCTCACATAACCCCTCAATGTTCTTTAGACAATAACAGCATATGAGAAGATAAGACTGATTTTTAAAAAACACATCATTAGTGCATTTGGATTCAATTTGCAGAGCTGTGCATCAAAGTGAGAGACGGATCCATGCTGATAGCGTTGCCCAAATCCCTCAGCCCGAGTGTCTGATGTTACTTCCAATATTAATCATACAATTACAAGCCTAGACACAGATGGCATGTTACTGTACGGCCTCACAAATAGGACACATATGTTAGGCAAGGGGATGCACAGACAGACAGATACGTGGCCTGGATAGAGCACAGTTGTGCGTGTAAAGACATAAAAGCGAGAGCCACATTTCTGGAATAAATCGAGCAGGACTGGATGAAGGCTGATTCGAGTTTTCTAATCAAAAAGGAGAGAAAATTGTATTCTGGAGCCAGATGCCTGAACATGTCAACCCTCTGCCCTGTACCGTCATCAATGTCATTTGTGAGAATGTTTTCACTATTTTTCACCTCTTATTCATCTCTTCATTCTAACTGCTCTTCACCTTTTCACAGATCTGTGCTCTCCAATACCAGCTGTTGAGGATGTCCACTAGATCCAGAGAATATTGTCTGAACTACTCAACAGCTGCAATATCATGCAAATGTTGAATAACCCAAGGCTAAAGCTTATACATACATTTATGAAGATAAACTTGTTGTTTTTTAGTTTTTTTTTTTGGGGGGGGGGGTATTTTATTCTGATTTTACTGCCTATTGTTCTGTTGAAGAAGAATCTATTATACAGAGCTCCACCCCTGGGCCCCTGGTAAACAGCAGGCGGCATCAGCAGAACACACTAAACCATCTGCTTCACTGTAAACACTGTATAAATCTAGAGCTGGAGGAACGTCCCACTGATACACACACACACACACACACACACACACACACACACACACACACACACACACACACACACACACACACACACACACACACACACACACACACATACGCACGCACGCACGCACGCACGCACGCACACACACACACACACACACAGCTACAACTGTACCTACGTACCAGCAAGTGCTCCAAAATGTCACCGCAAGTGACATGTAACTAATATGTCAGCTTTGGTGACATACAGTATAACATCAAATCAATATGTAAACGGTGGAAGACTCTGTTTTAGAAGAAAGTGGAAGATTTATACACTGTGGACAACATGAGCAGTGCCAACATATGGTTCAACTGCATTGAGAATGATGATGTGAAATTCAAATGACTTTTAACAGTTTGTGAGCAATGCTAGGCTATTCCACAAAGCACTTCACTTGTAAAAGTATAGCAGTCAAAAGTCTTGGAGACTTTCACAGTTACACATGATTTTTCTCACCCAAAATTCATAGGCCTGTAAACGTAGCAGAGTAACAATGGCTTTAAGAAATACCAGATGGGAAGGCAGTCTCCAGGGTCCGACAACCTGTGGGTATCCAACTCATCTGTCTCCAGGGCATCACAACCTGTGGGTATCCAACTCATCTGTCTCCAGGGCATCACAACCTGTGGGTATCCAACTTGTCTGTCTACAGGGCCCCACAACCTGTGGGTATCCAACTCATCTGTCTCCAGGGCCCCACAGCCTGTGGGTATCCAACTCATCTGTCTCCAGGGCCCCACAACCTGTGGGTATCCAACTCATCTGTCTCCAGGGTCCCACAAGCTGTGGGTATCCAACTCATCTGTCTCCAGGGCCCCACAGCCTGTGGGTATCCAACTTGTCTGTCTCCAGGGCCACACAACCTGTGGGTATCCAACTCATCTGTCTCCAGGGCCACACAACCTGTGGGTATCCAACTCATCTGTCTCTGACAAGTCAGTTCAGAGCAGCTATTAAGCAGATTCAAATTATCTGTACATACACAAGCATGCACACACACATACACACACACACACACACTCACAAACAAACACACAGGTGTTACACTGGCATCCTCTATATCTGAGAATGCATGGACATGCATGGAATCCTGGACATGCTGCCTTTCCTAAGAGCACATCAATTATTGAAAGAAAATGATTATCACGTAGTAGATTAATATCCTTTCAGACCCTATTCATTGTTTCCATAAATCCTGCTTCTGTTGTGATTCAGCCCGAGCATAGAGTGGAGGATCAATCTGTTGCTCTTCTTTTGAAGGCAAAAAGTGAAGTAATGAATTACATCAGTAACATATGGTGTAATGCATTTCAGTTTCCACCGAGTGTTTGACAATACACCACATGAAAGATCAATTTACAAACTAAAAGCAGAGAGAGAAGTAGAAGGGGAGTTAGCCTCCGTACAGATTATAGAAGGCTCATAGTGAGTCATATCAGAAGACTTAGTGGTATATGAAATCTGAAACTCCTCAGGTAAAGTAGACCTATGTAATGTTTTGCACCATGCACTTTAAGGAATCACAATGGAAATAAATAATTCACTTTTTAGTGTTATCCCTGTTAAGTTTTAAAAATGTATTTACTACTGTGTGTGTATATTACATTTTTTTTACTGGCAAATAAAATAAATCAATCATTCAAATATGAGGCGGAGATTAGCGTTGGGAACAGAGCATCATACAATAAACATTCTGTGTACCGGTAGTAAACTGCAATGTTTGACTAATGAACACAACGTAGAATTTAACTAGTGAGCTGTGTCTACATACCCTAAGTTCACTTCTCACAATGGAAATAAAACGATACTGTATTGTGATGGAAAGGCCTTGAGTCTTTCCTTCAAAAGATGGGGAAAAAAAGTACCTACAGTAGAAGTGACACACTTCATTGGCTATCAACAAATCAGATAATTTTTCAATTACCAAATGTTATTACGTCACCTCAAACAGATCATGAACACATAGTGTGCCAGCGTTGTAAATAATCAAATGTTACAGCTGTTAGTTCTGCATAATGTTAAAAGCCACAGGAGAAGTAGCACACAGAACCATATTAACAAACTTCAATAAAATACCTCTTACCATATTTTTTAAAAGATCTCCCTACTTCAAACAAAAATCTACTTACTGACAATGGAGGGGAATTTGTAACCTGGCGGCAGGTAGCCCAGTGGTTAGAGTGTTGGGCCTGTAACCGAAAGGTTGCTGGATTGAATCCCTGAGCTGACAAGGTAAAAATCTGTTGTTACGCCCCTGAACAAGGCAGTTAACCCACTGTTCCTAGGCCGTCATTGAAAATAAGAAGTTGTTCTTAACTGACTTGCCTAGTAAAATAAAGGTAAAAAAATGAGAGACATGTAAACCAAGAACTAAAATCTTGCGCAAAAGGGTCAGATGCGCGGTACCATTTATGTTACATAGTCTGTCCACAAGAGATTAGAAAGCCTCCCACCCCTATAGCCAGGGTCAGAGATTATATGATGAATATTATGAGGCATCACTGAGTGGACACACAATCTCTCATTGGGAAGGTTTCTAGTAAGCTACAGTCACCCACAAAGAGCGATTAAATACAGTGGGTGACTGTAGCTTACTAGAGACCTTCCCAATGAGAGACTGTATTTAAACACTCTTAGTTGGTGACTGTAGCTTACTAGAGACCTTCCCAAGAGCGTTTAAACACAAGCATATGGAGTATCTTATCCCTGCTGTCGGCAGTTAAGACTAAGGATAGATATCAATTAGTGTTTGCTCTCTGAAGCGGTGCAGGCTCAGCATTGTCCTTCTATCCTGCTTCTCTCCTGTGGATTTAATAAGATGGTGATCTGATATGACTTCCTAGCGACATCACACATCGACAAACAGGCTTCCCCACTGCTACTGTAAGAACCTCCAGGTGGCTGAAGCAGGTTGAAACAAGAGTATGTGCCACAATGCCGTTCTATGAATCGGGATCACTGATACAAATGAGGCCTTTAACCAGCACTCCTCCACACTAAATGTCAGTCACCTGTATTCTCTCTCTCTCTGTCTCTGTCTCTCTCTCTCTCTCTCTCTCTCTCTCCCCCTGACTCTTTATTGTGATGCTGCTCTTCCATGCGTTAGTAAGGGATTAATAACAGCCTCTACTATTTGTGCTGCGTACCAACTGACACCCTATTCCATCTATAGTGTACTACTTTTGACCAGGACCTGACTCAGTCCTAATCACAGATGTAAACACTATAGCTAACTTAATGTACTGTAAGCTCCTGAGACTCCCCTGTGGTAAGTATGTAAATTCCTGTGGTAAGTATGTAAATTCCTGTGGTAAGTATGTAAATTCCTGTGGTAAGTATGTAAATTCAAGGACCATATATTTTGTACTGTTGTCATTGTTAATACAATATGTTGCTATACAGCAGTGTTTGGAACTTACTGCAAACGCTTGTGTAAATATGAATCTAAGTCAAAATGAATCCCTTTGAAATGTAATGAAAAATATTATAATCTATGGATGATCACACTACTAAAACCCACACAGCACTCTCCACTCAGTCGCCTCCCACTGACTCTTCATACAAAATCCTTTAATGGATTCTTGTGGAGTTGTAACATAAGATTGTTGTGGAGTTGTAACATAAGATTGTTGTGGAGTTGTAACATAAGATTGTTGTGGAGTTGTAACGTAAGATTGTTGTGGAGTTGTAACGTAAGATTGTTGTGGAGTTGTAACGTAAGATTGTTGTGGAGTTGTAACGTAAGATTGTTGTGGAGTTGTAACATAAGATTGTTGTGGAGTTGTAACATAAGATTGTTGTGGAGTTGTAACATAAGATTGTTGTGGAGTTGTTACATAAGATTGTTGTGGAGTTGTAACATAAGATTGTTGTGGAGTTGTAACATAAGATTGTTGTGGAGTTGTAACATAAGATTGTTGTGGAGTTGTAACATAAGATTGTTGTGGAGTTGTAACGTAAGATTGTTGTGGAGTTGTAACATAAGATTGTTGTGGAGTTGTAACGTAAGATTGTTGTGGAGTTGTAACGTAAGATTGTTGTGGAGTTGTAACATAAGATTGTTGTGGAGTTGTAACATAAGATTGTTGTGGAGTTGTTACATAAGATTGTTGTGGAGTTGTAACATAAGATTGTTGTGGAGTTGTAACATAAGATTGTTGTGGAGTTGTAACATAAGATTGTTGTGGAGTTGTAACGTAAGATTGTTGTGGAGTTGTAACGTAAGATTGTTGTGGAGTTGTAACATAAGATTGTTGTGGAGTTGTAACATAAGATTGTTGTGGAGTTGTAACATAAGATTGTTGTGGAGTTGTAACATAAGATTGTTGTGGAGTTGTAACATAAGATTGTTGTGGAGTTGTAACATAAGATTGTTGTGGAGTTGTTACATAAGATTGTTGTGGAGTTGTAACATAAGAAAAAAGTGCCTCGGAACAGGGATAATCTTTAACTCTAGTCCCTTTGGCAAATATATAGAAGATGTCGTTATTTTTCGTTATGAAAAATCATTACAATTATAAAGTTTCATAAAGTTTCCACAAGATCATTGTGACTGAGTGAACAGCATGACTAGAACTAGCCTGGTCCCAGATCTGTTTGTGCTTTTGACTTCTCCATTGTCATTGTCAAGCCATGTTTCACATGACAATTCCATAAGAAGTTGCCAAGATAGCAGAAACAGACTGGCACACATGGCTAGGGAACTATTTAACAGATATGAATATGCAAAGGCTGTTTGGAACTATACACACTCACAGATTAATTGGCTTTAATAGCTTCAAAACAATTGATTGGTTTGTTTGTTTGCCTGAGATTATATTATTGTGTTTTGCTATTTGTATAACGGCACATTTATTTAAACTAAAAGCTTCACCCAGCTCAATCAAACTGATACAGAGGGCTACAGAAATGTAATTTATGCATGAAAATAAAATAATGTGTAGCAGGTGCTGCAAGGACCAGTTTAAAAAGATTGTTTGTATCCACCCTTAATATGGCAGCTTCATTCCTGTAAATTCCCCCTAATTATGGTACACATGTAAGACATCACCGTTTTTTTGTTTTACTGGATTGAATGTTGAGAGTGTGCTGCGAGAGGAATTCTGTCGTTTTTGGTCACCTAAGCCTATGCTGAAGTAGGACAAAAAATCACTATGGAAAGTGTTTAAAAGAAAACTGTAGTCTAGATAACATATGAAAACATTACATTCTTGATGAAATTCAGCTTGTATTTTCTGCTTGTTTAAGGGGTAAATGTGTCTCTTTCTGAAACAATAGGGCTCTTTGTGGTAGGTAAATTCACCCTGGATTTGGCCCTTTGGCTTGGTCTGTATTTCTATGCCTCATCAAGGGAAGAACTGTGGAAAATCCATCTGGCACTTTCCGAGGCCTTAATGATATTGTGCCAAATGAAAATGAACGCTGGAATAAAATAACACAGTAATAACTATTTGACTAAACTACATAGTGTATGTACTTTACTTGTTTGAAGCTTTTTTCCTAATTGGGAAAAATAAAAAAATAAAAAATAAAATATTAGTGAACCAAAATCTTCAGAATTTTGCAATGCCTGGAAAAAATTGTCGTCTTGCACGCCTTATTTCACACTTTACTCAGATTGTAAAAAAAAGTTGAGCTGTGCTGCCAACACCCCCCTCCCACCCCCGTCCCCATGCAGGCCCGGGCCCACCCCATCTCTCCCCTGTATCGCAGCAGCTCAGACAGACAGGTTGAAATAGGTTAGGCATGGAAGTCATTTCCCCTCTAGGTGCTCCAGCCTCTCTGTCCAGACTCAACAAAGTCCTGAAATATCATTAACATCTGATTTGGAAAATGTCTGACAACCACCTCTTTGTTCCTCTACTGCACCAGACTGGGGGGAGAACAGCGCAGCATTACCATATCACTAATATAATCACGCCTATTAGACTGAGAAATATAGGATTTGTTTTGTTTTTTGTTCCTCTCTCTTTCGTTCTCTGAGAGAAATATCGTGTGAATATGTCTATTGTACTCATTTCATTTGTGTAAGTGGTGTGGCATAATGATACATAAACATTACCTCACCTTAACTAGGAGCAGAGAGAAACAGACTAGTTAACTGAATGACCCATACAATCAGCTCTTTGTGTTGTTATTTCTCCTCCTCCGTCCAGGATACATTTTCTTCCATCTTTCCAAGTCTGGTCCGAGAGCTATACGTGATGAAAGGGAAGGGGTGGAGGGGTGGGAGAGTCTGACTGAACGTCTCATAACCGGTTAATATGTGAATGTAAAGCCAAGATTACACTTAAGTGTCTCAATCGATTTGTCTCAGTTGTCCCTGCTGCCATATAAAGGCTGTTGTAGTCTGCAGTGTAGGCCCAGTGGTGGACTTACCATTAGGCAGAAGAGGCAATTGCCTCAGGCCTCACATCATCAAGGGGTCTCGTGAACTAGGCATAATAAAAAATTATACTAATAGTAATATTTTTTTGTATTATTACTTCTCCGCTTGAGGCCCACCTCTGTCTGCTCCGCTTTGATTTAACTGTACAAATGTATTACCTTTATGATGTTTTCATTTGATTGTCAAACAAATCACTTAAAAAAGTAGTTTACCTTTGCACCTTCATCTGAAATAGGATGTGGGGGGACTGGCCTCTGTCTGGGGGGGACTGGCCTCTGTCTGGGGGGGACTGGCCTCTGTCTGGGGGGGACTGGCCTCTGTCTGGGGGGGACTGGCCTCTGCCTGGGGGGGACTGGCCTCTGCCTGGGGGGGACTGGTCTCTGCCTGGGGGGGACTGGTCTCTGTCTGGGGGGGACTGGTCTCTGCCTGGGGGGGACTGGTCTCTGCCTGGGGGGGACTGGCCTCTGTCTGGGGGGGACTGGCCTCTGCCTGGGGGGGACTGGTCTCTGCCTGGGGGGGACTGGTCTCTGCCTGGGGGGGACTGGCCTCTGTCTGGGGGGGACTGGTCTCTGCCTGGGGGGGACTGGTCTCTGCCTGGGGGGGACTGGCCTCTGTCTGGGGGGGACTGGTCTCTGCCTGGGGGGGACTGGCCTCTGTCTGGGGGGGACTGGCCTCTGTCTGGGGGGGACTGGTCTCTGCCTGGGGGGGACTGGTCTCTGTCTGGGGGGGACTGGTCTCTGCCTGGGGGGGACTGGTCTCTGCCTGGGGGGGACTGGTCTCTGCCTGGGGGGGACTGGTCTCTGTCTGGGGGGGACTGGCCTCTGTGTGGGGGGGACTGGTCTCTGCCTGGGGGGGACTGGCCTCTGTGTGGGGGGCTGGCCTCTGCCTGGGGGGGACTGGCCTCTGTGTTGGGGGCTGGCCTCTGCCTGGGGGGGACTGGTCTCTGCCTGGGGGGGACTGGTCTCTGCCTGGGGGGGACTGGCCTCTGTGTTGGGGGCTGGTCTCTGCCTGGGGGGGACTGGTCTCTGCCTGGGGGGGACTGGTCTCTGCCTGGGGGGGACTGGCCTCTGTGTGGGGGGCTGGCCTCTGCCTGGGGGGGACTGGCCTCTGTGTTGGGGGCTGGCCTCTGCCTGGGGGGGACTGGTCTCTGCCTGGGGGGGACTGGTCTCTGCCTGGGGGGGACTGGCCTCTGTGTGGGGGGGACTGGTCTCTGTCTGGGGGGGACTGGCCTCTGTGTGGGGGGGCTAGCCTCTGTGTGGGGGGGACTGGCCTCTGTGTGGGGGGGCTGGCCTCTGCCTGGAACAGACTGGGCTCTGCCTGGGACAGGCTGGCCTCTGTGTGGGGGGGACTGGCCTCTGTGTGGGGGGGCTGGCCTCTGCCTGCGACAGACTGGCCTCTGCCTGGGACAGACTGGCCTCTGTGTGGGGGGGACTGGCCTCTGCCTGGGGCGGACTGGCCTCTGCCTGGGGCCTCCAAATCACTAAGTCTGCCCATATGGGGCTCAGAAAGAGGGGCAATTTATATACTGTAGGTGGAGATGTAATCCTCCTGCAAACTAATGAAGCAAGGTTTTTTCGGGATGTGTGCTAGGCTACATCTAATGATGCATATGTTTGAAATGTACACACATCTCCATTAGCTAGCTAACTGCATTATCAGTCACATAATTTGAAGGTAGACTGGAAAAACATTGACTGACACGTCCATTTGTATTTGTGTGTCAAGTAGTCATATACACAGTAGAGATATTGCAGTTTTGTCCTTTCTTAGCGACTTCTTTACAGTTCATTATCAAGATTCTCTCGAATCACCCAATCATAAACAACCGAGCAGATTATCTGATCTCCACTCCAGTACCATCTAGACCATCCATTAGCTGGAGTCTTGTAAAAGTGTGTAAGGAAATCTAAAACACACACCATCCCGGTCGGTGCACTGCTGAGAGTTAAGATAGCAAATTCAGATAGTGCTTTTCCCTCAGCCAATAGTTATTTACCATTCATAACTAACTCAAGGCAGAATATTTTATTGAGTGCAGACCCCCCATTTGAAATAGTGTTTTATTGTTACAGGTTTGTTCCCAAGGTCGATTGTAGGGATTTATTTTAGCATTTTTTATCATCTTTGGTCCATAACAAATGGGTTTCCATCCCTCCTCTTTACATATTGTCAATACATTGTGTTTGGTTTAATGCTCCAATTCGTATTTCCATCCAACAATGTCACACATAATGCTCAGACCATAATGAAACATTCAACCTATCCTAATTAATAGCACTGCATGGTTCAGAGAGAGTGACTGACCCAAACTTATGGAAAGCTTTGTACAGACACAATGAACGTAGCCTTGCTAGTGAGAAAGGCCACTGTAGGGAGCCCTGGCTCTTAAGAGAAGACAGACTATGTGCACAATAACCTCCTGCCAAATGTATGACCATATTAGAGACCAGTGGCGATTTTGGTGGGGCCCAAAAAATATATAGTGGGATGCATGCCAGCAAAGCCACTACACAACACAAAACAAAAAAATACATGACTTGCGCTATAACGGTGACAAACTGTTAGGCGGGCCTACATAAAGCTGTCCCAACAGCAGAGTCTCAACACCTTACCACTGCTACACCTTGTAAGGATCTATGTTCAGAGAGGTCTCTGGAAATCTTTATGGTTTTCAGGTTTAGTGTCCAGAGACCTCTCTGGACAACTTTATGTTTAGTTTGGAATTGGTCCCCAATTAGAGGCAGCTGCGCCGTATTGTCTCTAATTGGGGAGTCTATTTATGTTCAGTTTATTCCCACCTGTGTGTCTTTGCACCACAGCTCTGCACCTTGGGTCCTGTCTCATCGCAACCGTGACACACCTGGCTATCAGCGGAGCCTTGTCTGCCAGCAAAACAGTTAATTCAGCTTTATTTAAAAACATAGCTGGTATGGCAGACTTGCTTAAACAAATTGGGTTTCTACTGACAATTGAGATGTACAAACTATGGCATAACGGGACGACATGCGGAAAAGAGGCAATCCGTCATTTCAATTAAGACATTAATGAGCAAGCTAGGACGGACGAAGTCAATATAACTATTTGTTCAGGACTTTTTAAATGTAAAGCAACAGAATTCAGAACATTGGGCCGTTCTTACAGTGTACTCCCTGTACAAGTCAGAACCGTAAACAGACAATGAAAGCTCTTACAATATTTGATGATTACATTTCTCTAAAACAGGTTATAGGCTATATGTGCACCATCAAGTTAGAACAGTAGGGAAAATTAAGAGGTGTCTTTGCGTGTCAAATAAAGCAATTCTATTATAGAATCGTGTATGTGCTGAATTTAAACGTGCAAGCCTAGCGCCACCACTACTATCAGTAGCAATGTCAAAGCTGTACAAAAAAGTAGCCAAACAAGCACACACCGGGCAACGAACGATGTGTTTACAATATCACGTTGGAGAAAATAGACCAAATTATTAGGGTGAGGCACATGGGCTACTAACAACTGGCAATCTCTGGATTTATTGTGGGAACTTGGAAAAAAAAACAGCCACTCCATTGAATAGCAGGCTAAGGACAAGAATTAAAAAGGAATTTCTTGTCGATTGTCTACTTGATTTATGATGATGACTGCTAGCTATTTTGAAAGTAAAATGTTGACAGGATCAGTCCAATAAAAGCTTCTGTATTGTTTGCAAACTGATATGTGACAGGTATTAATGCCAAAATAACTAATATATGCTTTGTTGGGGGGGGATAAAAAATGTGGGGCTCACCTGTGAATGACGGGTCGCCACTATTAGAGACACATATTTCCCTCAGAATACACAGACCCACAACGAATTTTGATCAACTCTACTGGGTGAAATACCACAGTGTGCCATCACAGCAGCAAGATTTGTGACCTGTTGCCACAAGAAAAATACAACCCATATTTATGTTTATTTTTGTATTTTTTTTTTTTTAAGGTAGAACAGAAATGGCGGTTGCAGTGACAGACATGAGGGTTGCAGTGACAGACATGGGAATTGCAGTGACAGACATGGTGATTGCAGTGACAGACATGGGGATTGCAGTGACAGACATTGGGATTGCAGTGACAGACATGGGGATTGCAGTGACAGACATGGGGATTGCAGTGACAGACATGGGGATTGCAGTGACAGACATGGGGATTGCAGTGACAGGCATGAGGTTGTAGTGACAGACATGGGGATTGCAGTGACAGACATGGAGATTGCAGTGACAGACATGGAGATTGCAGTGACAGGCATGAGGTTGTAGTGACAGACATGGGGATTGCAGTGACAGACATGGCGATTGCAGTGACAGACATGAGGGTTGCAGTGACAGACATGGAGATTGCAGTGACAGACATGAGGGTTGCAGTGACAGACATGGAGATTGCAGTGACAGACATGGAGATTGCAGTGACAGACATGAGGGTTGCAGTGACAGACATGGGGATTGCAGTGACAGACATGAGGATTGCAGTGACAGACACGAGGAGAGGGTGACAGACAGCATGATTAGAACGATGGAACATAAAGTTTGTGTTGATTTATATGTTCTAAAGGCCATGGGACAAAACTCTGGAACATTTTGCAATTAATTCACAAGCTTACATTTATCTGTGTATTTGTTGTATTATTTGGTTAATTTGTATGTTACTGTAAACATAAACACATTCACATACCCCGTGTTCTCTTCTAATAATGTCTTCTTTATGTTTAAAGGGCATCTACAGCACAGTACCATTCCCAGTGGCCCTGTTGATTTTGTGGTTAACGAGTCCATGACTCCCTGTGGTCATCTACGGTCGATTCCTGCCCTTGCCCTTGAGTGACAGATTCACTTATAGAATTTTGTTGAGTTCCACTCTCAGGCAATGAGTAGGGGAGTTCCATGGTTCCCAGGGCTTACTATAAAGCTGTGGGGGGTGCAGTGCAGTGGTGTTTGTGTGTTTGTGTGTGTGCATGTGTGCGTGTGTGTTGTGTGTGTGTGTGTGTGTGTGTGTGTGTGTGTGTGTGTGTGTGTGTGTGTGTGTGTGTGTGTCACTGGAGGAAGAGGAGGAAGATCTACACTGTGAATTTAATTTTAGTTTTAAATAGTGAAACATTTAAAAAATTATCCTTTTTAAATAAAACTATACTAAATCTATTCTGTTTAAGATGACACCGACCAAGATGACAGCTTCAAGACTAGCCTTATATAACTCTGCAGTATTTTGTTTGTTTATGTACTATTTTTTTAGTTTTTAGCTCAGGAATTGTTTTGTGTCATTACATACAGCCGGGAAGAACTATTGGATATTAGAGCGGCTGTCACACCCTGATCTGTTTCACCTGTCTTTGTGATTGTCTCCACCCCCCTCCAGGTGTCGCCCATCTTCCTCATTATCCCCAGTGTATTTATACCTGTGTTCTCTGTTTGTCTGTTGCCAGTTTGTTTTGCTTCGTCAAGCCTACCATCATTTTTCCCTGCTCCTGTCTTTTCTATAGTCCCTGTTTTCTAGTTTTCCCGGTTTTGACCATTCTGCCTGTCCTGACCCTGAACCTGCCTGCCGTCCGGTACCTTGCCATGCTACTCTGGATTATTGACCCCTGCCTGTCCTGACCCTGAGACTGCCTTCCATTCTGGACCTTTTGAACCCTATCTGGATTTCTGACTTTTGTCTGCCCCTGACCTGTCGTTTTGTCTGGCCCTGTGCTAGTAATAAACATTTGTTACTTCGACATTGTCTGCGCCTGGGTCTTTCCTGAAACGTGATAGCGGCGTTAACTCACCTGAACCACCAACATTACGACCAGGATTTCAACTTCCCCGGAGCAGATCCTTTGTTCGCTCTCCCCAGGGCAATTGAGCTTATTCCAGATGCCGACCCAAAACAACGCCGGCGGAGGTGAGGTACTCGGGGTGGCCTTCTTGTCCGACTCAGGAAGCGTGCACACCACCCACCGCTCCCGAGTATTTTACTCGCTAATGTCCAATCTCTGGATAATAAGGTTGATGAGCTTAGGGCGAGAAACTCAAGTCCTTCTGTACACCCAACTTCGAATATCTCACAATCAAATGCAGACCATTCTACCTCTCGGGGGAAGTTTCTGCCATCACTGCCACAGCCCTATACAGTGGGGAGAACAAGTATTTGATACACTGCCGATTTTGCAGGTTTTCCTACTTACAAAGCATGTAGAGGTCTGTAATTTTTATCATAGGTACACTTCAACTGTGAGAGACGGAATCTAAAACAAAAATCCAGAAAATGACATTGTATGATTTTTTAGTAATTAATGTGCATTTTATTGCATGACATAAGTATTTGATCACCTACCAACCAGTAAGAATTCCGGCTCTCACAGACCTGTTCGTTTTTCTTTAAGAAGCCCTCCTGTTCTCCACTCATTACCTGTATTAACTGCACCTGTTTGAACTTGTTACCTGTATAAAAGACACCTGTCCACACACTCAATCAAACAGACTCCAACCTCTCCACAATGGCCAAGACCAGAGAGCTGTGTAAGGACATCAGGGATAAAATTGTAGACCTGCACAAGGCTGGGATGGGCTACAGGACAATAGGCAAGCAGCTTGGTGAGAAGGCAACAACTGTTGGCGCAATTATTAGAAAATGGAAGAAGTTCAAGATGACGGTCAATCTCCCTCGGTCTGGGGCACCATGCAAGATCTCACCTCGTGGGGCATCAATGATCATGAGGAAGGTGAGGGATCAGCCCAGAACTACACGGCAGGACCTGGTCAATGACCTGAAGAGAGCTGGGACCACAGTCTCAAAGAAAACCATTAGTAACACACTACGCCGTCATGGATTAAAATCCTGCAGCGCACGCAAGGTCCCCCTGCTCAAGCCAGCGCATGTCCAGGCCCGTCTGAAGTTTGCCAATGACCATCTGGATGATCCAGAGGAGGAATGGGAGAAGGTCATGTGGTCTGATGGGACAAAAATAGAGCTTTTTGGTCTAAACTCCACTCGTCGTGTTTGGAGGAAGAAGAAGGATGAGTACAACCCCAAGAACACCATCCCAACCGTGAAGCATGGAGGTGGAAACATCATTCTTTGGGGATGCTTTTCTGCAAAGGGGACAGGACGACTGCACCGTATTGAGGGGAGGATGGATGGGGCCATGTATCGCGAGATCTTGGCCAACAACCTCCTTCCCTCAGTAAGAGCATTGAAGATGGGTCGTGGCTGGGTCTTCCAGCATGACAACGACCCCGAAACACACAGCCAGGGCAACTAAGGAGTGGCTCTGTAAGAAGCATCTCAAGGTCCTGGAGTGGCCTAGCCAGTCTCCAGACCTGAACCCAATAGAAAATGTTTGGAGGGAGCTGAAAGTCTGTATTGCCCAGCGACAGCCCCGAAACCTGAAGAATCTGGAGAAGGTCTGTATGGAGGAGTGGGCCAAAATCCCTGCTGCAGTGTGTGCAAACCTGGTCAAGAACTACAGGAAACGTATGCTCTCTGTAATTGCAAACAAAGGTTTCTGTACCAAATATTAAGTTCTGCTTTTCTGATGTATCAAATACTTATGTCATGCAATAAAATGCTAATTAATTACTTAAAAATCATACAATGTGATTTTCTGGATTTTTGTTTTAGATTCCGTCACTCACAGTTGAAGAGTACCTATGATAAAAATTACAGACTTCTACATGCTTTGTAAGTAGGAAAACCTGCAAAATCGGCAGTGTATCAAATACTTGTTCTCCCCACTGTATATCTCACCTCAAGCCGATACCACGTCGGCCCTCAAAGGACTTCATTGGACTTTATGTAAACTGGAAAACACATATACTGAGGCATTTATTGTAGCTGGGGATTTTAACCAATTATATTATATCAACACATCAACTTGACCATTGTTACACTTCCTTACAAAATGCCGTCCCAATAGATCCACAAATTATGCAATCGCCACCACATTACAAACTGCCCTGTCCCATCTGGATAAGAGGCATAACTATGTAAGAATGTTGTTCATTGACTATAGCTCAGAATTCAACACCACAGTACCCTCCAAGCTCATCATCAAGCTCGAGGCCCTGGGTCTGAACCCCGCCCTTGCAACTGGATCCTGGACTTCCTGAAGGGTCGCCCCCAGGTGGTGAAGGTAGGAAACAACTCCTCCTCGCTGATCTTCAATTTAAGCTTTATACAGCTCGTTGAGTGCGGTCTTAGTGCCAGCATTGATTTGTGGTGGTAAATAGAAGCCTACGAATAATATAGATGAGAACTTTTTATCATGAGGTATTCGACCTCAGGTGAGCAATACCTTGAGACTCCTTTAATATTAGACATTGCGCACCAGCAGTTACTGACAAAGATACACACCCCCGCCCATTGTCTTGCCAGACTTAGGCAGCTCTATAACCCAGCCAGCTTTATATTAACCATGTCCTCGTTCAGCCATATCTCGGTGAAACACAAGATATTACCGTTTTTAATGTCCCATTGGTAGGATAGCCTCAACCATAGATCGTCCAGTTTATTTTCCAATGATTTCACGAATCAGATAAAAAAAATAGATAAAAATATACCTTATGGAACAGCAGGGTGTGTGAAAAGACACATACACAGGCACAGATACATGCATACACACATACGATAACATATGCACTATACACACACGTACACATGATAAAAAAATTATTAATCCTCCCTAATCTTGAACAACACTAACCACCACTGGTCTGGGCTTGTGTGTGCATGGCAGGCAACAGAATAGCTACTGGCTTAATTGAAGCTGACTGTCCAACCATCGAGCCCAGCACCGCTCTCCCTCTCTCACCATTGTAACCCTAACCATGTCATAAAAAACCTTATTAAATGCCGATTAAGACAGTGATAAATGTATCTTGTCAGGTTAGGACTTGCTGACAGGTGGACCATAGAGAGGTAGCTAACATTTTCCAGGCAGACTTCAGGGGAACGAGCAGAGACGGATTATGACTTCCTAGGGCCCTGGGCACAGTTAATACTCAAAGACCCCACCCCCCTCCCCCCCCCCCCACACGCCCACATGACACACTTATTTTACCACTAGAATCAACATTTTTGGCTGCCCGTCATTATGAATGGCGGTTGACATTGCAAATTAAATTGTTTAACGCTATTACTGAAGTAGATATTGAGAGTTGAAGGATTGATACATTATTTGCACAGGCATTTAGAGTTTTTGGGGGGAGGAGGGATTACAGAAGCACTCCCATCCGACAGTTGGCGTAAAGAATTATTCTAAATTCACAAAAGCATCTTTAGTGCTCAATCCAACACAACCGAACATTGCGACTTGTCACACGAAACGCATCTTTTTCATTCACGTGTAGGAGAGTGAAAGCAATTTGTAATGGACTACCATGTTAATAACATGTGTGAGAAATATATTTATGTCCGGGGGCTTCGGGCTATGCTAGACAGAAACTGGTTATAGTTCGTGCATTTTGTCTTATTGACAATAGACATGGCTACTACATTAACATTTTGTCAATTATGTTGTTGCTATGGTGACTCAGGAGCGACAAATAAACATAACACTCCCACATCAAACCACACCCCCAAGACAACTCTCGTTTGGCTTCAGTCATGGCCGCTAACATTTAGTCAAAACAAGGCCAAATCAGGAAGTACAGTTGCCCTTTTAAAGATGTAATCCGCTTGAGTTAGAGTGATAGTTTGTTGCAGCTTCTTCCCTCTGCAACTTTTAATTGTGTGCGTGTGTGTGTGTGTGTGCGCGCGCGTGTGTGTGTGTGTGTGTGTGTGTGTGTGTGTGTGTGTGCGTGTGTGTGTGCTTGTGCGTGCGTGTACGTGTGCGTGTGTGCATGTTTGTGTGTGTGTGTGACTACATTTAATGAAACCACCACTTTCTCTACTACTACTACCTGTCAGTCACTCTGTATATTTATATATTTACCACTTCTTTCTAACAGTGTATTTCAGGTACCTGCTTCAATCCTTCACTTGATTAGAGAAAGCGAGAGAGAGAGAGAGACAGAGACAGAGACAGAGACAGAGAAAGAGAAAGAAAGAAAGAAAGATAAAACAATGAAGAGAAAGAGAGCCAGACAAAGAAGAAAAACAGCCTGTTGACACAAAGACAGACAGAGACAGCTAGTCTGCCCAGCCAGTGGTATACTATACTGGCCTCCTGGCTCTAGCCCAATGAGGCCCCTCCAGACGCCTTCTCTCGACCCCAGAGCCACTGAGTCTCCTCGGGCCCGCCAGGCTGCTTTAGCCCCTCTCCCCATGAGCTCCACACACCATTTTAATAGATCACTATTAAATTGTCAGATTGTTGAGACCTGGAACGGTTTAATCTCCCAGGCTCTAATGACTTTAGCAGGTTGTCACACCACATAGGCGTATAGAAATGGTTATTCACAGGGTTGTCTTGAACTGAAAGACCCGTCTGTGTGTAATGTAAAGACATAGTGAATCAATTCACGCCTATGAACTGACTTGGATAATCCAAGTGAGTAAGAATGGATGAACGCATTGCTGATAATGGCTATACAATAATACACTTCTAGCTGACTTGAATGGCATGGATAATACTTTTAGAGACGGACACTTTTGTGAGCGATTTATTTTTGCTTATCATGCATTATCATCATACTCCTCTCCTTTAACTGGATTTGGACTGACATTGACTGCTTTCAACGACTCCCGGGCCATCTTTAGAGAGTGACCTTGTGGTTCTGATGAATTATAATATCTAGCAATCTGTTACTATTAAACACTGCCTCTTTGGAGTGACATTTCAGTCAATGCAGGAGCAGCAGCCTTGGACAGTTTTCTAAGATGCCAATTCCCGCTTCCAGAGTTTCATGTGAAAATTGTTAATTGATGTTCTCTGCTGCGTAAATAAATTACGTAAAAAAAATGACAGACAGGCAAACGGGTTATCCGGGCAACTCTATGATTGAGTTTTGTTGGTCCCCAATTAGAGGCAGCTGCCATACGTTGTCTCTAATTGGGGATCCTGTTTGAGTTGATTATTGTGCCCACCTGTGGGTGGGTCATTGTTTGTGCATGTCGCACATCAGTTCCTGGTTTCGTTCCCTCCTTTGTTTTGTTGTTTTTGGTCACAAATAAAAGGAATGTATTCACACTACTGGCCAGCGCCTCGGGTCCAATCTTCGAACCATGAAAATTACGCATTCCTGTGCCTGTCTCCCGATCCATTATATATATATATATTATTATACAATGTGACAGCAGGATGCACTTTGACGCACAATTAAGCCTTGTGTTATAAATGAAACAATTTGAGGGAAGCCAGTATTCAGGGAAAAGCAGAGAAAAAAAACAAGAAAACAAAGCATATTTATTAGCAGGTTCAATGTGTGCACGGGGTGCCAAACAAAACCGATAATTAATCTACCGCGGACCATATCCAGACAGTGATAAGTATTCAACAGTCAGTGTCTGCCAATCATATTTACCAGAGTACACTGGGGTTCCATTCCAGGATTCCAGAACTCCTCCCATTTAGAGCACCGAGCTTACCTAACACAATCTCCATTGATATTTATGTGCACCCTTAATTAATCAGAACCCACTCTTGGGAGGTTATTACAAGAAGAATGGATAGGGCATAGAGAGGGCTACCAATGACAAAAAGGTATATTGAAAAGAGGGACAATTATTTCTGTGAAATATAACTATCTAGAAATTGCTGCTCACTTTCAAATTGACTCGATTGTGGTGCCATTCATCAATGCTAAATTATGGAAATAATAGTGTTTTTTTTATGGGTTTTGGGAGGACAAAAATTATTACTATTTATTCCCATCACAGTGGAGTCTAGCCCATATTTCCCTGTGAGTCTGATGCTATAAATTGTGTTAAGAGCATGAATTTTACGTTTTGGACAAATAGTTGAATGAATGCAGGAAAACCCATCATTTTTCACATAAGCCAAATAAATCAAGAAAAACAATGCAGACGTGCGGGACCTCGGGGACAGAAATTGTGAGGCACTTTACAGTGACCTTTTCCAATAATAACATTCTGTCTGGGGGGAAGACATTAAGACAATTATATAAAGTAAGTCAGAAAAAGTTAAACTATTTAACACACTCTGCAAACCCTAAGTCCACTAATCACTGGAGACAAAACAAGCAGGAAAGAGCCAAAAGCCATCATCATCCCCGTATCGATCTGCAGGAAATCAAATTCAGCTGGATCAAATTCTCTATTGAACCTTCTAGTGATGCTAAGGTCATTTAGAGTTTTCAACTCTTTTCATTTTAAACGTCTCTCTCTCTCTCTCTCTCTCTCTCCCCCCCTCTCTCCCTCTCTCTCTCTCTCTTTCTCTCTTTATCTCTATCTCTTTTAATTCAATAAAACATTTTAAGGGATTTATTGGCATGGGAAACATATGTTAACATTGCCAAAGCAAGTGAAGTAGATAATAAACACACATTTGTCTTTCTTTTTTTTTTTCTTTCTCTCTCTTCTCTCTAGTGGATTCCATACTCTGTCTCTGTCCTCTCTAGCATTGGAAAACTATGCAATTGTCTTGGAGCTCCTGAAGACAGGAAGTGTTGTGTCAGGTAGGGAGAGATACAGTATTAGCATCAGTATCCTGTTCCCCCTGAAGGGAAAACCACCATCAGGACGTTAGAGCACCCTTCTGGCAGGACTTCAAACACCATTATGTCAGGACTTCAGAGCACCATTATGTCAGGACTTCAGACCACCATTATGTCAGGAATTCAGACCACCATCATGTCAGGACTTCAGACCACCATTATGTCAGGACTTCAGACCGCAATTATGTCAGGACTTCAAAGGACCATATTCAAAAAACTTGCCTGTTGACTGGCCAATGTCTTCCTGGATCCTGTTACGTAAGGATAAATAGGGTTAGAACTCCCCAGTGCAGTCAGAGGAACATGATCCTGGTCTCTCCAGGTGAAAGGTTGTACCCACTCCCCAGTACAGTCAGAGGAACGTGATCCTGGTCTCTCCAGGTGAAAGGTTGTACCCACTCCCCAGTACAGTCAGAGGAACGTGATCCTGGTCTCTCCAGGTGAAAGGTTGTAAACACTCCCCAGTGCAGTCAGAGGAACATGATCCTGGTCTCTCCAGGTGAAAGGTTGTACCCACTCCCCAGTGCAGTCAGAGGAACATGATCCTGGTCTCTCCAGGTGAAATGTTGTACCCCCTCCCCAGTACAGTCAGAGGAACATGATCCCGGTCTCTCCAGGTGAAGGGGCTGGACCAACTCCCCAGTGAAGGGCTGTAGCCAATCCCCAGTGCAGTCAGAGGTAAAATATGAAGATGCTGCTTGGCCAACTATGCTCTGAGTCAGAGCAGCCCATACAGTACATGTGGTTCTATTCGCTGGGGAGAAGGGAGGACTGTGTCTGTGTTTGCCTGATCCCAATTCACTCTGGTCACATGCTTTTTATTTGTCTCAGCTGAGAAAGAAAGACAGAAAGACAGAAAGAACACTTTAAAAGATTGTGTTTTTTAGTGTCATTGATGACATCAATAGTAGAAGAACAATCATACCACCAATCAATTTTTTTTAGTAAATAATTAACATGTTTTTGAAAAATGCGGTGTCTGTTTGAAAGCCACAAAATCCCAAGTTGTTTTCTTTGGCATCACAGGTTTTTCTCGTTGTTCTGAATGTATTGTATTATACCCTCTCCGTCCTTTTGACATGTCAATAACAACAATAACAAAAGTGCAGGTTTATGGCTGCAATACTGTCCTTTATAGTACCATTACTCCACCTTCAGCATCAGCCAGTGTAGCCAGCACTACAACTCATCACCAGGTGGAAAGAAACAACAGGAAAACTGTCGAAACAGAGATACTTTTAGAAAGAAGGAACTTCTGAAACTGTTTAAATGGAACTCGAGGAAGAATGCTGTAATACCAAATGGAGACGTCTAAAATGAGTTTCAGATGAAATGGGATGTTTATGTCGTCAATTCTCTGAACCCTTGCCTGTTGAAATCGTGTTAAAAGCACAGTAGGCTGAGGAAGTATTGAATGGATGGGGTTGAGGTAGGTTTGTGTTGTTTATAAATGCACTATTACCTAGTAATAAGGCTGTTATTACCTTTCACAATAAACAACATTACAGATACGTTGGTTAGCAATGTGACTGAATTATGAATAACTCTTGCTTTTCATTTTAAATTGTCACATTGTACATTTTCAAAATAAGGATAATATAACTTCCTCCTACATAGTATTTTCAACACATCCTCCAAAGCAAATGGAGCTAACGGCAGGTAACACCCTTTTAATTAAGGAGTGTGAAGCGTCTGTAGATCATGGAGTGTGTTGTCCTTTTAATTAAGGAGTGTGTGACGCGTCTGTAGATCATGGAGTGTGTTGCCCTTTTAATTAAGGAGTGTGAAGCGTCTGTAGATCATGGAGTGTGTTGCCCTTTTAATTAAGGAGTGTGACGCGTCTGTAGATCATGGAGTGTGTTGCCCCTTTAATTAAGGAGTGTGACGCGTCTGTAGATCATGGAGTGTGTTGCCCTTTTAATTAAGGAGTGTGACGCGTCTGTAGATCATGGAGTGTGTTGCCATTTGTTAGCTGTCAGTGAAACTACTCAAAGTGGAGTATTTTATACTAAAGGTACGACAGGTTTGTCCCACAGCTGTCCCAGCAGTTCATCCTGTCCCACTCCCACAGAAGGTCCTTGGTTGGTGCACAGCAGGCCACAACAGCATAACTGACAGCAACCCTCATCTCCCTTGTCACAGACCACCCCTGCTCTCACTGAAACTCTCTCTCATCAGAAAGGCATTTACCAAATTGAGTCCAGCATACTGTATATCTAAAATAAAAAAAATCGACCACCCCCATACTGAAGGTTGGTGGTTGGTCGGTGATGGCTTTCAATTTGTCAAAGGCTGGTTCACATACGACCTCTCACTGCGGGATTCGGCGAGGGTGAGGTGGGGACTGTTGAGTGCGACACACGCACATCACCTCTGTCAGACCCGGGGAAGGCGCCAAGCGGTGGCGGGCAGAGGCCTGTCCACCGTTGTCACATCCATGGCCTGGCATTTTGGAGACAAATGCTAACATGTCAGCGAGCGGGAGCCATGGAGGCTGGAGCTGAATAATCGCGTCATGTTGTGTGACACAGTGGTTTTGAGACTCCGCCACGCTTAGACACTCCTGATAAATTAACAATATGCAAATGAGGAGACCAACAGCTGTGTTGTTTACTTACAAAGAGTAAACACTATCAGAGGGAATGTATTCACGGCCCAGGATGGAAACAAGCCTGTAAAATGTTGCCCAGCAATTATGGCTTCATCAGCTCATATACAGTACTGTACAGCACTGCAACAGTGCAAGGTATAATACATTCTTAGTCATGATGAGCTCAATCATTTATAACTTCATGAGCAAATGTTAGTAGTTTGTCTAATCCTGAAGTGCCCCCTCAGACCCCCAACTCCTAGGAATTACAACAAGATAACATATGGACCAATCACATCCCATGGAGACAAGAGAGCAGTACCAAAAGCCATGGGGCCTTCATTTAGGCCCTGCCACACAGTATACTACCTGACAGTGGCTCCTGCTGCAGTGGAGCGGGCCAGGTTGGTGAGGGACAGGGGCGATTGTGGGGGTCCAGATTAATTCTCAAAGGGATCCTTCCAGAGTCTCAGGCACAGATTAGTTCTGTCATGGCGGATCGCAGGGAGCATCTATCAGCTTCCTGCCTGATCGTCACGCTATGTGACAGGCGGCGTTACCCCGAAACAGGCCTGGTGGGGAATTAGAATGAAAAGGTGCCAGAGAGGTAGGGGTGTTTTGTTTATTATCAATTTCACTTACTTTGGCAGTGTTAACATATGTTTCTCATGCCAATAAAGCCATTAAACTGAATTGAATTTCATTGCCACTTGGCACAATCCCTATAAGGGGGAGTGGGGAAATTGTACTGTTTTAAAGCTAATTTCCTGCAATTCTGCATATTTTGACCTGGTTGAGGCATATGACCAGGGTCGAATTCTTTTCAAATAAAACCACAGGTCAAGTGTATTCAGGATGCTTTGAACATTAAATAAACACTCAATAAAACATATTTTTTAGGTGGTATGACACTTCATTCATACAGTAATTGTCACACCCTGATCTGTTTCCCATCTTCATCATTATCCCCAGTGTATTTATACCTGTCTTCTCTGTTTGTTTTGCTTCGTCAAGTCTACCATTGTTTTTCCCTGCTCCTGTCTTTTCTATAGTCCCTGTTTTCTAGTTTTCCCGGTTTTGACCATTCTGCCTGTACTGACCCTGAACCTGCCTGCCGTCCGGTACCTTGTCAGTTGCTTCGTGGTCTTACGGTAGGGGTCCAGACCTTGGCCGTACGCCATGACCAAGGGTTGAATACGGTGCTGTAGCAAGTCCACGAGTTGTCTGTTAGACTGCCTACCACGACGGCACCCTCACAGCCCCTCAGTAACACGGCGGTTAGCAGCACCGCCTCTCTGGCTTCCCCGGTTTCCCGGGAACCCCGGTTTCCTCCCCCTGAACGCTTCGATGGAGAGGTGGGAACCTGTCGGGCATTTCTCTCCCAGTGTTCCCTCATCATCGAGCTGCAGCCCTCTTCCTTCCCCTCGGACCACTCTAAGATAGCGTACCTCATCACGCTGGGCTACGGCCGTCTGGGACAATCGGCTGTATGCTTCCGTCTGGAGGAATTTGTGGCGGAGGTGAAGACATTTTTTGAGGCTCCGTTTTCCGGGAGAGAGGCTGCCCGGAAGTTACTCCAGCTTCGGCAGAACGCTCTCAGTGTAGCAGATTGGAAGAAAAACCTGCTTGCTCTCCAGGAAGGTTGGCCACCCCTGTTCTACAAGTGCTGGGTGTCTGAAAATGTTCTTGTTACAACAATATTTTTCTCAAAATCACCCAGGTGGTTTATTCCTACTAGTTGAATATTCTTGCCATCATCTTACACTACATAGAAAAAATATGATGCCTGTATGAGTTGTGAGTCCCCCTACCATCTCTGCCTAGCATGTGCACAATACTAAAATATCAACAATTATATTTGATTCCTGGAGCATTTAATACCCAATGCTTATTTATATGCCTTATTCAAAACTGTCCATGAATGGCTGCAAAAATACATAGCCTCATATCATTAATTTTCAAAGACATAAGTAGGCATATCAGATTTAAAATATGTGATTACACAGGCAACATTGGGAAGTGGAATAATAACATAAGTGTGGGGAATAACAGTAGTGTTCTTGCTGACAAGCACAGTATGAACCCTGTACCCTATATTTTAGCCCATTGTTAAGAATGAGAATTGTTCCACCAATCAGACTAAAGTAAATAGATAATACAAATTTACATAAATCTGCCCCTAAAACACTCTAGAATCAAATGTACACTTCCGGGTTCACAATCTGTTGGACAAAATGATTTTCTTAGTTACAAATCAGGTCACCTTACCAAACTACCCTGATGTATGTGTAAATTAAATTGTCCTTTAGTACATGCTGTTAAAAGGCTGCATTCTGAAATAGATGTATGGACAGGTGTGACAGCAACCTCATTTTGTTGACAACATTTTACATAAAACAGCGCTACTGTACCATGCTGCTCTTTTTAGTTTTATAAACTCACCAGAGAAAGTTCTGTCTCTCCATTCAGCTCCACTCAAAATCTTGAGGGGCGTTTCTTTAAAACAGGCATCCGATCCCCTACATAGACCAATCATATGCTTCAATGTGCCGCGGTTCAAAGTGCTATGGCAAGACAGGACAATGATAGAGGTTCCGCTTGTGATGTTAAATTGCAGACGCAGATGCACTGATTTAACGCGCTAATGGACAAATTAGAAAAACAAAAGCAGTAGTTTTCAATGCGTGAGATATAAGAAATGTTTTATTTTATATTTATTTTTATTTAACCTTTATTTAACTAGGCAAGTCAGTTAAGAACAAATTCTTATTTACAATGACGGCCTACATTGGCCAAACTCGGACGACACAGGGCCAATTGTGCGCCACCCTATGGGACTCCCAATCACAGCCGGTTGTGATACAGTCTGGATTCGAACCAGGTTGTCTGTAGTGACGCCTCTAGCACTGTAGACATGTGCCGTGAGAGCGTGAGAAGAGGGTCAAATGCGTGTGTCTCACGGCCAATGCGTGAGAGTTGGCAGCTGTCATTGAGCGGTCAACTGAGTCACCAGTTTTTATGATTGATGTTATGTGTTGATAGTGTGCCCGCTGGCATCAAGTATTCATTACTGTCATCCATTCTCAAAACGAGTTAGGGTATTCACATCTGGTAGAAAACTAGAAATTGAATCCAAACACAAATTCAATATGTGTTCAGTGATAGTCATCATGAGATGATGTATTGGATTTTTCATGAATCAGAAGGGTTGGCCTTGGCAGAGAAGCCCATTGTCATTAATGACACTGCCATAGAGTGAGATATGTGATAGTCACTCAAAATGCCAGCTCATTCCATCAGACTTCCACCTGACTGTGCTTCAGGAGGCTTGTAAGGCCAACAGCACTGATGTGATGATTTCTCGGGTATTGAAGAGTCAGGATGCAAGGAGGAACGATATATGGCTCGTTGGAGATTGGAGACAATATTTATTCAGATCTGAGATTTGTGATTACAAGCCGCACATGCTTGCAACGTTGTCACCCCGAACATTGAACCACACTCATCATGAGTGAGACATATGTCATACTTCAGCATGCTTCGATCAGCAGAGTTCCCAATATATTCTATACTAGCCTGTTCTGCATCTCTAGCGTTTGATCTGTTTAAGCTACAAAATAGTATGACCCCTTTCCTGAAAGCTACGACTTTCAGGGAAACAGGCATACTTCCTTCAGTCTGGAATTTGGCATTATCTGATTTTCCATATCTTTGTGTTATTTATTGAGATGGTTAGTTTGTAGATGATTTTAAAATGACCAACTTACTTTTAAGAAGCTTTTTAAAAAATGGGGAACTAGTGTTGCACATTTTCAATAACGACAAAAGAAGATAGTTGTTGAACCTCGCCCTCCACTTCTTTCCTTATTACTTTTAGCAAGATTTAATTAGAAGAAAAGTGCTTTATTGGTGTCTGTGTGTTGCGTTTTTATACAGTTCTTCCGAAGAGTAATTGCATGTGGAAAATGCAATTAACCCTTTTTACATCTGGCCCCGGTAAGAATATAGTTGAATGGCCCTGTGATACAACATAGGCTTTGTGGTTGTGAAATAATGTTAGGCAAAATAACTAGAACAACAACTTTGTTGGAGACTTCTGAACTGTCCATCCAACATTTCAGTAAGCCTCAAACTATCTGAGATGCCTGCCTGACCATGACGTCTAGCCAGAGATTTTCAGAAGGAAAAAAAAAGAATGAAGAATATCAGTGAATCATAAAGGTTACCGTGAAAACCTTTCCCTGACTGGAGGTCAATGGGTGCAACACAATAAATACAGCTACATGTCCACCCCCATACAGTGGATGCATTATTTAAACTACACCTTCACATTAGGCCTTTGGACTTCTAGACATGCTATACTCTGGCATTTGGGCAAGCTTTTTTTTTTTATTCCCAGCACTGACCTCATTTTCCCTGAGGCGTCTCCCATTAGATGGTTCTTCGGTGAGCTAGGGTCATCTTCACACCTCCCAACATTTGGCAAAAACACACAGTGACAATTAAAGGGTACCCTCCCATCCCCTCCTTTATTTACTCACGCCTGCTTCTTCCAGGGACGGACTAGGACCAGAAATAAACACACATCGGCCAATTGTTTTCCTCAAGAATCCCACATTGACCCATTTTTCACCCTTGAGGCCCCCATTATTACCCAAATAATGACCATGCTGCGCAACAACAACAACAACAATTTAGGACCAGCCCACCTAGCATTTGTCCCTAACCTGCCCTATAGTCAGTCCGTTACGGACTTCTTCCCTCAAAACCACAGATCCATGTCTCATTGCATGCTAGAGAGAGGAAAACCTTGTCTTTATACATAACATCATCTGCATTATTCCCTGACACCCAGGCCCTATAAAGTGTAATGTCCATGCGCAGAGCTTGGCTGTTGTAATTTAAATGTCACTCGAAAATATGTTGGAGTTCTAGCTTGTAGGCCTGCAGGTTTTTAAGTCTCACCATTTTATCCTTTTGAAGTTCTTTGCTCCTTTGTAGTTTCAAGGAAAATGTTTGAGACAGTATTGACCTCTCATAGGAGTGCAAGCATAGTTTTTTTGGGGGGGGACCACATTTTTATTTATTTTGAGAGAGAAAAAGCATGGGGGGGATTACAGGTACAATATACAAATTCATATAAAATCATATTCAGTTTGTATTCACCTGTGGGCTGCCACTCAAAAAAATTTAACAAATAAGGAAATACAAACATATTCAGATTTTGACCTACTCTACTACCATCCGTGCATACAATGATAAAAAGCATTAATATTAATGCACTGCTTTCCCATCCTGTTAAACCGTCTTTTAAATGTAGCCATTACGGAGTCACGTCACGCGTTTAAGACATCATGTCCATGTTAAAATGTTTATTTTGATACTCTGCTCATAAATATGGACAGAGAGGAACCATGATGCTAGTCAAGACTAAGGGAGAAACTTGTTAAAATGCAATTAACTAGAATTCTGTACAGGTTATTTACGTTGCCATTTCAGCTTCCAATGTATACTACACCATTCCTCAAGGCCCCGATTCTGACCCCAGTTAAGCGTGTGTAAATGGAACATAATTCCTTTTTTAATGCACTTTTCTCTCTATACGTATTCTGACCTTGAATTTAAGCATGAGAATAGTATGCTATTCACCCGCTATTCGTTCAGGGTGGAGATCTAAGAGAAAAAGGTGTGGCGGAGGTGTGTCTACAGATAAGCCATATTCTGACCTTGACTTAATTCCCTCATAATTCCACCACCTTTACGCGCAAGGAAACCAGGAATAAGGTCGAGAGATATATTTTTTACCCCTTATTCTCCCCAATTGGTAGTTGCAGTCTTGTCCCATCGCTGCAACTCAAATCCTGTATGGACTCAGGAGAGCCGCACTGCTTCTTGACACAATGCCCGCTTAACCCAGATGCCAGCCACATCAATGTGTCAGAGGAAACACCGTGTCAGTGTGCATGTGCCCAGACCACCACAGGAGTCGCTAGAGCACGACAGGACAAGGACCAAACCCTCCCCTAACCCGGCTGTGACACAGCCCGGTATCGAACCAGGATCTGTAGTGACGCAGCTAGCACTGGGATGCAGTGCCTTAGACCGCTGTGCCACTCGGGAGGCTTCCCACAAACATTTATAACTGTCACTTAAGCGCACGATTCACGATGACTGGACCGTTTTCGAACAGTTCCATGATTAGTGATAATTAGGGAAGATTTATAGGACTATTGTTCAACCCCTATTGAACACGTTTTTTCCACATTCCAATATTTAATGGATTAAACTTGAATATGACAACTTTCAGGATGAATTATATCACAGTATTTTTTTTTCATCAATATATTTAGTGTGTAAAGGCTCTCCATATATACTGTACTTTCCTAACCATAAAATGTGCCAAAAATAATCTACAAAATCTGACTATTTTAAAATCTATCACTTGGGGCTGAAACTGAGATGAAGATTTAGATGGCATTCTTTCATTGATCCCTATTTTTTTTAACCCTTGCTCTCGATGTTGTCACGGTGCGTAGGCAGGACCCGAGGCACAGAGCTGAAGTAAACAGACATTCCTTTATTTGTTCTACACAAAAACAACAAACAATGCACGACCACAAAAATGAACTGCTGTGCAACATGCACAAACAATAACCCACAGGCAGGTGGGCTACTCAACAATTTAAATAGGATCCCCAATTAGAGACAACGCAGGGCAGCTGCCTCTAATTGGGGACCAACAAAAACCAAACATAGACTAACCTAGACAACCCTACTGTCAAGCCCTGACTGTAACCTCCAGACACCATAAAGATGCCTAGAGATCTTACTCTAGTCAGGACCTGACAAATGTGTTCTATTGACTCTGTCGACAAAATTATAATTAAAGGTACACCATATTTAAATGGATGCCTTAAGAAAATCTGTTGGCCAGCAAGCGGGAGTGTTTTCAGCATTGAATTAAACTTATTCAGAGAATGCCAGGTAGCCACACCTGCAGAGCGCTTACATGACTGAATAAGGATAGTCTGAATACCAAAATACAGAGAAGTGTGTAGGAAAGGCGTGAATTCCTAAGTCGGAATTGGACCCAACTGCACAAACTGTGACTTGGACTTTTCCAACTCTTCCCACACCTCCCGACAGTGTTAAGTTGATCCTACACATCTCTACAATGAAAAACAGTTTATTGCTGTCCCAGCAGAAAGGAAAGTGCAAGGCTAGAATATAATTGTGTTGGTCTTATTAAAATGGCATTATTCCTGAGGTATTGACAGACTGAAAAAGCCTTGTTTTTATGCACCCAGTCTGAACCACATTCATTTACAATGACAGAGCGTCTAAAGAGAATGGTGAGTGCAGCCAACAACTAGTTAGGAGAGTCTCTATGCGCACAAGTGAAAGCACACGCATAGGTACTGTACACAATGGAATGACTGAAGCAGTGGGTGAACTAATGTTTTTCCTTCACTCATTCATACCCCGAATCCCCCTACAAACACACACACGCACACACACAGACACACACTCACTTTCACACATGCGCGTGCACGCACACAAACACACACACACATGCACACATATAGACTCACGCACACACACACACACACACACACACACACACACACACACACACACACACACACACACACACACACACACACACACACACACACACACACACACACACACACACACACACACACACACACACACACACACACAATATGCTCCATATAGAGCTGAAGAGACTATTAGTATATAGAAGATGCCTTGTGAATTCAGAATGACACAAAATAAAAAAGCACTTCAGTGTCAAAAGTCAAGATGTTTTTATTTTTTTCTCTCAAGAACTGTCGTAAGGATTTCTAATTATTTTCTCCTTTCAAGCTCATAAAACATGTCCTTCAACAAAGCGACCATATTGTTCAGCCCTGCACAAGCCACAGATCCCGTCAATCCTGTTTGTAATTATCAACTCATTTGGGAATATGGGATTTTCTTAAAAAAATAAAGTATTGTTTTGCTCTTGGACGAAACCACATCACACAGCATCACACAGCCTTTATTGTATCTTCAAAACCAAGAAAATGGAAATGCAACAATATGGCGCCACTGATGAAGTCTGAAAGTCCCCCAGGAAAAGAGTTTGCTTATTGAAGATAACATAATTTTTTCATCCCAGGGAAGAACGTTTTTTTGTCAGTGCTTCTCCAATGATAAATGGAGTCTAAGCCAATCCTTTATGCAACACATTTTTCAGGAAAACATGACATGGTGTGGCAATAGAAAACATACAACCACAATGAAATTCAAAGGGAAAAAATAATAATAACACAATAAGCTGGATCTCACTTAGGCCTGCAAGACATTCAGTATTTGGGGGCTTTCTGAACTGCGTCAGAACTTGTTTAAAAAGCCATTTGTCGTAGACGTCCTCATCTCTCATAGCTGTGACAGCTGGAAGTTTATGGATGGATCTGAAAATATGCACCAAACAACCAAACTAGTTAAATAAAAACATCAGCTCAATTGTATAATGTGAAGAACTGTACCCACCACACTTAAAATGTCTGGATTGGTATTTGATACTCAACAGACAATAGTAGGGAGAGAAGCCATAACGTTTGTGGTGATACATTCTAAAGGGAGAATCATACCAACGAACACAGCTAGCTGACATCTAACACATCTATGGTTCAAGTGGGACCTCTTTAGGTTGAATCATATAAATGTCAGCTAGCTGTGTACGTTGGTATGATTCTCCCTTTATAATTTATCAGCATTGTGGTTGTATGTTTTCTATGGAATGGAACCAATTGAATAGTCGCAAAAGAGCAAAACCTGCCAATCTCGTACTCCAGACAGACTGAATCAAATGCTAAAAGTATTTGAAAGATTTGGACTGCAGTGATACCGGTCCCTATAACCCAGGCTGCCTGCAGTAATAGTCCAGTAATTGACCCAGGTGGAAAAGTGGGTCAGTGGTTTCATGAGCTGCAGCATGATTCATAGGATTCATTTGAATTTCATAGCTCAGGACATTTACAATAGGCCCTACACTGAACAAAAATATAAACTCAACATGTAAAGTGTTGGTCCCATGTTTCATTAACTGAAATAATAGATCCCCAAAATGTTCCATACACACAAAAATAGATTTCTCTAAAATGTTGTGCCCAAATGTGTTTACATCCCTTTTAGTAAGCATTTCTCCTTTGCCAAGATAATCCATCTACCTGACAGATGTGGCATATCAAGAATCTGATTAAATAGCATCATCATTACACAGGTGCACCTTGTGCTGGTGACAATAAAAGGCAACTCTAAAATGTACAGTTTTATCACACAACACAATGTCACAGATATCTCAAGTTTTGAGGGAGCGTGCAATTGGCATGCTGACAGCAGGAATATATAATTTCTCTACCATAAGCCGCCTACAATGTTGTTTTAGAGAATTTGGCAGTACGTCCAACCGGCCTTACAACCACAGACCACGTGTAACCACGCCAGCCCAGGACCTCTACATCCGGCTACTTTACCTACGGGATCGTCTGAGACCAGCCATCCAGACAGCTGATGACTATGGGTTTGCACAACCAAAGAATTTCTGCACAAACTGTCAGAAACCCTCTCAGGGAACCTCATCTGCGTGCTCATCATCCTCACCAGGGTCTTGACCTGACTGCAGTTCGGCAAATGCTCACCTTCGATGCCTACTGGCAGGATGGCTCTTCTTGGATGAATCCCGGTTTCAAATGTGCCAGGCAGATGGCAGACAGCGTGTATGGTGTCGTGTGGGCGAGGAGTTTGCTGATGTCAACCATGGAAACAGAGTGCCCCATGGTGATGGTGGGGTTATGGTATGGACAGGCATAAGCTACGGACAACAAACACAATTGCATTTTATCCATGGCATTTTGAATGCACAGAGATACCGTGACGAGATCCTGAGGCCCATTGTCGTGCCATTCATCCGCTGTTTTAGCATGATAATGCACTAACCCATGTCACAAGGATCTGAGCGCGACGTCATCTGAGTGCGACATATGTTTGTTGTTGAACGCTGCCGAAAGCTGAACGAGAGACCTCGGTTTATTGTTTTTGTAAAGCTGACAGTGTTTGTATATACTTTATTGTATTGTGGATCCTGCGGCTCTGTTGGGCTTAGTTGCTGTGAGTGCTGCTGTCTGTCTCGGGATCCCTCCAGATTCACACGGAAGACCAGCTAGCCTAGCTGGCTCGGCGGTCTCAAATGGAGGTTGCTATTAAACACTGCAGGAGCTGTGTTTACTTTCGTTGTGGCGAAGTGGCTACTCTTAGCAAGTAAATAGCTCATCTACACAAGCTACTGGGGAATCCACGCCCACCTACTTCTTATTTTTCTTCCAACCCAGTAGCCGGGAGCCGCTCTGGTCTGGTGGAAGTGTCTCCACCGTGCCAGCTCTCTACAGCCGACTGGCCGGTGCTCAGCAGCGATCCATCTCCGAAGGGGTCTCCCACTTCCCTGGAGAACGGAGCTGTACTTGACCCAACCAACCATCCATGGAGATACGTCACTCGCCATGGAAGTCGAAGAAAGTGTCCTCTGGCAATGAGGGTCTCCTTGGAGATGTTGAGCCCGGACCTGACACAGACCAGAAACAGCTTTGCCGCCCTGGATCCAGAGGTTCCAGCGCTATCTTCCCTGGTGGCTTCCCATTCAAGATCGGATCCAGAGGCACCTGCTTTTTTGTCCTCTATTCTATCTCCTTCTCCAGTGGCTTCTACTTCGGGTTCAGACCCTCGGCTCTCCCACCCTCATCAGACCGTGAGGATGCCTGAGAGACCGGCCCATTTAACATCGCCAGCTGTCATCATAGGCAACTCTATTGTGAAAAACATCTCAGTTCCTAAGGCAATAACCCTGTCGTAGTCCATGTGGGGTCAAACGACATCAGGAGGGATAACTCGGAACATCTGAAAATGTATTTTAAATAACTGATTTTAGCATTAAAAGACTCCAAAAAACAGCCAATCATTTCAGGTCCAGTACCATCGTTGGGCCGCGGGTGTGAAAGATTCAGCAGGCTACTGGCATTACACATCTGGCTAAAACATTATTGTAGCTCTGCTGGAGTCACTTTTATAGATAACTTTGACACCTCATTTATCACAAAACCCACTAATATTGCCATCTACTTTAATGACTTTTTCAATCGCAAGATAAACAAACTTAGGGATGACATGCCAGCAACAAACGCTGACACTACACAGTCTAGTATATCTGACCAAATTATGAAAGACAAGAATTTTACTTTTGAATTCTGTACTGTCAGTGTGGAGGAGGTGAAAAAATTATCAATTTTGACAAGCCACCGGGGTCTGACAATCTGGATGGAAAATTACTGAGAATTATAGCGGAAATTGGCACTCCTATTTGCCAATCAGCCTGCTACCAACCCTTAAACTTCTCTAAAAAATGATGTTTGACCAGATACAATGCTATTTGACAGTAAACAAATTGACAACAGACTTTCAGCACGCATATAGGGAACGACACTCACAGCACTTACACAAATGACTGATGATTGGCTGAGAGAAATTGATGATACAATTATTGTGAGGGCTTTCTTGTTAGACTTCAGTGCAGCTTTTGACATCGATCATAATCTGCTTCTGGAAAAGCATACAGTGGGGAGAACAAGTATTTGATACACTGCCGATTTTGCAGGTTTTCCTACTTACAAAGCATGTAGAGGTCATTTTTATCATATGTACAATTCAACTGTGAGAGACGGAATCTAAAACAAAAATCCAGAAAATCACATTGTATGATTTTTAAATAATTAATTTGCATTTTATTGCATGACATAAGTATTTGATCACCTACCAACCAGTAAGAATTCCGGCTCTCACAGACCTGCTAGTTTTTCTTTAAGAAGCCCTCCTGTTCTCCACTCATTACCTGTATTAACTGCAGCTGTTTGAACTCGTTACCTGTATAAAAGACACCTGTCCACACACTCAATCAAACGGACTCCACACACTCAATCAAACAGCTGTGTAAGGACATCGGGGATAAAATTGTAGACCTGCACAAGGTTGGGATGGGCTACAGGACAATAGGCAAGCAGCTTGGTGAGAAGGCAACAACTGTTGGCGCAATTATTAGAAAATGGAAGAAGTTCAAGATGACGGTCAATCTCCCTTGGTCTGGGGCACCATGCAAGATCTCACCTCGTGGGGCATCAATGATCATGAGGAAGGTGAGGGATCAGCCCAGAACTACACGGCAGGACCTGGTCAATGACCTGAAGAGAGCTGGGACCACAGTCTCAAAGAAAACCATTAGTAAAACACTGCTCCGTCATGGATTAAAATCCTGCAGCGCACGCAAGGTCCCCCTGCTCAAGCCAGCGCATGTCCAGGCCCGTCTGAAGTTTGCCAATGACCATCTGGATGATCCAGAGGAGGAATGGGAGAAGGTCATGTGGTCTGATGAGACAAAAATAGAGCTTTTTGGTCTAAACTCCACTCGCCGTGTTTGGAGGAAGAAGAAGGATGAGTACAACCCCAAGAACACCATCCCAACCGTGAAGCATGGAGGTGGAAACATCATTCTTTGGGGATGCTTTTCTGCAAAGGGGACAGGACGACTGCACCGTATTGAGGGGAGGATGGATGGGGCCATGTATCGCAAGATCTTGGCCAACAACCTCCTTCCCTCAGTAAGAGCATTGAAGATGGGTCGTGGCTGGGTCTTCCAGCATGACAACGACCCGAAACACACAGCCAGGGCAACTAAGGAGTGGCTCCGTAAGAAGCATCTCAAGGTCCTGGAGTGGCCTAGCCAGTCTCCAGACCTGAACCCAATAGAAAATCTTTGGAGGGAGCTGAAAGTCCGTATTGCCCAGCGACAGCCCCGAAACCTGAAGGATCTGGATGGAGGAGTGGGCCAAAATCCCTGCTGCAGTGTGTGCAAACCTGGTCAAGAACTACAGGAAACGTATGATCTCTGTAATTGCAAACAAAGGTTTCTCTACCAAACATTAAGTTCTGCTTTTCTGATGTATCAAATACTTATGTCATGCAGTAAAATGCAAATTAATTACTTAAAAATCATACAATGTGATTTTCTGGATTTTTGTTTTAGATTCCGTCACTCACAGTTGAAGATTACCTATGATAAAAATTACAGACGGCAGTGTATCAAATACTTGTTCTCCCCACTGTATGTGTTATGGCTTTACACCCCCTGCCATAATGTGGATAAAGAGTTAATTGTCTAACAGAACACTGTGTTCTTTAATGGAAGCCTTTCAAACACAATCCAGGTAGAAGCAGGAATTCCCCAGGGAAGCTGTTTAGGACCCTTGCTTTACTAACGACATTCCACTGGCTTTGAGTAAGGCCAGTGTATCTATGTATTCTGATGACTCAACCCTATACACGTCAGGTACGACAGCGACTGAAATGACTGCAACACTTAACAAAGAGCTGCAGTTAGTTTCGGAAAAGCATTGTAGAAAAGCATTGTATTTGGGACAAATCATTCACTAAACCCTAAACCTCAACTACACCTCGAAATGAATAATGTTGAAATTGAGCAAGTTGAGGTGACAAACTGCTTGGAGTAACCCTGGTTTGTAAACTGTCAAAACATATTGATACAACATTAACTAAGATGGGGAGAAGTCTGTCCATAATAAAGCGCTGCTCTGCCTTCTTAACAACATTATCAACAAGGCAGGTCATACAGGCTCTGGTTTTGTCGCAACTGGACTACTGTTCAGTAGTGTGGTCAGGTGCCACAAAGAGGGACTTGGGAAAATTGCAATTGGTTCAGAACAGGGCAGCATGGCTGGCACTTAAAAGTACACAGAGAGCTAACATTAATAATATGGGTGAGAGAGGCTGACAGATGTAATACCTAACCGCAGTGGTACTCGCCTGGGCCATTTAGACACACAGCACTTGGATATTTTTATTTAAGCGGGGCCATGGGTTATTTATATTTTGCGTTGCATCAGCCTCAATTGTCAAGCGGCCCACCGGGAAAACTCCCGGTGCTCCAGATGGCCAGTCAGTCATTGCTTGTAGTGTTCTGACTGTAGGTCATTCTTGGGCTATTGACCATTGACCTTGATGACCACTCACTCCCCTCGGTAGATCGGATCACAACCTTGTCCACCTCACCCCACTCTATAGGCCTATGGTCCAACAGCAGCCAGCGACCACTAGGACCATTAGGAGATGGTCCCCGGAGGCAAATGAGGCCCTACAGAACTGCTTTAAGACAACAGACTGGGATGTGCTCTGTGAGGCTCATGGGGAGGACAATGATGGACTTACAGACTGCATAACAGACCATATCAATGTTTGTGTACACCGTACCCACCAGGATGTTACGCTGTTTTCCAAATAATAAACCCTGGGTCAACAGCAACCTGAAGGCCCTGCTGTATGAGAAGAAGAGGGCCTTCAAGGAGGGGGACAGTGACAAATTGAAATGCGTCCAGAGGGAGCTGAAGTTGCGGATTGCTGAGGGGAAGAGAGTGTATAAGGAGAAGACGGAGGACAAGCTGAGGCAGAGCCAAGTGAGAGATGTGTGGAATGGTATGAGAAATATCACTGGCTTCAAAAAGTCAAACAGTGGGCAGATGGAGGAGACCCAGGACAGATCCAATGAGCTGAACCAATTTTTTAACAGGTTCGATATTGGCTCTGTCCAGCTCCCCTCCAGCTCTCCAGGCCACACACCCTCACGGTAGTCCCACCCTCCCTTTGCACACGACACCTCCGTTGAGACAATCAGCGACCCCCTACCCACCCCGCTCCCTCTGGACTGATCTGCAACACCTCCCTTCCCCGCACCTCTGGATTGATTTTCAACACCCCTGGTGCGTACATCACTGGACCCCCTGTAGTTCGCATACCAGCGCAACATCGGGGTGGATGATGCAAAGTGGAAGCACCCTTAGTCTCCTGGGTTACGGAGTACCTGACCGGTAGGCCACAATTTGTGCGGCTACAGAGCTGTGTGTCAGAACGGGAAGTGTACACCCTCTACACCTCGAACTTCAGATATAACTCTGAAACATGCCACCTGCAGAAGTTCTCGAATGACTCCGCAATTGTAGGGAGCATCAGGGGTGGGCAGGAGGAGGAGTACAGGAGCACAATCAATGACTTTGTGGTGTGGTGTGAGCAGAACCACCTTCAGCTCAACATCAGCAAAACAAAGGAGATGGTTGTGGACTTCAGGAGAACCAAGGCCCAACCGACTGCAGTCCCTATACAGGGGATGGATGTGGAAACGGTTGGTTCATACAAGTTCCTGGGAGTCCATATGGACAGCAGGCTGGAATGGGCTGGTAACGCAGGGGCCCTGTACAAAAAGGGCCAGAGCCGACTCTACCAGAGAGCGCTACAGGAGGTCCTTCCTGCCGGCGGCTACTAGACTACTTAATGCCTCACCTTGGTGCCGTGCCGTCGGCAACATAGACCTGGAACTGTTGGGGTGTTAGGACCTAGTTTAACAATTAGGCATCCATTCATCCGTGAGTAACTCTCTGGTCTGATATCACTGATTCATTCAGGACCTATTCATTTAGCACTCATTCATTCAGGACTGTATATACATATTCATGTACAGTTGTAATATCATATCACATGCAATATTGTAAGTAATTCTTGGACTGAACTTACGTAGTCATTCACTCAGGACAGTATATTAGTATCCTGTCACTATACAGTCGTGGCCAAAAGTTTTGAGAATGACACAAGTATTGGTCTCCACAAAGTTTGCTGCTTCAGTGTTCTTAGATCTTTATGTCAGTAGTTACTATGGTACACTGAAGTATAATTACAAGTATTCCTTAAGTGTCAAAGGCTTTCATTGACAATGACATTCAGTTTATGCAAAGAGTCAATATTTGCAGTGTTGACCCTTCTTTTTCAAGACCTCTGCAATCCGCCCTGGCATGCTGTCAATTAACTTCTGGGCCACATCCTGACTGATGGCAGGCCATTCTTGCATAATCAATGCTTGGAGTTTGTCAGAAGTTGTGGGTTTTTGTTTGTCCACCCGCCTCTTTAGGATCGACCACAAGTTCTCAATGGGATTAAGGTCTGGGAAGTTTGTGGTCATGGACCCAAAATGTTGATGTTTTGTTCCCCGAGCCACTTAGTTATCACTTTTGCCTTATGAAAAGGTGCTCCATCATGCTGGAAAAGGCATTGGTCGTCACCAAACAGTTCTTGGATGGTTGGGAGAAGTTGCTCTCGGAGGATGTGTTGGTACCATTCTTTATTCATTGCTGTGTTCTTAGGCAAAATTGTGAGTGAGCCCACACCCTTGGCTGAGAAGCAACCCCACACATGAATGGTCTGAGGATGCTTTACTGTTGGCATGACACAGGACTGATGGTAGCGCTCACCTTGTCTTCTCCGGACAAGGTGTTTTCCGGATGGCCCAAACATTCGGAAAGGGGATTCATCAGAGAAAATGTCTCTACCCCAGTCCTCAGCAGTCCAATCCCTGTAACTTTTGCAGAATATCAGTCTGTCCCTAATGTTTTCCTGGAGAGAAATGGCTTCTTTGCTGCCCTTCTTGACACCAGGCCATCCTCCAAAAGTCTTCGCCACACTGTGCGTGCAGATGCACTCACACCTGCCTGCTGCCATACCTGAGCAAGCTCTGCACTTGTGGTGCCCCGATCCTGCAGCTGAATCAACTTTAGGAGACGGTCCTGGCGCTTGCTGGACTTTCTTGGGAGCCCTGACGCCTTCTTCACAACAATTGAACCTCTCTCCTTGAAGTTCTTGATAATCCGATAAATGGTTGATTTAGGTGCAATCTTACCAGCAGCAATATCCTTGCCTGTGAAGCCCTTTTTGTGCAAAGCAATGATGACGGCACGTGTTTCCTTGCAGGTAACCATGGTTGACAGAGGAAGAACAATGATTTCAAGCACCACCCTCCTTTTAAAACTTCCAGTCTGTTATTCTGTCTCAATCAGCATGACAGAGTGATCTCCAGCCTTGTCCTCGTCAACACTCTCACCTGTGTTAACGAGACAATCACTGACATGATGGCAGCTGGTCCTTTTGTGGCAGGGCTGAAATGCAGTGGAAATGTTTTTGGGGGATTAAGTTCATTTTCATGGCAAAGAGGGACTTTCCATTCTGGAGTATATGCAAATTGCCATCATCAACACTGAGGCAGCAAAGTCATTCTCAAGACTTTTGGCCACGACTGTATAGTATATCAAATGTGCAATATGTGCATTTATCTGTAATTAAACCCTGTA